>JANAVB010017800.1:11606502-11721502 GCA_029216955.1 Iris pallida | reverse complement strand
CAATATTACATTAATATATAGAACCATCTCAACAGCTAACTTACCACATTTTTTGTTAAAGAAACCTAAATTAAAACATACCTTCGCACACTTCCATGTTAGGCTTTTCCACTTCATCTCCCTTTGAGGAAGCCATATCTTAAAAGCACTACAGCAACAAATGTGACATAATAGTTGAAGCAAAAAAGTGCATGATACTAGAAATAAATTATACAATAAATTTACATAAAAGATAGCAGCCAAAATTATACTAGAAGCTAAAGTCCTCACATTGAATCTCATCGGTACATAACACCTTATGCCATCATAATAGTATATTAAAGAAAAACAACCATCAAAGCAAAAGTCAATTGTATCCAGCATCCACAACGCATACTAACACAATTGACACTTTTTACCCAAACCAATCCCCCACAACAGAAATAAAAAAATATGGGAGAACATTCCACTTAGCTAAGCTTTTCCATCTTCAAATTTTCCCAACCTCAAATATTTTATGGAAGCTTGGATGATGATGGAAAAGCTTCCAACTGACAACTGACAACTGACAGCACAAAGAACGAAGAGACTGTTCATTTATTGCGCCGCACAGTGCTCGAGGAGACTGTTCGTTTATTGCGCCGCACAACGCTCGAGGACAGCTGTACATGCAGCGCAATCCAGCCCAGCGCGGTCCATCTCAGCGCAATCCAAAGTCAGCGCAATTCATGTGGCGCACTTCATCATGACAACTGACAAAAGTACACGTGGCATTCATGCCATCAATTGCTCGTTACTTGGCAACCGTCTGCACACGATCATGCGTATTTCAATCAAATGATGCCATGTGTCCAAGACAGTTGGCCCACGACAAGACAACTGTCTGTGCAGTCTGATGCTGCGCAATCCAACTTGTGCCATTCAGAATAACTAAAAGTTAGTTATTTTTAGAACTCTATAAATAGAGTTTCAAGTCTTCATTCAAGGGGATCAGACATAAAGTTCAGAAATATCAGAGAGTTCAGGAGTTCTTGTCCAAGTGCTGCTGTATTCTTCCGAGGCTTTTGCCTTCAAATTCAGAGGCTACCGTCTTCAAAGTTCACATCGTCCAAGGGATAAAGCAATTGTCTTCTAGATTGGATTCCTACAGTTGTACTTTCCCAGAATTCTTGTAATCTTTACAAAGTTTGTTGAAATAAAGTTCATACTTTTGTTTTTGTAAACAAAATGACGACTCTGCTAGGGACGACTTTCTCCTCCGACGAGGAAGTGACAACTCAATGTGACGTTGCGTCTATCGAAAAGACGCAGAAGACGCTGGTTGTGAAGGTCAACCAGACAGCCTATGAAGCCATGATCAACTCCAGGACCACTCCTCGTACTGCGATAACTTCTGCCACAAGCAAAGTGCGCCCAGTGTGGGTCCCAAAGACTGCTGTGCAGTCTGTTGATTCTGTCCCTAAGACTGCTGCGCAGCCTAAGGTCTTTGCCACCAAGACAGTTGCACAGTTTAAAGTCTCTGCTGTTGTACAATCTGCCTCTGCCACTCATGCGCAGTCTACTGTAGCCAGTGCACAACCTACATCATATGCTGCTCTGTCAAAGTACAAAACTCATGTTCCTCTGGCGCAGTTGGCTGCAACTTTGTCTGCGCAGTCCACTACTCCAGCAACCTGAGTACAACTCAAGCACTATGGCAACAAGGCTCCTACTGCGCAAACTACTGTGGTTCAGACCAGAAGACATCCTGTGCAATCTGCCAATGCGCCATCAACCCATGCGCAAACTGTGTCTGCGCAATCCAAGAGAGACAGCCCTTTGGCTAATCTCTCCTCTTCTCACAGCAAAGGGAAAAGCTCTGCTCCTTTCCAACACTCTGATGCTCCTGTGCAATCCACTGGGGGTAGTCTTTTGGCTATTCCTCCTCCTCTCCAGAACAAAGAAAAAGGCCCTTTGGTCTTTTCTCAAACTTCCTTGTCCCATGACTTGGAAGACAACAGAGGGAAATGCTCTTTAGCTAACCCTTCTTTCCAAAACAAAGAAAAAGGCCCTTTGGTCTTTTCTCAATCTTCCTTGGTTTTTACCGTTGAAGATCAATCTGAATGTGCTCCGGCACTAGTCAGTACAAGGACCCTTTCTCACAAGGATTCTCCTTCTTTCCTTACCAAAGGGAAGTGTACTGATCAGAGAGGTATTCTGCCTACTCCGGTAGCAGAGTTCCAAGATCTCCCAACCCTCAAGATCTCCCATTCAAGACCAAGAAAATTGCTGGTGTCTCAAACAGAAATCTCTGGGGGTGAGTTTGCTGATCTAAGAACTTATCTCAATAGGCCAACTTCGGTGAAACGTAAACAGCCAATGCCAAAGACCAATCATCATCTGTAACACCCAGTTTTCCAAACGAGGGTAATTTTGAAATTTTGTATTTATAATTATTATTTAATGGTATTTATTTCATATTATGATTTTTAGTGATTTTTAATTATTTTTAAATTATTTAAATTCATGATTTATGATTTGGTGTCTAGCTAGTGTTCATTTCCAGACTGAGGGATATTTTAGTCATTTTTGTAATTTTAAGAATTATTTGGGATTATTAATTATTATTTAGACTTAATAGAATTTATTTCAATTTATGGAAATTTTTAGGAATTTGCTTGGATTTATTTGGACTAGTTTGATTTTTGACTAGTTTTAGCCCTTGTAGACCAACCTAGGAGCTAATCCTGGTTAGTTGGGCTTGGTTAGGTCAAGTGACCCTAGTCTAACCTAGTATGACTTAAGTCAGTAGTTATTGATTCATTAGAAATTTAATTAGGAATTTAGGAATCAAGTGTTTTGATAAATGGCTTGTGGTTTCACAAGTCATTTTGTGACTAGACTTGATAGGACTAGCTAACTTGGCCCAAAGCCCAAACAATAACAAAACCCTAAGCCCTAGACATTATTGGCCAGCCACCATATCCTCCTTGGGAACACCACCCTATTTATACTCTCCTATTTTTAGGGTTGCCTCCTTCTTAGGAAAGTTCAAGTTAGAAAATCAAGGTTTGTTCCTATTCAATAAATCCCTAAAATTCCATTTCTCTTCCTTTTCCATTCAAATCTTTTCTATTAGATCCTAATCTATCTATTCTTGCTGTCATTAAGGTTCCATTTCAGTTTGTGGTGATTTTGGTGGATTGGGACATCAAGAGGAGAGCATTTGAATAGAGAATTTTTCTTGAAGATTCAAGCTTAGGTAACTCCCTCAAATTTTCATGAAATTTCGATTTGTCTTCATCATTAGGAAGCCCTAGGGGTCCCCTAAGTGTGTGCATTGGTGTCGTGTCAGGTTTCATGAGTTTTGTGTCCATTTGGACACGTATCAAGGGTGTGGCCTAGGTGTTTGTAGAAATGCCACATAGGATTCAATTTTCGATTTTTGTAAAACTAATTGCATAGGTTTGTAGATCTAGGTGTGGGTATGAATGTTTGTGAAGGATGTCTGGTTGTTTTGTGTCTGTATCGAGTGCTATTTGGTTTGGACACGGCTGTTCACGAACTGGCCTGTTTCTGTTCAGTCCCCTGCTACTCGAAGGGTCGTGCTCGTTGGACACGGCGACTCAGGTCATGCCACTTGGCGTGGGCCAAGGGGCAATGACTGACATGAGGTCCTCCAAGTTGGAGACGATCTCGTGTCGTGTCGGACACACACTTGACCCCGCAAGGGGATTCCACTGCGCTGTTTCACGCGAACAGCAGCTCCTGACACGGGCTTCGTGTCCCTCGTGGACCCGTCGTGATGACGTATCAGGGACACGAATGTGTTGCCCTATGTTGGGCGAATACGAGGGCATGAGCACAGGGCCTCATGTGTCCTGTGTCGTATGCACGAGGCCACGACACGCGTGCACGACAATATTTTTCCCACTGTCCAGTTTTGTGTTTCTGTGTGTTAATTCCTATTTTAATTAGTTTAATTCATGCTTTCATTGGCTATTTGGGTCCTAATATTAATGTATAACTTGTGGTAGATCATGTTTATACATTAGATTAGGTTTTAATTTGGATTTTGGTTTGTAATGGGAGTTTGAACTGTCCCTGATACTTGGACTGACACTGTAATTCCTGATGTTTTTCCAACCTATTAACCCCCCTGTTCTGCTGTGTTCTCTATTTAAATTTATCCCTACATATCAATATACATGTTAGCTTAGTCTTTACATTCGAAAATGAGCAGTGGGTTGTGAGTATAAGATTTTGGGTAATGAGTTGGTTTCAAAGTCAATGTCAACTGTTATTACATTTCCTGTCAAGGCTTCCAGTTTCTTAATTTAGTTTTTACCTGAATATATTAACCTATCAATCACTGTTAATGCATTTTATGAACTCTAATCTATAATCCTATATGTTGTCTAGTTATGAGTCAATTTTGGGTGGATTACATTGAGGATTAAATGATAAATGGGACTGAACTGTAATAGACTGAACCTTGTTCAGGAAAAACCTGAGATTGAGGGTGATTCAAACCTGAGATCCCTTCCTCCTTAACTGGTGTTTGTTCCTAAACTGTTAATACCTGAGAATGATGTTAAATTGTTGTTTAAATATTAATTATAATGTAAATACATGATAAAGCATGTTTGAGTTATGAGTTTTGTCAAGATAGAAATTCTGAAAACTAAGTTCAGTTTTCAATTTTGCCAGATTTCATATATGTTTTTGTATGATGATTTTAGCCTCTAGAATGATGTTTAATACTGAGTTTTAAATCCTAAACATGTTCCTCTCTATGTATACTAACTGTGGTTAAGTTTTTGGGTGATTTGGCATGGAATGGAGTTCAAAATGGGTTTTTGGCAAGTTAGCAAGTTCTGAAACTTGATGTTTAGTTTTCTAAATTGTTCTAGATTTTTATTCTGAACCTTGCCATCAATTTTACCCATCTAATGCTGTTAAATGATTGAGTTATAATTCCTAGATTGGTTCTCCCAGACTTGGGCTACTTGTGTGTTAATCTGAGTTTGTTTGATACATGAAACCTGTGTATACACTGTCAAAGTGATTCCTGAGTTTTGTTTTTATAAAAACCTGGGAGTGAATACTTGGATACACCAGAGTGTTACACTCTTTTGCAAAACTAAGATTGAAGGGAATGGGGGGACAATGAATTGATTTCCTTTTCTTTTCTTCTTAAACTGAGAATTTGATTGTTTCTTTTCAAGGTCTGAATTAGGCAACTGAGTTGCCTTGATATCTGGATCTTAAACCTGAGTTCCTTTTCCTTACCTGAAGACTTTAGGTATCCTACATTTCCCACATCCTGAACTATCATGCTCTCATCACTGTACAACCTGGGCTTTGAATCCCAGTTTCCAAAGCCTTGACATGATATGCTTTCCTCCTTCTTTCACTGTTTTGTATTTCCTACACTAGTTTGCATACTGCCCCTTCCTTCACTGTTGCTTATATTCCTGCATATATGTAGTTAATTCCTGTACACACACCCACTGTTAAATGTTACACATTCTTCATATATGCCTAAATGTATAGCACACCACAGCACATAACACACACTCTTTCCTTTTCTTTCACTGTTTTATGTTTTCCTGCCATATATGTAATCACATTTGACACACACAAGTATACACATTCACACACATATTCTCTCTATCATTCTCTCCTTATGTCTAGTCCTTACATGTGTAGACTATATGTCTAGTATGTAGACATATATGATAATGTATGTATATATATAGTGTAATGTAAGTGTGGTTTAATATATAAGTTATGAAGGTTGTGGGTATGTAGATAGTGATGATCTATTGATGTATGGTTATCATAGGCATGTATTATATATATATGCTCTATGTATATATGGTATGTGTATAGGTGTAAGCCTTTACTCATGTATACATGAATCTCTTGATAGATAGCTAATGTGAGGTAATTTAATGTGTGTTTGTTTGTTGGCTTGTATAGCCTAGGAATGGTGTGTGTTAACTAGAATAGATCTGTTAGACCTAGTTAGCCTAGTTTAGATTTAATTAGACTTGGTTGACCTAGTTTGGCTTCTAGGGTTGACCAGAGTTGACCAAGAGTTGACTTTGGCCTAGATTGACCTAGAATCATGTAGAATGCATAGTAGGACTTCATTATACTATTCTGGACTTGTTGTGACTCGTGCTGTTCTGATTAGGAGCCAGACACCCCTCCTCGGACAGTACTTTCATATCGGACACTCAGATACCAGGCGAGTACATTCTCTGATCGTTTCATACTTGTCACGACTTATATTCTCGCTCTAGATTACTTTTACTTGATGCTATCACGTTATCATCAAGGATTGGTACTATATGGATCTCTTCTTGGGATGTTATCCCCCTTAGCGGGCGCATCGGATACTTTATGACATGTGTTTCATGTACATCATGTATTCCTTGCTTCTGCGTTATTCATGTACACTCATGTTCTTACATGTACATTCATGTACTCTCATGTTCTTTCATGTACGCTCATGTTTGCTCATGTGTTTCTTGTATAACCAAAATATCATGTCCGTAACGTAACTTGAACAGATCCTTGTGTATTGATTGTGGGTAGGGGTGAGTATAAATGGTCATGTGATTTACCCATCATGTTCACTCTGTTACTTTTCATGTACAACACAGCCTTATTGGCTGATGTCCTACATGTTCACTCATGTACATCATGTACAACCTAAGCCAATTATATGCCATCTCGTACTCTAAATTACTAGTCACTTACAGTTCTTACTTATCATGTATATATATATTTCCAGTTATCAAATATCTCTCCTGTTTTCATGTACATCTTCTTACAGCATTTCATGTATTTTATTCTATTGCCTGCTTTATATTTCCTGACATGATATGAACTGCATGAGATGTATTGTGCTCGCTCCTGTCTAGACTGGACCTGTTGAAAATATTACAGAGGACGAGGAGGAGGCTGGTCTGGATACTTACTACGGGGCAGCCTTAGATAACACCTATGAGCTGGACCCTCAGGAGGACCCAGCTCTAGCTGAGGATATCACCCAGTTTGCCTAGATTAGATTAGTGAGGTTTAGTTTCTTTTATGTAGCCTTGAGGCATGTTTAGCTAGACTTCATTCGGAGTTCAGAGATGTATATTCTTTCATTCTGTATCTGAGACCATGTACTTCTGGATATTTGCCGGGATTTTCTTAGACTACTTTTCATCTATTTGGTTCCTTGAGTTCTATTTCATATCGTGCTATCTCTTCCTTAGTTGTGATTGAGTTTATTACTGCTATGTCACCCCCATTCGGGGAGTATAAACTGTTTAGATAGATATTGTTAGATGTATGTTGACCTAGGACAGCGTTCTACCGCCGACACTGCGGCGTAGGCTGGGCGTTGTTACGTTCTTGTACCCTCACAGTGGGTACGTGTCGTGACACGTTTTTAGTGGTGGCCCATGCAGGTCGAGTTTATGTAGTGGTATTCGAACTAGAGTATCACTACAGCCTGCAGTAGGATTTGGATATTTTGAGGTACTCAATCACATTAGGAAAAACTCTTAATCAGATTCCTTTTGTCTAAAATTGTTGCTTATTGACTTCCCTTTGAATATAAACTGTCCTTCTTTGAATTTTTGCTTCATTCTCAGAAATTGCTTCTTGTTTTGATCTGTTTTCATGATGATTATGAAGACACGATCTCATCGCTTCGGTTCGGGGGATACTATCGAGAGGCTGGCCACCTCTCGTCCTGTTCATCAGGGCCTCGAGACCGCAGTTTCTGTTGTGCCGACTCAGGTTGGCGTTTCTGCTATATAGGAGGTGCACCTCTATCTGTACAGAGATTTTCTCCCGTCATTTCTAATTTCTCTCAGCAGTGGTGATTCATGCAGCATCAGCAGCAGACCAGGGGAAACTAGCAGGGCGAGCTATCGTCAGGACAGTCAAGGATGTACAGGCCGTTGGAGATCTAGTTGCAGGTTCCGCTCTTTTGATTTCATTTTCGCATTTGCCTCTTATAGCTGTCTTGAAATTCGATTCTCCCTGTTCCTTGCTAATTTATCAATTTTGTCCTGTTGTTTTTGGTGTTATGTTGATTTTCTTCTGAGATAAATCATATGGGCTAGGTCACCTAAATCATGGGATCTAAAATCTTCGATGGTTGTGTTAGTTGGCATAGTGAGGACATGTAGTCAGATTTTGGATGTATTTCTCGGGTATGGGAATTTAAGGTTTTCGCCGTCGCATGCGGCAGTACGAAAATTTTAAATACCATGAACCTAAGGGTACGTACCTTAGTCGAGGAATCTGTGATTATCGTAGCCTTGCTCACTAACACGACGAAGATTCTGAGTATCATGATTTTGGACAGACGCATATGATTATCTGACGGTATGTTTGAGACTTTGATTGTGGGGTGTTTGACCTAGGAGGACTACTACCATTTTAATTTCGAGGACGAAATTTTTATAAGGTGGGTAGGATTGTAACACCCAGTTTTCCAAACGAGGGTAATTTTGAAATTTTGTATTTATAATTATTATTTAATGGTATTTATTTCATATTATGATTTTTAGTGATTTTTAATTATTTTTAAATTATTTAAATTCATGATTTATGATTTGGTGTCTAGCTAGTGTTCATTTCCAGACTGAGGGGTATTTTAGTCATTTTTGTAATTTTAAGAATTATTTGGGATTATTAATTATTATTTAGATTTAATAGAATTTATTTCAATTTATGGGAATTTTTAGGAATTTGTTTGGATTTATTTGGACTAGTTTGATTTTTGACTAGTTTTAGCCCTTGTAGACCAACCTAGGAGCTAACCCTGGTTAGTTGGGCTTGGTTAGGTCAAGTGACACTAGTCTAACCTAGTATGACTTAAGTCAGTAGTTATTGATTCATTAGAAATTTAATTAGGAATTTAGGAATCAAGTGTTTTGATAAATGGCTTGTGGTTTCACAAGTCATTTTGTGACTAGACTTGATAGGACTAGCTAACTTGGCCCAAAGCCCAAACAATAACAAAACCCTAAGCCCTAGACATTATTGGCCAGCCACCATATCCTCCTTGGGAACACCACCCTATTTATACTCTCCTATTTTTAGGGTTGCCTCCTTCTTAGGAAAGTTCAAGTTAGAAAATCAAGGTTTGTTCCTATTCAATAAATCCCTAAAATTCCATTTCTCTTCCTTTTCCATTCAAATCTTTTCTATTAGATCCTAATCTATATATTCTTGCTGTCATTAAGGTTCCATTTCAGTTTGTGGTGATTTTGGTGGATTGGGACATCAAGAGGAGAGCATTTGAATAGAGGATTTTTCTTGAAGATTCAAGCTTAGGTAACTCCCTCAAATTTCCATGAAATTTTGATTTGTCTTCATCATTAGGAAACCCTAGGGTCCCCTAAGTGTGTGTATTGGTGTCGTGTCAGGTTTCATGAGTTTTGTGTCCATTTGGACACGTATCAAGGGTGTGGCCAAGGTGTTTGTAGAAATGCCACATAGGATTCAATTTTTGATTTTTGTAAAACTAATTGCATAGGTTTGTAGATCTAGGTGTGGGTATGAATGTTTGTGAAGGATGTCTGGTTGTTTTGTGTTTGTGTCGGGTGCTATTTCGTTTGGACACGGCTGTTCACGAACTGGCCTGTTTCTGTTCAGTCCCCTGCTACTCGAGGGGTCGTGCTCGTTGGACACGGCGACTCAGGTCATGCCACTTGGCGTGGGCCAAGGGGCAATGGCTGACATGAGGTCCTCCAAGTTGGAGACGACCTCGTGTCGTGTCGGACACACACTTGACCCCGCAAGGGGATTCCACTGCGCTGTTTCACGCGAACAGCAGCTCCTGACACGGGCTTCGTGTCCCTCGTGGACACGTCGTGATGACGTATCAGGGACACGAATGTGTTGCCCTATGTTGGGCGAACACGAGGGCACGAGCACAGGGCCTCATGTGTCCTGTGTCGTATGCACGAGGCCACGACACGCGTGTACGACACTGTTTTTCCCACTGTCCAGTTTTGTGTTTCTGGGTTAATTCCTATTTTAATTAGTTTAATTCATGATTTCATTGGCTATTTGGGTCCTAATATTAATGTATAACTTGTGGTAGATCATGTTTATATATTAGATTAGGTTTTAATTTGGATTTTGGTTTGTAGTGGGAGTTTGAACTGTCCCTGATACTTGGACTGACACTGTAATTCCTGATGTTTTTCCAACCTATTAACCCCCCTGTTCTGCTGTGTGCTCTATTTAAATTTATCCCTACATATCAATATACATGTTAGCTTAGTCTTTACATTCGAAAATGAGCAGTGGGTTGTGAGTATAAGATTTTGGGTAATGAGTTGGTTTCAAAGTCAATGTCAACTGTTATTACATTTCCTGTCAAGGCTTCCAGTTTCTTAATTTAGTTTTTACCTGAATATATTAACCTATCAATCACTGTTAATGCATTTTATGAACTCTAATCTATACTCCTATATGTTTTCTAGTTATGAGTCAATTTTGGGTGGATTACATTGAGGATTAAATGATAAATGGGACTGAACTGTACTAGACTGAACCTTGTTCAGGAAAAACCTGAGATTGAGGGTGATTCAAACCTGAGATCCCTTCCTCCTTAACTGATGTTTGTTCCTAAACTGTTAATACCTGAGAATGATGTTAAATTATTGTTTAAATATTAATTATAATGTAAATACATGATAAAGCATGTTTGAGTTATGAGTTTTGTCAAGATAGATATTCTGAAAAGTAAGTTCAGTTTCCAATTTTGCCAGATTTCATATATGTTTTTGTATGATGATTTTAGCCTCTAGAATGATGTTTAATACTGAGTTTTAAATCCTAAACATGTTCCTCTCTATGTATACTAACTGTGGTTATGTTTTTGGGTGATTTGGCATGGAATGGAGTTCAAAATGGGTTTTTGGCAAGTTAGCAAGTTCTGAAACTTGATGTTTAGTTTTCTAAATTATTCCAGATTTTTATTCTGAACCTTGCCATCAATTTTACCCATCTAATGCTGTTAAATGATTGAGTTATAATTCCTAGATTGGTTCTCCCAGACTTGGGCTACTTGTGTGTTAATCTGAGTTTGTTTGATACATGAAACCTGTGTATACACTGTCAAAGTGATTTCTGAGTTTTGTTTTTATAAAAACCTGGGAGTGAATACTTGGATACACCAGAGTGTTACACTCTTTTGCAAAACTGAGATTGAAGGGAAGGGGGGGGGACAATGAATTGATTTCCTTTTCTTTTCTTCTTAAACTGAGAATTTGATTGTTTCTTTTCAAGGTCTGAATTAGGCAACTGAGTTGCCTTGATATCTGGAACTCAAACCTGAGTTCCTTTTCCTTACCTGAAGACTTTAGGTATCCTACATTTCCCACATCCTGAACTATCATGCTCTCATCACTATACAACCTGGGCTTTGAATCCCAGTTTCCAAAGCCTTGACATGATATGCTTTCCTCCTTCTTTCACTGTTTTGTATTTCCTGCACTAGTTTGCATACTGCCCCTTCCTTCACTGTTGCTTATATTCCTGCATATATGTAGTTAATTCCTGTACACACACCCACTGTTAAATGTTACACATTCTTCATGTATGCCTAAATGTATAGCACACCACAGCACATAACACACACTCTTTCTTTTTCTTTCACTGTTTTGTGTTTTCCTGCCATGTATGTAATCACATTTGACACACACAAGTATACACATTCACACACATATTCTCTCTATCATTCTCTCCTTATGCCTAGTCCTTACATGTGTAGACTATATGTCTAGTATGTAGACATATATGATAATGTATGTATATATATAGTGTAATGTAAGTGTGGTTTAATATATAAGTTATGAAGGTTGTGGGTATGTAGATAGTGATGATCTATTGATGTATGGTTATCATAGGCATGTATTATATATATATGCTCTATGTATATGTGGTATGTGTATAGGTGTAAGCCTTTACTCATGTATACATGAATCTCTTGATAGATAGCTAATGTGAGGTAATTTAATGTGTGTTTGTTTGTTGGCTTGTATAGCCTAGGAATGGTGTGTGTTGACTAGAATAGATCTGTTAGACCTAGTTAGCCTAGTTTAGATTTAATTAGGCTTGGTTGACCTAGTTTGGCTTCTAGGGTTGACCAGAGTTGACCAAGAGTTGACTTTGGCCTAGATTGACCTAGAATCATGTAGAATACATAGTAGGACTTCATTATACTATTCTGGACTTGTTGTGACTCGTGCTGTTCTGATTAGGAGCCAGACACCCCTCCTCGGATAGTACTTTCATATCGGACACTCAGATACCAGGCGAGTACATTCTCTGATCGTTTCATACTTGTCACGACTTATATTCTCGCTCTAGATTACTTTTACTTGATGCTGTCACGTTATCATCACGGATTGGTACTATATGGATCTCTTCTTGGGATGTTATCCCCCTTAGCGGGCGCATCGGATACTTTATGACATGTGTTTCATGTACATCATGTATTCCTTGCTTCTGCGTTATTCATGTACACTCATGTTCTCTCATGTTCTTACATGTACGTTCATGTACTCTCATGTTCTTTCATGTACGCTCATGTTTGCTCATGTGTTTCTTGTATAACCAAAACATCATGTCCGTAACGTAACTTGAACAGATCCTTGTGTATTGATTGTGGGTAGGGGTGAGTATAAATGGTCATGTGATTTACCCATCATGTTCACTCAGTTACTTTTCATGTACAACACAGCCTTATTGGCTGATGTCCTACATGTTCACTCATGTACATCATGTACAACCTAAGCCAATTACATGTCATCTCGTACTCTAAATCACTAGTCACTTACAGTTCTTACTTATCATGTATATATATATTTCCAGTTATCAAATATCTCTCTTGTTTTCATGTACATCTTCTTACAGCGTTTCATGTATTTTATTCTATTGCCTGCTTTATATTTCCTGACATGATATAAACTGGATGAGATGTATTGTGCTCGCTCCTGTCCTGACTGGACCTGTTGAAAATATTACAGAGGACGAGGAGGAGGCTGGTCTGGATACTTACTACGGGGCAGCCTTAGATGACACCTATGAGCTGGACCCTCAGGAGGACCCAGCTCTAGCTAAGGATATCACCCAGTTTGCCTAGATTAGATTAGTGAGGTTTAGTTTCTTTTATGTAGCCTTGAGGCATGTTTAGCTAGACTTCATTCGGAGTTCAGAGATGTATATTCTTTCATTCTGTATCTGAGACCATGTACTTCTGGATATTTGCTGGGATTTTCTTAGACTACTTTTCATCTATTTGGTTCCTTGAGTTCTATTTCATATCGTGCTATCTCTTCCTTAGTTGTGATTGAGTTTATTACTGCTATGTCATCCCTATTCGGGAAGTATAAACTGTTTAGATAGATATTATAAGATGTATGTTGACCTAGGACAGCGTTCTACCGCCGACACTGCGGCGTAGGCTGGGCGTTGTTACGTTCTCGTACCCTCACAGTGGGTGCGGGTCGTGACATCATCAGAAGCAAACTTCCAGGATCAAGAATCCGGACACCTATGCCAATGAAATGAGCACTTCCTTGTACACTCAGGGGACAAAACATTTGAAGAATCGGAACCATGTTCCGAATGTTATCAAAGAACATATCCCTCGAACTTTCCTCGTCCTGTTGCTGTTTTCGATCTCCGGGAACACCTCAAGCAAAAACAGGACAACACCTCAATATCTCCAGTACAACCACTTGGACACCATTGAAATCACAAAGTGGTCATCAAGTGTTGTTGCCAAACAACAAGACGATCTGTCTTCGATCGTCTGAACTTTCCTAACTCTGAACTTATGTCGGAAGATGAAGATGAGGTTTTGTATGCTTCCGTCAACATGACTTCCAGAGACACTGGGGGTAGGAAGTGCTCCAAGCACGGGAAGCCTCGCAAGCCAAGCCAGCGGTATTTGGATTTACTTCAAGAATCCTCTGAAGGTGTATTCCAACATACCAGATCCCGAAGCCGAGACACAATCGGTCAAAGGAATCTTCAAGATCCTTCCGAACGTCTCATTCCTTCTCACTCAGGAGATGATTCTTTCTCCGACTATGATGCATACAGTGAAAGCTCAGAACAAACAGTATCTTCTACTGTACCCAGAGAAGTGACAGCTTATGTTGTCAATGAAGATCCCGATGCTTCCAGTTCAGCTAGTCAAGAACAAAGAATAGCTGCACTAGAAGACAAGCTGAAGACAATGGCTGAAATGGTCGCAAGTATGCATTCCATTATTGTGGCCCAGCATACAGTCCCACCGACCGTACCTCCTGCAAATCCTAAAATCATAGCATCGTCGGTGCCTCTTAATGCAGGGCTGGGGATAGCATTTCTTCCAGTCCCTCCTGTACAAGTCCAACCTACACCCAGTCAGTCAGGTGTTGGGGGTAGTGCTTATCATGCTGTTCCTCCTCCTAACACCGTGGTTCAGCCTGCACCTTCTACATCAGTGGAAGATGCCAATGAAGCTGTCAAGCTCCTGCGAACTCAGTTCGAAGCTTTCAAGGAGAAGGACAACTTGCAGAGATTGGGGATTAAGCAACCTTACCCAGTTGAATGGAAGAAAGTCTCATTTCCTCCGAAGTACAAGATCCCAACCATCTCGCTGTTTGATGGCAGCACTTCTCCCAGTCATTTCATTAACCACTTTGAGGTTATGACTGTCAAACTTCAACCAAATGACGCTCTTCTTACCAGAGTATTCGTCGGCTGTTTAGCTGGCGTAGCATACGATTGGTATAGAAGCTTGCCCGATGGTTGTATCATCTCCTTCTCTGGCTTAAAGCAAATCTTCTTGGAACGATTTTACGAGGGGATCAATGACATGACTATGTCAGCCCTCAATAAAATCAAACAAAGGCACAATAAAACTGCTGACAGTTTCATTGAAAGATTGTGCCGGAAAGCTTTGAAAATGCCTCCTGGAACTCCGGCTGCTGTCACCATAGACACTTGCAAGGCAAATCTGTTGCCTATCATCAGTATATGGACGGGGTTTACTCAGTTCCAAGATTGGCCATCCCTCATTGTCAACGCTAAAGCAGCTGAAGTTAGCGCCGACAAATTCAAGCAGCTAGGGGTACAGATGTCTAACCCCGACCGGAATAAACATCAAACATCAGGTGGTGGCAATCGCCAGAACAACCGCAAAGCAAAAGAAAATTTGAACATCAATTTGAACAAGAATAAAGAATCTCTGGCGGTCAACGTGGCTCCTCCTACGTCCACTTCTACTCCTTCTGCACCTCCACCGGGAGAACCTCGTCCTAAAGTAGAATATTCCTTTGATGAGAATGACACAGCGAGCATCTTTGATTGCTTAATCAAAAGCAATAAAATCCAACTTCCAGATCCAAAGAAGCCCGATGAAGTCGGTAAGACTGATCATCCCAAGTACTGTGTCTATCACAGGTTCATCGGACATCCCACTCGAGCATGTTATGTGCTCAAAGGCAAAATCTAGGAGCTGGTCAATGCCGGTATTGTCACTCTGCAGCAAGACGAGAAGACCGTTACCGCAAATATGGTCTCAGTTCAATTTGGTGACTTCCCACCCCAGATGGTGCAGCATGGCATCATTCATATTCCCAAAGCTACTCTTGAGATCGAGAATCTTTCTCCTCCACAAAGTGAAGGTCTCGTCCCCTTGTCTCTTGACAATGGCGAGATTATGTGTATTCATCCGGATCTTGCTTCGGAGTTTGAACTTCCCTCTTTTTCCAAAAAGAAAGACGGCTCTAAGGGCAAAACAAAGATTTGTAATATGGTGTCTTTTGACCCCATAGTTGATGAAGAAATTCTACTGGACACCAGATCGGGGAAAGCTTATCTAAAAGATTACCCCGAAGCTCAAGAGAATCCTGCTTCTTCTTCTGAGCCTGCTCCAGTGCAGCCTACTTCTACTGAGGATATTCCTACTGCATTCTCACCGGTTGTAGTGTCCATTCCTCCCAAGCCGACGGTCGCTGACAAAGGTAAACAGCAAGTCCGCTTCGATAAACCTTTGAAGAAGTCATCTCCCTCCGGACTTGAGAAGCCTTACAACTTTGATATCTTGGCTCAGTTGGCCAATACACCGGCCCGGTTGTCAATCTTCGAGCTCTTGCGCCTCTCCAAAGAGACTCAGGAAACTCTGAGTGAGGCTCTCATGCAAGCTGAAACCTGTTTAGCCCTTCTGAAGAAGCCAAAAGCAGAGCCAGTCTCTTGCCTTCATTGTCATAGTGTGTTGGAGTTAATTCCAAACATAACTTTCACACAGGCTGACATGTTGATGGAAGACAACAGGCACGACCGTCCTCTTTACTATACAGGATACGTCGACTCGATGAAAGTCGATCGTATTCTGATAGATCCAGGGTCTGCTCTCAGCATTATGCCGAAGACAATGTTGGATGCGCTGAAAATCCCAGTACATAGTCTCTCCAGTACAATCACCACCATCCTTGGGTTCAATCAGGGAAGGAGTGAGCCTCTGGGCAAGATTCGCCTAAAACACCAAATAGGCAATCTTCGTACAAAGGTGACCTTCTACATCATTGACAATCATGGTTGTTCCTACAATGATTTGCTGGGAAGACCATTTCTGCACAAGCATAACATTGTCCCTTCGACTCTCCATCAATGTTTTAAATATGTTGATGACAATGGAGAAGTGCAAAAGGAGGTTGCTGATCTCTATCCTTTCAAAGGCATCGAAGCATACTGCAACGATGCACGTATGTACAAGGACGAATTCATGAAGGTTGTTCTATCTCTGGACACTGAAGAAGATCAAGAAATAGTGCCTAATGACACCCTCGTCATTCCTGTCAAAGGGCGTGTTTCTCGTCCTCAATCTTCCAAGTCACTGGCTATCCACTTGCCAGTCCAGAAGCAATCAATTGATGATCAAGATCAAAGGGAGCTCACCTCTTCTGAGCCACTTGTTATCGACTTACGTCGTAACAAGGATAAAAAGCAGCTCATTTCTTCTGAGCCACTTGTTATCGATTTATCTCATAACAAGGACAAAAGGGAGCTCACCTCTTCTGAGCCGCTTGTTATCGACCTCCGTCGTAACAAAGCTAATCCTCCTCCACGTTCTTCTCCCCCTCTTGTAATCAATCTGACTAAGCCTGCTAAGGCTGAAGGTCCTGCTGTAAATACAAATGTACAAATCAATAAAAAAGTATCTACTTTCTAGTATACTGATGTCATTTATCATGCTAAATGCTATTTGGATATGTTAGATAGCTTTCAGTCATTTACAATGGGAGTTATGCAATCTCTTCAAACTGAAGTCTCATTTGAACACCCAAAGGATTCATATCGTATTGTTCCCGTTCGTAAAAAAGGCGAGAGTCCAATACTTTTTAGTAAAGGACCAGAACAATAATTCAGCTATACGGATGATAGTAAAGTTAACGACACGGGGCATCATTAACTCCGTCGTTACAGTCAACAATCAAAAGACATCATCCGAAAGATGGGTTACGACTTCAAGAGCGGCCTCAACTACGGTAAGGGTAGAAAAACTCCTATCCGTACGGTTGTTCCGAAAGGGAAGTCAGAGATGTACTACAGCAGGACCAAAAGAGGTCTCGGATATGCTTTTCCTCCAGTGTTATCCCCAGCAGGCTCTGAATCCGATAGTGAGGAGCGTTCTAACTCTTCTGATTCCAGATCATGGGATTCTGACACCAGTATTGGTCAAGTCCATCGGTTGACCGCGTCTTCTAACATGGTCTCCGTCGAACTTCCAGAAGGCTATGACAAAGATATTGAAGAAAACCCTGAAATAGATCCTTAGGTTCAACGAATGGATACCCAGTGGGAACTCCGATTTGAACAAAGGGAACCTCCTACTGAAGATCAATTAGTTCAAATTGATGTGGGAAAGAGCGGATTACCTCATCCAATATTCATCAGCAAGAACCTTTCAGAGGTAAACAAGCAAGAATTAATTCTTCTGATTAAAGAATACATTGATGTCTTTGCCTGGAACTATGAAGACATGCCAGGACTAGATCCTAAAGTTGCTACTCACAAATTGAATATCTTGTCGAATGCAAAACTGGTCAAATAACAACAATGGTGTTTCAAGCCAGAAATGATGGACGCAATTGATGATGAAGTCAAGAAGCTCATAGCTTGTGGCTTTATTCGAGAAGAACAGCATCCTGATTGGGTAGCCAATGTTGTCCTACTTCTAAAGAAAACCGATAAAGTTCGAGTTTGCATCGACTTTCGGGATCTTAATGAAGCATGTCCAAAAGATGAATTTCCTCTCCCTATCACGGACGTCATGATCGATAACACTTGTGGGTTCGAAAGAATATCTTTCATGGACGGATTCTTCGGATACAATCAGATTCGAATGAATCCTGAAGATGAGAAGCATACTACTTTCTGCACTCCTCGTGGAGTCTACTGCTATACTGTGATGCCGTTTGGTCTCAAGAACGCTGGTACAACATACCAACGAGCAATGAGTACCATCTTTCGAGATCATCTGTGCAAGACTGTCGAATGCTACGTTGACGATATTGCTGTCAAAAGTCGTCTAAAGGAAGATCACATCGAAGACTTGAAAACTATCTTCAATCTCATGCGCCAACATCAACTCAAAATGAATCCCACCAAGTCATTCTTGGGTGTCTCTAGTGGCAAATTTCTCGGCTTCGTCATTACCTCTAAGGGTATACACGTGGATCCCGAGAAGATCAAAGCCATTCAAGAGATGCGTCCTCCACGCAACCTAAAGGAGCTACGAGGATTCCAAGGTCGACTTACGTACATCAGGAGATTTATTTCGAATCTGTCTGGACGCTGTAGACCATTCACTAAGCTAATGAAGAAGGATGTATCTTTCATTTGGACCGAAGAATGTCAACGAGTATTTGACGACATAAAGCGGTATCTCATGAACCCACCAATCTTGGTGCCACCGATCTCAGGCATACCATTCTTAATGTATGTCCGTGCTATGGACCATTTATTGGGTGCTTTACTTGCCCGAAAGAACAAAGAAGGTCATGAATAAGCCATTTACTATCTTAGTTGTACTATGATTGGTGCTGAACACCGTTATAGTCCGGTTGAAAAAGAATGCTTAGCTCTTATGTTTGCTGTTCAAAAAACTCGACATTACATCATTGGCCAAATTATTCATGTCATATCACGAGTTAATCCTCTTCGGGTACTCATGAAGAAGCCCAGCACACTCAACTCTCGGTTGGCTATATGGGCCATTCTGCTAGCCCAATATGACATGGTATATGTTCCATAAAAGTCTGTCAAAGGTCAAGCACTGGCGGATTTCTTAGCGGCTCATCCCGTGCCAGAAACATCTAAACTCTATGATGAAATTTCAGACGAGACTTTGGAATCAAATATGGTCTCCGAAGAATTTCCTACTTGGCGTCTATTCTTTGACGGAGCCTCCAGAATCGGACCCAATGGTGCCATTGTAGCTGGAGTCAGAGTTGTTCTCGTCTCTCCAGACGGGTAAACTATCCAAAAAGCCTACTCTCTAGATGAACCATGCTCCAACAACGTAGCAGAATACAATGCTCTACTCATTGGCCTTCAGCTAGCCAAACAACTAGACGTCGAGTATCTTGAAGTCTATGGTGACTCCATGTTGGTTGTTAACCAGGTTAGAGGGACTTATGAAGTTCGTCATCAAGATCTAGTGCCTTACTTTGAAGCGGCAATCAACATGGCTACATCATTCAAAGCCTTCTTTATAGACTATGTTCGTCGAACTTGCAATACCGAAGCAGATGCTTTGGCTAATCTTGCAGCAGTCTTAGCCATCCCTATCAAAGGACAACAGGTGGTGGTTATCTCTAATCGAGAATTTTTCTGCATCAAAAACAATCGTAATATTGAGTTCAATAATCTTACTGAAGCCAATGTTATCAGTGAAGATTGGAGAGCTCCCTTCATCGACTTCGTAGTTCATGACATACTCCCTGAAGATCCCAAAGAGGCTACGAGTATTCGTCGGCGATCTCTACGATTCTACTACAATCATACCACCAAAACTCTCTACCGGCGGACTTATGACGGTCTTCTTTTACGCTGCCTTGCTGGTGATGAAGCAAAGCAAGTATTGCGTGAAGCTCACGATGGTTTCTGTGGAGCAAATTAGTCCGTTTCTAAGCTACAGGATCGTATCCAACGCATGGGTTATTATTGGCCTTCTATGGTTTCTGATGCCATTGAATATGCAAGGAAATGTCGAGCTTGTCAAATCCACGCAGATTTTATTCATCAACCTTCAGAATTTCTGCATCCGACGGCTGCTTCATGGCCTTTTGAAGCTTGGGGCATGGACATTTTAGGTCCTATCAATCCTCCTTCTTTTAGAGGACATCGATTCATATTGGCAATAACCGACTACTTCTCTAAATGGGCTGAAGCTATACCTCTGGCTGAAGTCAAGACCAGCAGTGTCATTAACTTTGTCAAACACCATGTCATCTATCTATTTGGTGTACCTCGAAGAATCATCCATGACAACGGACCATAATTCATCAGCCAGAAGTTTACGAGATTCTGCGATGATCATCGGATTGATAATGTTGCTTCTACAGCCTACAATCCTGCCGCTAAAGGATTACCTGAAGCTTTCAATAAAACCATTATCAAGCTCCTCAAGAAGTTTGTATCTACTAACAAACAAAATTAGAGTGAAAAGCTTGGTGAATGTCTTTGGACTTATCGAACTACGGTCCGCAATCCCACAGGCTTTACACCTTTCTCTCTGGTGTACGGTTGTGAAGCAGTTCTTCCTCTGGAACTTCAAATTTCGTCTTTAAGGATTTCTGTTGCCAATGAACTCACGACAGAGAACAACGATCTTCTCCGACTTCAAGAGTTAGAAGCACTCGATGAAAAGCGGCTATTAGCTCAACAGCATATTGAGTTATATCAAGCCCGCATCTCGAAGACTTTCAACCGCAAAGAGTCAGAGCCTTTCAGCAAGAAGAACTTGTTCTAACAGTAAGACGTCCTATGACTATGACTCACTCGAGTAAAGGCAAGTTCGAAGCGAAGTGGGAAGGGCCTTATATTGTCAGCAAAGTCTTTTCAAACGGAGCTTATCAACTTTCAGTGTTAGATGGTCGACTTGCAATGATGCCTATCAATGGCAAATTCCTCAAGAAATACTATGTATAAATATAACAGAGATTTTATGTAAATATGATCAGACAGTTTATAAATAAAGTTTGATTTTTATTTCATCATAAACGATGTTACATGATATCAAGGAAGGTCACTATCATCCTTTTCGACATTGGGACGCGGACCACTGCCGTCCTTATCAAAGACATAATCAGCAAAAGAATTGAGAACATCCTTGCTTGAGCCTACCAGGAACTTGCAAGCAGCCATCCTCATGATCTCTTCCTCTTCAGTCGTCCCGGGTTCATGCAGGAAATCTAGGATGTCCCTTGGTGGTTTGGGTGCAGACGAACCTTCGCCCGCTTTTATCGATTTTGGCTGGTTGAGATTGGTTGAGCGTTCTTCCAAAGATTCTTTAACCTTCGAGGCAATTTTAGCCTTCTTGGATGCATCTCTGGACGACATCTTTATGTTGAAAAGTGGAAATGATCATTCCTTCCAGATTTCTGTTCTATTTATAGACGAAGATTCTTAAAACAACGAAACGACACATTCATCTAACGGTTCACCCGTTCATTATCATCATCTGACGGTTCATCCGTTCATCATCATCTGACGGTTCGTCCGTTCATTATCCGACGGTTCACCCGTTCATTCAATTCATCTGACGGATCACCCGTTCATTTTATCACCATTTCACCCATCTATCATTCGACGGTTCATCCGTTCACATATCTATCCGACGGTTTACCCGTTCATTCATCATAATTATTCGACGGTTTACCCGTTCATTTATCATATTCATCCGATAGTTCACCAGTTCATTCAATCAATCTGACGATCCGTTCGTTCATTCCACTCATTTGACGGTTCATCCGTTCATTTTTGACGATTTATTTCGTTCACACCTTTTTGACGATTCATTTTCGTTCATTTAATCATCCACATCAGCAACTTATCATTCTCGATTAAGTTGTCTATTGAAATAATGATATTCAATAAATTATATTTGCCACGTTCATATTACCTCTGAGCAGATATACTTGAATATGATTATTTTCCAGAATCAAGAAATATATCATGTCCTGTACCTCTGAATATATTTTCTATCTCCATTATTTGTATCTGAACAAGATATGCAATAAATAATAGAGCCACAACAAAATATCTTTTTATTTAATCAAAATTCAAGACATTACAAAAACATACATATTGTCAAAACAAGAAGATACAAGGAATCTTTCTATTAAATTGGTGGTGTCATCAAGCCGGTAATCTGTTGCTTCAGAGTCTGCAAACGCTCTTTGCGGGATTCCATCACTCTCTTCCTGGCCTCTTCCATCCCAGATGTCTCGTTAAAAATTGGCATGGTTACCATTCTGCGAGTGATTTCATCATTATGAGCTGCGGCATATTCGTCTCTTTCTTGGGTTAGAGCACCGAGTTGTTGGATTGCAGTTTGATGCTCGGTAACCTCATCTTCCAGTTCTTCTTGAAGACGGGCAATCTCTGCTCTCAGTTCAGCAATTTTTCTCTCTTTTCTTTCAGCAGTAGATGTCACCGATTCCACTTTGGAATTGTACTCAGCAGATTTAGTAGCAAAAGCATCCAAGAGGATCTGGAAATTTACTCTCTCTACTGCAGCTTCCTGAGCCATCCGTTCAAATTCTGCTTGAACTAAGGTTCTACCTCCCCCTTATTGAGCTCTTTGCAGTTCTTTATTGAAGTCTCTAGCTCATTTAATATGTGTTCAAGAAAAGTGGCCTGAGGCTCGTCACCTTGCTCACAGATAGCATGAACTAAGAAAAAGGTTGGACCTCTAACTGTGTAAAAATCAGCATCCACTTTTTCCATCACCCTAGTGATCAATGGCCCCAATGAATCGAAGAAGAATTTGGTAATGATTGGATGACAAATTGATTGGTCGCCAGAGCACCAGGAGTCGCAGCAACTCCTGTTGATGATGAGGCAGCAGGACGTTCAGTTTCTCGTATTTGGACGGAAGGCTCTTTGAATAAAGGAACTAAAGTGGAGCTGGTCGCTCCTCCTGGTTGTTCCTCTGCAAAATTAAAATTTTGTCGTTTTGACTATCATTTGCTATTGTCAAAGAGAATCAAAAGTGAAAACAGTCTTACCATGGTTCGATCTGGCAACAGGCCTATCATCTATTGGAACAGATTCTAGCTGAGCAGAAGTAGCCTCAGACACTATTGCCTGACTACTTCCTGCTTCGGAGCCACAGGATAAATGGCGACTGCTACTAGCAATTGTTGACGCAAGCACTATGTTCATGCACACTGGAGGAGCTGGAGAAGATCCAAGTTCTGTAGGGATAAGAATAAAGATGTTAGCTGTCAATCTATTAAAAGAAAATTGCTAATTTCATTCTATACCTTGGAGATCAATAGCAGGAGTTTCCTCCAGGGCCGCTTCTTCATCTGCTATCTTTTCTGGAGATGCCTGTACCTCAACATCCTTTTCAGGATCCAAGGTATCATCAGCAGCTTCAAGAGATATATGCACCTCAATATACTTCTCAGGATCTAAGGTGTCATCAGCAGCCATAGAAGACACATGCTCTTCATCATCCGCTTCAGGATCATGTGTATCCTCAATGTCCTCAGATGATGAACTCTCTTTATTTTTATTTTCCTCCGGTACCTCCCCACTGGCAGTTGCAGCGGTTTGGTCAATGTAATCCTATGAGCCGAAGTCACAGTCATATAAAGCCTCGATCATCAAACGATCCTCTTCCTCGCGGATTGCTCCTGGTGTAGCAGGAGCTTGAGTAGTATCCATCATCGGTAAAGGAGATTGCAAAGCTTCATGCTCTGTCTCAGCAATATTTTCTCTGGGCTCTACGGCCTCATTTCTCTCTTCCTTCTGCTCGATCTCTTCCCTCTGTTCTGTACTAAGAGTTTTATGCCCAGACTCAGAAACAGGGGTAGGAGATGGCATGGTGATTCCAGCCGCAGCGTTCATCACTATCGAAGACAAAATTTGTCTTAGAGGAAAAACTGTTCTCTTCTTTCTTATGTGAGCTAGCTTCTTCTTTCTATGTAGAGGCCTCTCAGGACTCTCTATGTTTACTACCTCGACCTGTTTCTGAACAGAGGTCGGTGTAGCTGCTTCATCTCGAGTGGACTCGGCCAATTGTCTAGATTGTGATCTCGTAGTGACTTTCTCTGAAGCATGTTCCAAGATCAATTTCTTCTTCACAGCTGGGAAAGAAGGCTCTTCTCTCCTTCTCTTCTTCTCCTTGACCGGAGACTTAACAACCTTCAGAGAAATTCTCAAAGGTTGGCTAACTTCCTCAGGAAAATTGGCTTCCCTGGAAGCTTCCAATGGATCTTCCATTGGCTCATGTTCTTCATCGTTATTGGAAGCTAATGTATCAGTCGCTCCTTTCTTCAAACGATTTGCTGTTGCAAAACTATCAACGAGGCTATAGTTTTCAGCAAATGTATTTACGGCTGTATAAAACTGTGAATAAGTATACAGCATTCTTGGACCAGCATCAGTTTTGTTTGGCATCGAGAACACAGTCTTTGTGTCTCGAGCATTATAGTAAGCCCATGCTCTGGCACCGTCGATCAGGTATCCCTTTCCTTGTAAGCAAGTTATTGCATTGCCCACATGGAACTGGTCATATCCAAACTAACGAGCGAAGCGACTCGGAAGATATGGTTCAAGGAAGCATTCCTCTTCAAATCTGTATACTAGATGTGATGGTCTGATTGTCTTCAGCCATTCAAAAGATACTTGACCTATTGGTTGCCTCCCAAGGTCAATCAGATTTGCTGCCATATGCTCATAACCAATTGGAGGGGGAGAGCAAAGAAAATTCTATCCTTTACCGAGGTTCAGGGTTCGTCTGCAGTCCCTGAGACTAGTGTATATCCACCTGCTCTGTGAGAATTTGCATAGAAAACTGCCACCAACTGCTCCCATGGCAGGGTTCATCTATGATGGATGATGCAAGAGCAACCATCCGAATAAGTAGGTGTAAGGTAACTCCAGTCTAGGGAAGTTCCCCTTATCACCCTTGTACTTGATCATAGAATCAACATACAGACGAAGACCTGCATTAATCCTACAGGTCATCGCTGATAGTAAATCCATCCGGTAGTCGAAGACTAACCGGACAGCAGCAAAAAGAACACCGCGATGGAAGCGGTCTACAGCACTTGCTCCAGGTACGACGAATCGGCGTAGCCAGTACGTCAAAAATCCTGCCAGCTGGGCTTGTTTAGACATGGACCTGTAGCCCATTCTTATAAAGCTCTCCACAAATTCTCCAGCCTTAAGAGGAGGATATTGGTATTCATCATCAACTCTGACATCCATTCTCTTATTCTCCTCCATCAGCTTTAGCACTTCACTGTTGCTGAGGAGATGGAAGAAATCAGGGTTGCATGAGTCATGATCTTTTGTCTTTTTCTCAATAATGTGGTTGAGAAAAAGATAAGTCAACCATTTGGATGAATAACATATGCCAGAAGTGCCATTTTGGTAATACAAAGAGCATATGTTATAATGGCATAGAAGCTCATCAAAGACTTCCACCATCTTTGAATTCTCTCGACGAAGTCTATCTAACTCGTCGTTGGTCGGGACGTATTCCTCGTAAGGCAAATCATCCATTGGTAAATATGAGATATACTTTATCTCATGGAGAGCCAAGTCCATCTCCCCGTAGGGCATCATAAACGTCCCTGTCCTGTAGTTATACCTCTCTACCAGAGCCAAAAACAGATAAGGATTTGGAAAGAAGCCGTATACAGTAGCGTGTACCGCATTATACAGATCAATTTCTCTGAGTTTATCTTCAAACTGGACTAGTATCCAGTTGGCTACGCAGCTCCATCTTTTGATGTCTGGGTTTACCAGACCTGTCAACCGGATGTCTTGATCCGGATATCTACCCTCCGCTTTGGCATACTCATTTGCAAAAATCGGTGTCCTTACCGGCAGCAGCAAAGACGAGTTCTCATGGGGAATACAACCTGGCTTCAACCCTCTCAATAAAGTGCTGTGTCGTTCGGAAGAACTATAGAACATGTCCCTATTGTTCGGACCTTTCTTGACACAGATTTTTCCGGTCCGTGCATGTTGTAAGGGAGTGATGTCCCATTCCATCCTCCTAGGATGGATCGCATGAACATATCTTGCTAAAGGAAGGCATCTAGCTAGGTCTGGTAACTTGATCAATTTCTCCTTCCATTGGAAAGTTCTCGACTCAACTCGGGGTCTTGGTTGAGAAATTTTATCAATGGCATCGCCGAAGAGGAACATAGGCTTCCTATGAGTGACAGCGTCAGCAGATTGCAAAGGCTGTCCATTTATCAGACTTAGCAAAGTCTCGTTATCATGTGCAATCAAAATAGTCTGAAAAGAAGATGGAAGGGCATATTTTGGAAAGTGCACATGAGATAAGTCTTCTTTGAAATCTGGCTCAGCTAAAGTTCCAACAAATGTTTTATATTCAGGATCTTCTCTGGTGTTAACTGCATTAAACAGAAAAAACAAAATTCAGTATAAGTCAAGTCAGAAATTTTATCATCAGATTGCGCAAACATCAAATTGCACAACCATCAGATTGTGCAACCATCAGATTGTGCAATCATAAGATGGCGCTGATAAAGCTTGTGCAAGCATCATTTTGCGCTGACAAGATTACGCAAATTAGCCGATTGTGCTGACTTTTGCCAGCACAATTCAACCGGTTGCACGAGAAGATATTCTTCATAAAAATGAAGAATAATGTGTTCGTGCAACCAAAACCCTAAAAAGGGTGGCGCAGTATGATCACATCTCTAAAAAAAGATGGATTTTAAGATCCAGCAGAGTCGAAAAACTCTAAAAAGAGTTTTCGATCGGGTTGTCTACCTCGCAAAGCAGGATGCGCAGTTTCATGACGAGAAGGACGAGACGCAACACGAGTCGAAGACTCGGCGGGGGCCTTGCCCTTATCGGCGGCGGAGGAACGCTTGGGAGCCATGAGATCGACGGGAAAGAAAGGCTGAAGTCGGAGTAGGCTCGGGGTTTCTCTCTCTCAAACATAATGAAAGCAAGTAAAGAATAATTTGAAGGATCGAGGGAACTATTTATAGTTTTTCAAAGAACAAACGGCTGCTACAGATTGCGCCGAAAAAGCAGGGGCTGATTCATCCGATTGCACAGACAGCTCAACATATGCGCAACTTGATTTAAAATTCAAAATTCAAAGTATTTTGAAATTTTGAATAAATTCAACTTTCGAAAACTTTGAAGGGGGTCTTGTAGGTCCTAAAAAATCAAGTTGCACCCATCAACAAAGTCATGAAAATTAAGAAAAATAGCTTTCAAATGAACTGCGCAGACATCAGATTGCGCATCATCCAGATGGCGCAGACTGGACTGCGCATACTTTCAAGTGTGCAGGCTGACGTGGCAATGTCTTCATTACCTGACACAATCAAATCTTCTGACAACTGACAACACAAAGAACGAAAAGACTGTTCGTTTATTGCGCCGTACAGCGCTCAAGGAGACTGTTCGTTTATTGTGCCGCACAACGCTCGAGGACAGCTGTACATACAGCGCAATCCAGCCCAGCGCGGTCCATCTCAGCGCAATCCAAAGTCAGCACAATTCATGTGGCGTACTTCATCATGACATCTGACAAAAGTACACGTGGCATTCATGCCATCAATTGCTCGTTACGTGGCAACCGTCTGTACACGATCATGCGCATTTCAATCAAATGATGCCATATGTCTAAGACAGTTGGCCCACGACCAGACAACTGCCTACGCAGTCTGATGTTGCACAATCCAGTGCCTGCGCAATCCAACTTGCGCCATTCAGAATAACTAAAAGTTAGTTATTTCCAGAACTCTATAAATAGAGTTTCAAGTCTTCATTCAAGGGGGTCAGACATAAAGTTCAGAAATATCAGAGAGTTCAGGAGTTCTTGCCCAAGTGCTACTGCATTCTTCCGAGGCTTTTGCCTTCAAATTCAGAGGCTACCGTCTTCAAAGTTCACATCGTCCAAGGGATAAAGCAATCGTCTTCTAGATTGGATTCCTACAGTTGTACTTTCCCAGAATTCTTGTAATCTTTACAAAGTTTGTTGAAATAAAGTTCATACTTTTGTTTTTGCAAACAACATTATATCATATGCCTATTCCTTAATCCAATGAATATATGGTATATGATAAATGATAAGAATTTTTTTTCAACATCCCAATGAATATGGACATGGATATCAATATGAATATATGATTATTACTAGCTTTCATGTGTTCATAGTAGTCTCAAGTGTCAAGACATGCCAAAATAAAACTATAATTTGAAGTGGTCAGGTAATAACTGGATTATTTGGGGCTCATACCTTGGTGATTTGAGGAAATTCTCACAGGCCCAAAGTTAATGGATTCGGGTTGAGGTTTCCTTCGGTGCCTGTTGTGCCCATCGAGCCTTTTTCGACAGCTTCCTTTGACTTAATTGAATTCTACTAGAAAGTGAAACCTATTAATTAGAACAAAAGGCCACAAGATTAAACCACCAAATAATTTTTATTAAGATTCATAGACAATAATAAGGTGGGCTCCAGTTATTAAGGTAAAATTACAATTGTGATTAGAAATTAATGACCAGCCTCTTATCCTATTCACTTTAACCAAAGGACAACAAAGTCGAGAAAGGGAACAATTAAAAATGTGCATTCATAATCATTTAGAATTACAAATTTATACAGTGGTGTCAATGGAGTTAAGAAATTCTACATCTAAGAGATGATAAAAGTTAAATTTCTTAAGAGGCACATGAAAGAGAAAAAAAAAAGTCATCACAATTTGCAAGATGAGAACCCAATTCTCCTTTTATCTTTTTTTTCCATCTCTCAAATCTATATAACAGAACCTGCCACTTCTTATTTTTTTTTAAAATTGTATAAAATTGGAAGAACTAGATTATAGAACTTTTCTTTTTTAGATTTTAAGCCTTGGAAAGAACTTCACCATTCACCTTCATGGGTTCTATAGTCACTTAACAAAGTATTCAGAGCTTGGCTTCCTGAGGTAGTTCTAGAGAACTTCACCATTCACCTTCATGGGTTCTATAGTCACTTCACCATACAACTTAATCCTATATAACCGAAAGGCACATTTCTAAAAGTTTCTTGCCCATTCACATGCTACCAAAGCTTTTCCACTATTGCATTGAAGTTGTTGTTCCTATTTACTACACTGTTCTTCAAGCACAAAGCCACATTAGATACGAAAAGCTTTATCCATGTGAAAATAAGGGTATGTTCTCGGGAAAAAAAACCATACTTCGTTAATAGGAGTCACATATATGAGCATATGAATATCTGATGCTTACAAGACTAATGCTCCCATGAATCGAACCCTTTCAGGGAATAGATGCACTCTAGGAGACATGCTACCAGATGCCTGTATAAAACAATAAAGATTAGTAGTACATCAGTAAATTATCAAGTACTACAGCAAATAAAAGTAATTCATAGCACTTCCTTGCCTTGGATTCACTGATATCATCTCGAACAGAGTTAAGAAGCTCTGCGTGCTCTCTTATTGAGTTCAGATTTCCCTTCGTTCGTCTAAATTCCTAATACATTTATCCAATGATAAACTTCAATTAGAGTAAGACACAACTGAAGCAAGACTTAACACTTTGAACAAAACCTGCGAGCATTTTTCAACAAGGGTGACTGCAAGGAATGGTTAGTTGAGGATCATATCCAATAGAACATATTATATAATCGTAAGGACAAGCTCAGATTGTCAAAAGCTTCAGCCTCAAGTATGTAGGACTACCAAAACCTGGAACAGAATTGATTCATTAAATCATAGATAAAGTCACATGAGGTTCTTATATATGATCGCCTTCTCAATGGCACGAACACATTCGTTACAAGTAAGGATTGAGTTTGCAAACAACAACAATTGCTTCTTTGACTTCCACTTTTTCTTTGGGTTTCTAGATCATGGAAGACCTTTTCGATATGGATAAGCTTGAATCTTCATTTGGAGGAAATAGCAAGGTGGGTTTCAATATCACAGATTATGCTGCGAGGATGAGGGTAGATGACAGGAAGATATCTCTCTTCTGGTTTAGAGAGAATGCATCTGAGACTTGTGGGCAATTTGTCACACCTAACATTAAAACTAACTCGAAAACGGATTCTGACAAGTCTGCTAAAGAACATGATTCTGACTAGTCAGTTGAAGAAGAAGAAGAAGAAGAAGAAGAAGAAGAGAATTCTACTTCTTAGGACAGAGTAGAAGAGTTAAACATATATGGAAGTGGTGGAAATAATGAACAACTCACTTTCCCAGGGAGCAAACCACAGAACTAACATAAGCCCGATGTGATCCGAGCTTAGAGAATATATTTATTAATTCTTTATATCTGTATAATTTGATGGATGCCTCTTCGAGCTTGATCAGATGACTTGAGTTGATATATTTCTGACAGACTTTACTAAGTCCATGTTAAAATAAAATCTCAATTTTACACTATTTTATATCCAGATTGTACTTTAAAGTTTATAGACGAGAGTTAAAATCCTATTGGTGACAATTAAGCACCAAGGAACACAATGAAACTAACATCTTTACTATTGTCATGTAGTACAACAAATATCATATCAAGGTGATACTAGCAATACTATTGATCAGTATTAGACATTTTTATCATCTTGAGATGATCTTATAAGCAATAGAGAAGAATGCTATATGTTAGTATTGCATGATTTTTGTGTAGAGGGGTTTGTACAAGGTGTATGTTGTATATATAGAAGGTTATTCGTACTCACATGCGCTTACAGTTAGCAAAGAAAAAGAAAGAGCTAATGCCCCTATCTATTATGTTACATGCTGCCAAGAAACGTCTCTTTTGATAGGGTTTAGGAATCAGTATGGCAAAGTAAAGGACAAGGTGTATGTTGTACATATAGAAGGTTATTCTTAATCACATGTGCTTACAGTTTGCAAAGAAAAAAAAGAGCTAATGCCCCTCGCTATTATGTTACATGCTGCCAAGAAACGTCTCTTTTGATAGGGCTTTAGGAATCAGTATGGCAACGTAAAGGAGACCAAATAAAGATCCTTGGAAGTCCTCCTAGAACTCGTAGAAGCTGTGCCTCTTCAGTATCGCCTCTTCATAATGTGCCCTTGGACCGACGACGGTGGAATAACCCTTTCTGTACCTGTTCTTTGATGACAACTCATTCTAGATCATGGACGACAACTCATTCAAGATCATGGAAGACCTTTTCGATATCGATAAGCTTGAATCTTCATTTGGAGAAAATAGCAAGGTGGGTTTCAACATCACAGATTATGCTACGAAGATGAGAGAAGATGACAGAAAGATGTCTCTCTTCTGGTCTAGATAGAATGCATCTGAGACTTGTAGGCAATTTGTCACACCTAACATTAAAACTAACTCGAAAACGGATTCTGACAAGTCTGCTAAAGAACACGATTCTGACAAGTCAATTGAAGAAGAAGAAGAAGAAGAAGAAGAAGAAGAAAAAAAAAAAAAAAAAGAAGAGACCTATACTTCTCATGACAGAGTAGAAGAGTTAAACATAAATGGAAGTGGTACAAATAATGAACAACTCATTTCCCTTATGATCGCCTTCTCAATGGCACGAACACATTCATTGCAAGTAAGGATCGAGTTTGCAAATAGCAATAATTGCTTATTCGACTTCCACTTTTTCTTTGGGTTTCAGTCTCTAGCCAATGTTTCATGTTTTCTTGCACTGTTCACGACAAGAGGAAGGGAAAAAAAAAACTATTGTGACTGAGATCACCCTTATAGAACAGATTACATACCCACAAAGAAGAAATCATGTCAAACCTAAATGCTACATATGATTTGACCTAAAGACTTAATATAATCAACAATTGTAAAGCTCTGAACTCTTTTTTGCTGTATAGATTAAATTTGCACAAGTCACCAAAAAAAATACACTTGTACAAACTTTTAAAAATAAAGTGCTAGAAGATTTAAGATACTATATACTATATACTATATAATATATGCATATGCATGACACGTGCACTTATGATGGAGCACAACCGGTTAACTTGACCAATTGCTTGACCCGTGCACTTATGTTTTTAAGGCTCCAAAGTTAAAAATAAATAAGAACACATCATAAGCACTTGTTTTCCTTAGAAACCATACAAACAATTTAAACAATTTCTAGTAGATTTGAGGAATACATAAGAGAGATATTTCTAGTTATCCGTGGGTTATGTAGTCTAAAAATTAGACATCACATGCAATTGAAAGAAAAACTAATAGGATCCATGCATTAAATTTTACAAGTTATTAGAGCAATTTGATGGTATCAAAAGAGTACTTGTGTATGATCATAGAATGTGCAAATAACAGTCCTCACGAGCCCATCTTTGGTATCTACAAGCACCATTTACTTATCTTTTGAGACATGTATGACACATTAAGCATCACTAACATACCAAGATAGAATAAACCATAGATAGTGAATAAACAACCTACAAGAGTTACCAACCTCAAGAAACCAAATACAATCATCAGGGGATGGATCACCTTTAAGGATAAAAATGTTTCTCTCAGAGAGGGGACACTTGCACACTAGTAGCACTACAGGGGCACGACATCCATGATCCAATTTGTTCGGCAAACAGAGAGTTAGGGGTGAAGGCGAGTGGAAATGATGGATATGTCGACGAGAAGGGGGTTTCTACTGACGCTCGGGAGAAAGACCAAGATGACATGAGGGAGAAGGAGGGATCGAGAGAAGCAATCCGGAGAGGACAACAATCGACGATGAAGTCGAGGCCGTCAAGAATAGAGAACGGCCCAAATGTATGCGAGGTCCAGGAAGACATCTTAAGAATGAGCTCTGAGCAGCTCCTTACCGGAGCCGTTATCCATAATTACTGAAAGGAGGCTTGAGTGGATGGCCGGAGCTCTGCTCAAGGCCAGAGGCTCGGGGTATCCATGGTCCTAGTCGCGTTGGTAGAGGAAGTGGTGCGGAAGATCTGGTTGAGGTTAGTGGAGAGGAGGAAGAAGAGGATCGAGGTCCTATTGGTGTTGGATCAAGGAGAGGGAAGAGGTGCTAGAATGGGAGCGACGGTCCATAAATTAGGATTAGGGTTTATTTCCATGGGAGAAAAGAAGCATTTTAGGGAGGAGGTGTTTGCTTCCTTACAAATTTGAATGGAGGTCCAGAGATTGTGTGGTGTTTTATTACTTAACAAAAAATAAATTATGTTTATTTAATTTTTTAATTAATCTCATCTTTTGTTACAAAAAATAAAATTATAAACTTGTGTCTAATAATTTTATGTGACATAAGTATTTTTTGGTAACTGAAAGAAAATAAATTGGCATTATATAAGTTATATTTCTTTTAAACAATTTACATTACACCTTAACTGACAAGTACTATTTCATTGTTTAAACTAAATACAACTCGTAATAAAAAATATTTCATTGTTTAAACTAAATATGACTCTTAATAACGTGGTGTCATTATTAGTTCCACATTTTTTTCACACAAAAGATGACACCCTAAATTATTTTCATGACCCTTACCTTTTTAGCCGTCTTCTTATAGTACTTATTATGACACTAGTTTTCCTTAATGTCATTGATAAAATTATTAATGACGATCATCTAATGAGCCGACATTAAATATAGCTTTAATGACATTTTGGGATGTGTGTCATCTATAAAGTGTCATTGTTAACCATTTTTGTAGTAGTGTGTGTGTATATATATGTATATATATATATATATATATATATATATATATATATATATATATATATATATATATATATATATGTATATATATAGAAAAAAAAATATGTATATATATAGAGCTAATAAAAAATAATAATAATAAAGGAAAACCAAAACAACCTAACAGCAGAACCCCTTTTCCCACGAGCAGACCCAAAAGCCCTATACGAACCGAGAGGAAATCCCAGCCACCCGAGCCTTCAGCCCGAACACCCCCCCCCCAAAACCGGTTATAACAGAGAGAGTGAGAGAGATGTCTCTCACATAAACAAACCCTAGCCGCGCGCCGACACCGTACCATCGCACGCGTACTCCAGCCACAGCAGGGCCACCGTACGCGATCGAAATCGGCAGGAACGCGCGCCCAGGCGCTGATCCAACAGAGGAGTTTAGTAGCAACAGCAGTTGCAACACCCGAATTCACGAGAGGATTTCTCCGTCTCCGAGACGTGGTTTTTCAAATCGTCTTCTCCGGTACGTCACCAACCTATCCAACTCTTAGTTCCTTCGATTCATTTTAAACAAATCGAATTAGCGAGTCCAGGAAATCAAGTCAAAAATCACGAAAATCCTGCTAAGTTGAATAGAATAGTTGATCAAAACCCGGACTTTGGAGGACAGATTTCTGCCAATCCGTAGGGAAATTTAGTAGTCTAATTGAAGGCAGTTATAGACAACCTATACAAGTTCGAAACCTCTCTTTTACTTTTATTTTTTATCTATTAAATCCCTGTTAAAATCGTTTCAAAGTTTGGCGAAAACCTGTTTTCAAAATATTCAAATATTGAAAAACCCTTCGATATGACGTACGTCCTGCCAATCCGGACGACGTTGTCGTGAACCAAAAGCATCAAAAGGTGCGTAACGGTTTCGTGGACGTGTGGCCTTTGACGGAATTCAAATTGTTTGCGTGTGCGCGACGAATTTGATGCGTATCGGTCGAAATTTACCGTATCGGCCACTGTGTAAATTTCCTAATTACTTTGTGCACGCTCATCAGATTGAGACAAAACTTGCGCCAACAGGATCGTATCATTTTTTTGGTCCTATAAGCCAAGTTTGGTCCGATTCTGAGACAGTTGATTGGATCACCGTTTTACGGGCCCCACGGTCCGATTCAACGGGCAATTTTGTGCACAGCCCACCCGAATCCAAAATTGGACATACCATTGGGTTCGTTTCATCAAAATGAATTTGTAGACATGTAGTTTGACGACTTTAGAGATCATTGACCCTGGCATACTTTTCGGTACAAAGCGGGTCCAACGGCGGACACCATTTTGACCCAAAATTACCGTTTTGCCCCTGTGTCCAGAATTGGACTTAAGGACAGGCAATTCTAGCTAATTTGACTATTACGAGAATATTGGTAATGTTTATTTCAGCTTCTGGGGACTGTTGTACGAGTTTTGACTATTGTCGCACGCTGAATGGTTTGGAATATCGGTTTCACCAGTAAAGGACCACAGGCGAGTACAGTTTATTGTTTGTTTTCAGTATTTATCTTTAGTATGCATCAGTGTTTAGTCGATAGATATATGATTTCAGTTTTATGTTGATTTTGTTCCTTGTTGTGTCGGGAGGGTGAAGTACCAACGATGTGTGATCTGACCTTAGACAGTGTAGACAGTGATTTATTATTGCAAAGTAGACAGTATAAGTGATTTATTATTGCAAAGTAGACAGTGTAGATAGTAATTTATTATTGCAAAGTAGACAGTATAAACAGTAATTTATTATTACAAAGTAGACCGTGTAGACCGTGTTTCTTTATTGCAGTATTTCGTGTAGACCTTGTAACTTTAGACCGTGTAGACCGTGTCGCATAATTGTCCCGAGATCGATCACATATTAAAGGTACTTCAGTCAGACGGTGAGTATTGTCTTTATTTACTATTTTTCTTTGTTTAGTTTTATTTGTCTTTCTGTGTTTATTTTTCAAATCATGTCTAAAGGCTAACCTCTGTAGTATAGTCATTTTCATATATTGAAACTGCATTCAGTAAATTGTACTCGTTCCATTCTTGACTGGAAACCAATATTTTTCAGGTTAACCGTGGATTCACTTAGCATTGGGAGATACGGGTGAACTTGCAGACGAAAAGCCTAGAGACTAGCTTGATAGATGAGTTGTAGTCATTCCAATATTTGTACAAGTTTATATTTTTCTGCAAATGTAAAACTTGTGATCATTGTAAATTAAATTAATCATGTGATTAAGCATTTTCTATTATTTTGAGGAATGTGGCTATACAGTATTCTACCGCCGACACTGCGGCATAGGCTGGCTTGAACACGTCTCGTATCCGAAAAAAATAGGTGCGGGTCGTGACAAATTTTTGTGGTGGCCCATGCAGGTCAGTCTTCGCAAATCATGCGAACTCGTGATGCTACTTAAGTTAGTCATACTATTACGAGCCTGCGACTAGGGAATGCTCATTCACAAATTAGGATTAATTTAATTTAAGGGAATGACTAGGACTAGGAGTCCCTTATACAAATTTACCGATGGGTAGTCTAGGCCATGCAATTTAGATGAGGAGTTATTAATTTTGATGGGTTGTCAGATCCCCGTAGGTACACTATCACCTCTTGATATGGCGATATGATCAAACGTGGATAGGTTATACACTTGGTGAGACAGGGCTTCATAGAATTAATGATTTAACCTTGATTAACTGTGCAAATTTCTTCTCTTTGCATCTTGGATATCATCCTCATATCTTAGTCGAATTGTCTATTTAGCTTCTATTTTTTCCCTAAGAATTATTACTGTTATGTTATCCATAAATGAACCTCAAGTTAGTTTCGATTCAAAGTTTTCCTCAAAGGTTTGAATACACATGGAATAGATACTAGAATGTTGTAACCCTTCTGTCTTCAGTTATTTCCTCCATGATTAAATCTTTTATTTTAAAGGGTTGTGAAAAGTAGGACAAATAATTACGCTTTATTTCATAGTCAACTTGTTTGAATCTCTAGAAGCCCAGGAATTTTTACAGATTCAGTTAAAGGAATATTAGTTAACTCATAATGGCAAAATAGCAGCGCACTGTCGCCATTTATTCGAATTATGGAGACTATGGATTCCCTGCAACCAGCAACGCACTGGCAAGACACGACCCCTAGAGTTGAAATTGTTTAAGAAAATATAGGTTATACAATGTTACTAAAAACTATAGCTAGTGGTCCTCTTTGACCGTAGTCACCCTTGTGTCAAGATAAGGTAGAGTGTCAGATATTATATTGCATCTGAATCATGAAACCAAGGGTTTACCACAACCAGAGTATACGGACGGGGCATAATCCTCGGTGAAATGACTTCAGACATGATTACAAGTCTAGGATACTATAGAGGATAGGAAAATGCCTTGTATGTCCCGTAGGATCCAAAACCAATAATAGTGGATGTTTTGTAAGTTGGGTAGCATGTCTCCCAACCTAGCATCCCGTGGTCCTTGTGATCTATCGACGAGGTAATTGACTGACACTAATAGGTTTACATGGAATACAGAATATAGAGGTCAATAACCCATTAGTCAACCAAGGCCTTATGGATAAGAAGATAGTGGGAAGACTGTATAAGCAAGAACACCGGGTAAGGTTTGATTCTCACAAAACTTGAACCACTTGTGCCCCTTTCGAGAATCTCGCATACTTGTATTTCAACTATCTTGACCAATGATGCTATTACAGCCTAGTTTTACAAGCTTACTCTTTTATCAAGCTTGATTCAAGACATATGTTTAGTGGGGACGCCTACTAACATATTGTCTAATCAGAATCGATGTATTACGGTCTGATCAACCGTAGTGCACTCGGTTCGCCCTCCCTTTGATTATCCCACGTGGATTGAGATTTTAAGGTATCAACTATGATCTTGTCCATGACTACATTGATAATTTCTCTTGAATTATACGTTCGCCTTTGAATCACGTGATTGTATTCAGTGACATCTCCCTTGAACTCTTTATTGTTTTTGTCTTTCACTGATTTGGAAAGACGGAAGCTCGCAATTGGTAGAGAGGTACATAATATTCCCATGGCTACGATAGTGGTATACACAAGTGTAGTTACCATCGGTGTCACTCCCCGTTCCCAGAATGCGTATTTTTATACATGTACAACTCATATATATTTATTTAGTATTTATCATGTATTATCCTGTAATTAGATTCCTTTAATTTTATGTTAATTAATTATCTGTATTTTTCTTCCTGCTTTTATTTTCTGCTTTAGTCTTATTTTAGGTTCGGCCTAGGTTGGTTTTTCTTGGGTTCATGGTGGTTTACATGAACCGAACCCCACCTACCATCCCCCTTTCCCATTTAAAGCCCCCATCCCCTTCTCTCTCTTCATAAACGCTCCTTCTTCTTCTTCTTCCTCATCACTCACTCCACCTACCAACAGCAGGCAAGTGCATCTTGCTTTCCACTTGAGGACCATTTTTATGGTTTATTATTCTTCCTCTCATGATTCTAAGAGAGTTTAGTACTTAGCATTTTTTATTTCTTTGGATTGTTTCTTCTAGATCCAAGTTGTTGTATTCTCGGTTGTCCATGGGTTTATGATATACTAAACTGGCATGTTTTCGAAAGTAGATGGTTTGTGTGGTGGAGCTCCTCATTCTACACCATTCTGAACCATGGGAACCTCATTTCTGGCTTGGAACGAAGGTTCCATAAGATTGGAGTTCGAGAGATGTGGTCACGCTCACGTCTTTACGTGTCAGCGTGAATTTTTAGTCACGCTCACGTCTTTACGTGTCAGCGTGAATTTTTAGTCACGCTCACGTCTTTACGTGTCAGCGTGACATTTGAGTTACGCTCACGTCTTTACGTGTTAGCGTGACATTTGAGTTACGCTCACGTCTTTACGTGCTAGCGTAACATTTGAGTTACGCTCACGTCTTTACGTGCTAGCGTGACATTTGAGTTACGCTCACGTCTTTACGTGTCAGCGTGAAATTTGAGTTACGCACACGTCTTTGCGTGCGTGCGTGAATTACTTTTCACGCTCACGCTGTGCGTGCGTCAGTTACTTTTCACGCTCACGCTGTGCGTGCGTGAGTTACTTTTCACGCTAATGCTGTACGTGCGTGAGTTACTTTTCACGCTCACGCTGTGCGTGCATGAGTTACTGTTCATGCTCACGCTGTGCGTGCGTGAGTTACTCTTCACGCTCACGCTGAGCGTGCCAGCGTGAATCACTTTATACGCTCACTCCTACCTACGAAACTTGGCGTGACTTGTTGGCCTTAGCATAGACTTGGTGTAATCTAACCTGGGTGTTTCTATTTTGCTCTATAATTTATTTATTTAATGGTGGCATGATAATTCTCCTATTATATCCTTACGCCCTTTTTTATGAACTCGATAATCTTAGCATGTTAATATTTTTGATACATATGGTTGTGTAGAACGTGCCTTGTGTCTTGACTGGTTTATGGATATCCAGTAAGGCTGGAATTTAACCCTGAGAGTTATAGACTCGACCCCATTTAATACTAATTGACTTTCATGCCTTGTCACCATTGATGACGTTAATTGGTTATCTTGACTAAAATTGATCATGCGTTCCTAAGTTGGAACTAAGAGACTGGCTAGTCGTCTTATTGAATTAAATGAATGAGACACGTTCATGTTATGAACTATTGTAATCGATTAGCCGATCCCAAATATTGACATACAGGCATGTGCAGGCTTCAATTTATTTATTTCTCTACAGAGCAGCATGTGTACTTTATGGTCAAGGCATGATTATTCTGTGGTTAGTTTTAATTGTTGCATTACGCTATGTAAGACCTACAACCTAACCGCATGGGTATTATTGTAGAGTCGGGCATATCGTACTTTGTACGGAAGTACTCATTCTGAATGACCATGATCCACGGCATGGAACTTCACTCAACGTAGAGACGATTAAGTCAAATAAAATAATGATGGCATAGAGAGAATGGATTCCCGAGTTCTTATATGGCAGCCCTCTTCGGGACTATTAGTGTCCGACAGGCCGGCTGGTTCCCACAGATACTGTAAACCTGCCACACGGGCAGGGAGCGGTATCTGCTTATATTATTATTGTATATTGTATATTGATGAGGGGCATCCCGCTAGGACTCGTCTAATTCATGATTGGCGTAATTGATTGACTGGATAGACTAGCCTTGCTCGCACATAGTAAGAACTGAGGAATCTTTATTGCATAATTCCAAGATAACTTAGGACTCACAATAGCAAGCCGTAGGAGTTGATTGGCCGTTCAAGATGATTTGTTTGTGTACTGTACCTACTCTGTTGCCTAACTGAGATGATCAGAATGTCAGGACATGACGGGCCAACTTCTGTCCTTGTTTGGTTGGGAGGTTAGTTCGAAGTGTCGTGATGTTATGTGAATCCTAGTAGAAAGCAGAGATCTATTATTATATCCTCTTACTTACTGGTTTAATCCTTCATATCGTGCTTCCTTGTGGTACTTGCTATTAGAGGTCTAACCTCTCTGGTTTTGCATGGCCAGATTTAGAGCCGGTTCCCGAGGACTCAGCTTACTTCCACCTCCAAGATGGTCAATACTAGAGGAATGATCGCAGGAGGACTCGAGTGGGTTCCTTACTCCACCGCTCATTTTGTTATTTACTTTATACTTAGCCGTTTGGCACCGACATGTTAGTCGGATTGTCTTGTACTTACCTTTACATAATTGTAACTAAGTCAGACTGCAGCTGCTAACAATTGTGTATACTTGCCACATCTTTTGGTTATGTTTTATAAAGCCAGATATCAAGAACATTTTGATCTAAGCGTTTGGGATGCCTTACTGCTTTATCTTATATGTTCTCTATTACTGTTTCTTGTTTGAATGATTGAGACAATAGATGTGAAGTGACCATAGTAAGACTTTCATGTAGTATGCACCCCCTCGTCTGGTTAGACAGCATTGATCGTATTATACGGTATTCATCTACCCGTAATACGTAGCTGGCTGAGTCATTCCCCTGCTCTCCAGTATTCTGGTTCTGGGGCGTGACAAGATTTTAGTGGTGGCCCATGCAGGTCTGATTTCAGACTTGTGGGGTGTTTTGATTTATAGGATGTCTTAATCATACGTGTTTCCCCCTTGATCTCATGATTCGTTATTCTCAACCCTTGCTTGACATTCCGGTATCCTTTGACTTCATTGATCCTTCATGTCCGGTTGTTTGATTGTTCTCTTGTCCCTTTTCTTAGGGGCACTTCGTCCGCATCGGTCAGAGCTGGACAACAGCAGGGACAACATGGGCAACATGACCAGGTTGGTCAGCAACAAGGGCCAGTCTCACCTCAGGAGACTATCCAAGAAGAAGTGATAGTAGAACCAGCAACTGAACCGCAGTATCCGGAAGTTCCAATACCACCCATAGTTCCACCTACCCAAGTGGACACACCGGCCCTTCTGAAGATCATGAGAGGAATGATGGCTACTCAGCAACATCAGATGTTAGCCCAGCAACGCATGCACACTCAGCTACAAGAGCAGAATGTGTTGCTCAACCAAGGATTGCAGATAGCTTTGGAAAGAGGAATGAAGACTGATTCAGGAGCATCAGCCAGGTTTTGCAAGTACAACCCCTACCGTTTCGAGGGCACGGAGGATGCCATCTCAGCAGATGCATGGCTTAAGGATATTGAGGCTATTCTGACAGCAGCTAAGGTACCGGCAGAAGAACATGTGGATCTAGTAAAGTTGTTACTTCAGGATCTCGTACGTGATTGGTGGGAATCAGAGGAAGTGGGCATCAGACGTCCTGTGGCTTGGGACGATTTTACTATAAGATTCAAGACCAAGTACTATGGAGTTGTGGCACGGTTTGAGCTACAACAGAAGTTTATCAACCTCAGGCAGGCCGGCAAGACTGTAGATGCTTATGTAGCTGAGTTCTGCAGATTGAGTAGATTCGCCCCAGAGATGGTAGCAACCGAGAGCCAGAGGGCCATGAGGTTTCAGCAAGGGTTTAATCTCGAACTCTTGAAATTGATAGAGGGGCACAATTACCAAACTTTTGACGAAGTATTGACGGCAACTCGAAGGCATGAGATCACCATTCAGAGGCTTGCGGCAAGGACTGGAGGTCAGAAGAGATCCCACAGTCAGGTTGAAGGAGGAGGGGGAGCAGCGCCCCGAACAACAGCACCATCCACTGGCATTCGTATCCACGATGTGGCGATACGAGGACCAGCACCACCAAGACAGCAGCAACAGCAACAGAGGAAGAACCAGCAACCCCCGACGGGCAGCACTTATTGTGGGAAGGTAGGACATACTAGAGATGTGTGTCGGACATTAAATAGACTGTGTCTGATATGTGGAAATCCAGACCATCGGGTTACCACATGTCCCATGAATTCGAGGTCAGGAGGACCAGGGCAACAGTTTCCTGCTCTGCCAGCACCAGGGGCAGGCCAGTATCGAGGACCAGCGGTGGCAGTAATACCATTGGCACAACGTCCGTTAATGCCGCAGGCTCAGATGTTTTGGCAGCAGGGGCCGCCGATGCAGCAACACTAGCATAGGCCACCCCAGCATCATCAAGGAAGGGGCCAACAACAACATCAGGCTAGACTGCAGCATGGAAACCAGCAAGGAGGTCGAGGGCAAGCATTCACTCTGTCCTTGGAGGAGGCATTGGCATCGGGAGATGTTGTGGTAGGTAACATTCTCGTCGCCTCATATCCCGCAGTAGCATTGTTTGATTCGGGAGCATCCCATTCATTTATATCTGCATAATTTATGGCACGACTAGGAATGGAGTTCGAGGCATTGCCAGGGAGGTTGAATATACTCACTGATAATGGGCTCGTAGGAGTTAGTAGAGTTATTTTAGCATGTAGCATTGTAGTTTGCGGGCATTCCTTACCCGCCCGGTTGATAGAATTTCATGTTGGAAATTTCGACGTTATCTTAGGCATGGATTGGTTGAAAGACAGTCATGCGACAATAGATTGTCATAGAGGGAGTGTGTCTTTTGATATTCCAGGCATGAAGCGGTTCACCTTAGTCAGATCAGGGGCAACTCCACAAGAGTAGGGAGTAGTAACGGCAATGGAAGAAGCTCAGGTTCCGAAGGTAGTTGAAGAGTTTCTAGACATATTTCCTGAAGAACTCCCAGGTCTACCACCGGCTAGAGATATTGAGTTCAGTATAGATTTGGCACCTGGAACTAAACCGATATCAGATCGAGTTTACAGAATGGCGGATTCAGAGCAGGCCAAGATATATCAGCACATAGAGGAACTGAAGGAGAAGAAGTTCATGCAAGCTAGCATATCGTCGTAGGCAGCACCAGTGGTACTTATAGGGAAGAAGGATGGGTCATCCAGATTGTGCATTGACTACAGGAAGCTTAACGCGACAACAGTGAAGAACAAGTACCCATTACCCAGGATCGACGACTTATTTGATCAGTTGAGCAAAGCTAGAGTTTTCTCCAAGATAGATCTTCGTTCAGGGTACCATCAGGTGAGGGTTCGGAAGGAAGATATTCCCAAGACAGCATTCAGGTCGAAGTATGGGCATTATGAATTCTTAGTAATGCCGTTTGGTTTGACCAATGCTCCAGCAATATTCATAGATTTGATGAATCGCATCTTTATGCCATACTTAGACCAGTTTGTCATTGTGTTTCTTGACGACATTCTCGTATACTCTGCTAGTGAAGAGGAGCATGAAGACCACCTCAGAAAAGTGTTACAGGTTCTGAGAGAGAACCAGTTGTATGTCAAGCTCAGCAAGTATGAGTTTTGGTCGGATCATATTTCATTTTTGGGTCACATCATATCAGGAGCTGGAGTAGCAGTAGATCCCAAGAAGATAGAAGCAGTAGAAACTTGGCCAGTGCCCAAGACCGTAGCAGATGTGCAGAGTTTTTTGGGATTGGCAGGATATTACAGAAGGTTTGTGTCAGACTTTGCAAGGCTTTCAGCACCCATGACCCGCTTACCCCAAAAGAATGTACCATTCGTTTGGTCAACAGAATGTCAGGCATCATTCGAGACTTTGAAGCAGAAGTTGATATCAGCACCTATTCTTACCTTGCCAGTTGGACCCGAAGGTTTTACAGTATATTGTGATGCGTCAGGTAAAGGACTTGGATGTGTCCTTATGCAACATGGGAAGGTGATAGCATATGCATCTAGGCAGCTTCGGGACCACGAGAAGAATTACCCAACTCATGATTTGGAGTTAGCGGAAGTAGTGTTTGCACTGAAGCTATGGAGGCATTACTTATATGGTGACCGAGTGGACATGTACACAGACCATAAAAGTCTGAAGTACATCTTTACTCAGAAGGAACTAAACATGAGGCAGAGAAGATGGCTGGAGTTGATCAAGGATTATGACGTGGAGCTTCAGTATCATCCAGGCAAGGCTAATGTAGTAGCAGACGCTCTTAGCAGGAGAGGCGGCGCATTTATGTTGACAACACAGAGGCATATCTTAGAAGACCTTCAGGAGATGGGCATCGAAGTTATACTTCCTAGTGATGTAGGAGTTCTAACAAGTCTGCAAGTTCAATCCGACTTGGTAGGCAGGATCAAGGCAGCTCAGGCACAAGACCCAAGGATTCAGAAGCTTAGGACAGAATGTGAGTCAGGACTCAGGAAGGAGATGAGAATTCATGAAGATGGTACACTTAGGTTTAGATCACGTCTATGGTGCCTAGTGGAGATATCAGACAGGAGGTTTTGGCAGAAGCTCACAGTTCTCAGTATTCTATTCACCCTGGAGGGACCAAGATGTACCAAGATATCAAGCAGCATTTCTGGTGGAACGGGATGAAGAGGGAGATAGCTAAATTTGTTTCCCGTTGCTTGGTATGTCAGCAAGTGAAGGCAGAACAGCAGAGGCCAGCTGGGTTATTGCAACCGCTTCCTATCCCGGAATGGAATTGGGAGCATATTACAATAGACTTTGTGACTGGTTTACCGAGATCACCAAGTGGTAAGGACGCTATTTGGGTAATAGTGGACCGACTTACAAAGGTAGCACACTTTCTTCCTTTCAGAGTCGGGCAATCTACAGAAAAGTTGGCAGAGTTGTATATATAACAAATAGTCAGACAACATGGAGTCCCTATCAGTATTGTGTCGGATCGAGATACCCGCTTTACATCACATTTCTGGAAGAGCTTACATCATAGTCTGGGTACCAAGTTTAGGTTTAGCACGGCCTACCATCCGCAGACGGATGGGCAATCAGAAAGAACGATTCAAACTTTAGAAGATATGTTACGAGCTTGTACTCTAGATTTTGGAGGGTCTTGGGAGAGTCACCTGCACTTAGTCGAGTTCTCATATAATAATAGTTATCAAGCCAGTATCCAGATGGCGCCATTTGAAGCACTATATGGTAAGAAGTGCAGGTCGCCGCTTGCATAGGATGATATCGGAGAGAGGAAGATGTTAGGCCCAGAAATGATTATTCAGACGGTTGAAGTGGTTAAGGGAATTAGAGAGCGACTTCGAGTTGCACAGGACCGACATCGTCATTGGGCGGACCAGCATCGTAGGCCGTTAGAGTTCTCTATTGGGGACCACGTATTCTTCCGGATCTCACCTACTCGTGGGGTTATTAGATTTGGCGTTCGCGGGAAATTGAGTCCGCGGTACGTGGGCCCATTTGTTATCCTTGATCAGATAGGCGATGTTGCTTATCGTTTATCCCTCCCACCTTTGTTACGAGAGGTGCATGACGTGTTTCATGTATCTCAATTACGTAGGTATGTATCGGACCCAAGCCATATCCTCGATCATTCTGAGCTGGTTGTTGGTACCAACCTGTCTTACGAGGAACAGCCTGTGTCCATTTTGGACCGAAGAGAGAAGATACTTAAGAACCGAACAATTAGTCTTGTCCGTGTTGCTTGGGGTCATCACTCCTTGGGAGAGTCAACGTGGAAACGTGAGGATGATATCCGATCACGGTATCCACACATGTTTGACTCACAAGGTATATCTCTTCCTGTATACCTTGATTGTCCTGATTCTTCATGCTTATCACCTTATGGGTAGAGCTACTTTATATCGTGGATTGATAAATTTACATATATAGTACTTGCTTTTGATATGGTAAAAATGATTGCTTGCTCACTAGAATTGCTTGTATTAGTTTAGCTCCGATATTTCTACCTGCTTGGATTTGAAATTCCGAGGACGGAATTTTTCTAAGGTGGGTAGAGATGTCACTCTCCGTTCCCATAATACGTATTTTTATACATGTACAACTCATATATATTTATTTAGTATTTATCATGTATTATCCTGTAATTAGATTCCTTTAATTTTATGTTAATTAATTATCTGCATTTTTCTTCCTGCTTTTATTTTCTACTTTAGTCTTATTTTAGGTTCGGCCTAGGTTGGTTTTTCTCGGGTTCATGGTGGTTCACATGAACCGAACCCTACCTACCACCCCCCTTTCCCATTTAAAACTCCCATCCCCTTCTCTCTCTTCATAAACTCTCCTTCTTCTTCTTCTTCTTCTTCTTCTTCTTCTTCTTCCTCATCACTCTCTCCACCTACCAACAGCAGGCAAGTGCATCTTGCTTTCCACTTGAGGACCATTCTTATGGTTCATTATTCTTCCTCTCATGATTCTAAGAGAGTTTAGTACTTAGCATTTTTGATTTCTTTGGCTTGTTTCTTCTAGATCCAAGTTGTTGTATTCTCGGTTGTCCATGGGTTTTTGATCTACTAAACTGGCATGTTTTCGAAAGTAGATGGTTTGTGTGGTGGAGCTCCTCATTCTACACCATTCTGAACCATGGGAACCTCATTTCTGGCTCGGAACGAAGGTTCCATAAGATTGGAGTTCGGGAGATGTAGTCACGCTCACGTCTTTACGTGTCAGCGTGAATTTTTAGTCACGCTCACATCTTTACGTGTCAGCGTGAATTTTTAGTCACGCTCACGTCTTTACGTGTCAGCGTGACATTTGAGTTACGCTCACGTCTTTACGTGTGAGCGTGACATTTGAGTTACGCTCACGTCTTTACGTGCTAGCGTGACATTTGAGTTACGCTCACGTCTTTACGTGCTTGCGTGACATTTGAGTTACGCTCACGTCTTTACGTGTCAGCGTGACATTTGAGTTACGCACACGTCTTTGCGTGCGTGCGTGAATTACTTTTCACGCTTACGCTGTGCGTGCATGAGTTACTTTTCACGCTCACGCTGTGCGTGCGTGAGTTACTTTTCACGCTCACGCTGTGCGTGCGTGAGTTACTCTTCACGCTCACGCTGAGCGTGCCAGCGTGAATCACTTTATACGCTCACTCCTACCTATTAAACTTGGCGTGACTTGTTGGCCTTAGCATAGACTTGGTATAATCTAACCTGGGTATTTCTATTTTGCTCTATAATTTATTCATTTAATGGTGGCATGATAATTCTCATGTTATATCCTTACGCCCTTTTTTATGAACTCGATAATCTTAGCATGTTAATATTTTTGATACATATGGTTGTGTAGAATGTGCCTTGTGTCTTGACTGGTTTATGGATACCCAGTAAGGCTGGAATTTAACCCTGAGAGTTATAGACTCGACCCCATTTAATACTAATTGACTTTCATGCCTTGTCACCATTGATGACGATGGTTATCTTGACTAAAATTGATCATGCGTTCCTAAGTTGGATCTAAGAGACTGGCTAGTCGTCTTATTGAATTAAATGAATGAGACACGTTCATGTTATGAACTATTGTAATCGATTAGCCGATCCCGAATATTGACATATAGGCATGTGCAGGCTTCAATTTATTTATTTCTCTACAGAGCAGCATGTGTACTTTATGGTCAAGGCATGATTATTCCGTGGTTAGTTTTAATTGTTGCATTACGCTATGTAAGACCTACAACCTAACCGTATGGGTATTATTATAGAGTCGGGCATATCGTACTTTGTACGGAAGTACTCTTTCTGAATGACCATGATCCACGGCATGGAACTTCACTCAACGTAGAGACGATTAAGCCAAATAAAATAATGATGGCATGGAGAGAATGGATTCTCGAGTTCTTACATGGCAGCCCTCTTCGGGACTATTAGTGTCCGACAGGCCGGCTGGTTCCTACAGATACTGTAAACCTGTCACACGGGCAGGGAGCGGTATCTGCTTATATTATTATTTTATATTGTATATTGATGACGGGCGTCCCGCTGGGACTCGTCTAATTCATGATTGGCGCAATTGATTGACTGGATAGACTAGTCTTGCTCGCACATAGTAAGAACTGAGGAATCTTTATTGCATAATTCCAGAATAACTTGGGACTCGCAATAGCAAGCCGTAGGAGTTGATTGGCCGTTCAAGATGATTTGTTTGTGTACTGTACCTACTCTTTGCCTAACTGAGATGATCAGAATGTCAGGACATGACGGGCCAACTTCTGTCCTTGTTTGGTTGGGAGGTTGGTTCGAAGTGTCGTAATGTTATGTGAATCCTAGTGGAAAGCAGAGATCTATTATTATATCCTCTTACTTACTGGTTTAATCCTTCATATCGTGCTTCCTTGTGGTACTTGCTATTAGAGGTCTAACCTCTCTGGTTTTGTATAGCCAGATTTAGAGCCGGTTCCCGAGGACTCAGCTTACTTCCACCTCCAAGATGGTCAATACTAGAGGAATGATTGCAGGAGGACTCGAGTGGGTTCCTTACTCCACCGCTCGTTTTGTTATTTACTTTATACTTAGCCGTTTGGCACCGACATATTAGTCGGATTGTCTTGTACTTACCTTTACATAATTGTAACTAAGTCAGACTGCAGCTGCTAACAATTGTGTATACTTGCCACATCTTCTGGCTATGTTTTGTAAAGCCAGATATCAAGAACATTTTGATCTAAGCGTTTGGGATGCCTTACTGCTTTATCTTACATGTTCTCTATTACTGTTTCTTGTTTGAACGATTGAGATAATAGATGTGAAGTGACCATAGTAAGACTTTCATGTAGTATGCACCCCCTCGTCTGGTTAGACAGCATTGATCGTATTATACGGTATTCATCTACCCGTAATACGTAGCTGGCTGAGTCATTCCCCCGCTCTCCAGTATTCTGGTTCTGGGGCGTGACAATCGGCCATCCATGTGATTAGAACCTTGCCTTGAGTTACTCGTTCTCCTCTCGACCCTCAACTACTATTTACCTTCTAACCATCTGAATTTGAGAATGATTAGGGTTTTACCCTTAGTCGAAATGCCAACCTAGGAGACTACCTCTTCTCAAGAACCAATTATTGTGAGTCTCTAATTATTTGCTTGAGCTTGCTTTAACTAGCAATCCTTATGCCTTGACTCGACCGTTTCTCGACCAAAGCCCACAGTTTAGACATAAGATGAATATACAAGGGTAAGGACAATCATTTACCGTGACTATGGTAGGCACTCATCCCGAGATTGGTTTCCAACAAATATTATCCTAGTTATGTAAATTTTACTACTAAGACCTAACTAGTATTGGGAACCCCACAGTCACTAGCTTAGCCAATACCATAGCTTAAATACCCTGTCATATTATGATCTACCAGTGGTCAACAGCAGTGCATGATCACTAAAACTCTTGTATACTGTGACGAGTAGGTCATTATATTTTATCGACCATGTGTCATTATACACACACTTTTCCATTTAGTGAGGAACGATCCTTGACTTGACTTATATCTACCGTATTCCGTTATGCCGTACCTTATTCTTTATTACCAAGAATCGAGGTACGATATCTGGACTTTTGAATTCTTCTAACCTCATTATTCCAAAGACCATGTCCTAACTTCTAAGGTGGGTAGACTGTAAGCCTTCTAAAATTTTGGGATATACGAAGATTACCGATTGATTAGAATAATTCCACTAGGATGACAATTAGTGCCTTATGGACTCCCACTTTCCATCTATTTTGTGTCCCCGGTCGTGTCATTAATATTCGGAGCACGAGACCAACTGTTATCTTCCAACAAATTTTATATGCAAGATCTAGATGAGACCACCTTCATCTAAGTATGTCATATCCCACTCAAACATGTCCCCTTGTACTCTATTTTCGTGGTACGACTTTCAGGTCAAAAGGACTAGCTATAACCCTTACCATAATACCCGTATACTCCCCGACTACAATTAGAGACTCAACCTTGACTCAATTCATTCGACCCAATATATGGTTGTGATTCACTCGAAGCCCACTACGCACATGTCACTAATGTGCCACTCAATTGTGTCTTCTCATGCTACTTAAACACAAAAGTCACGGAAGGCGCATTTTTGGGCTTAGGGACCTAGCTAACCAATCCGACTGCCATCTAGCTCAACCACGTGGGTGGAAACCTATTCTAGGTTACCCTAACCTAGTAAAATAGTTTTACCATTGGGATCTTGTCCAGTCCATATAGATTGAAATCCAAGATTCATCCAACCGACGATTGATGTCCAATTAGGGAACCCATTAAGACCCAGTAATACCCATTCATGCATACCACCATAATTGAACTATGAAACCGAACTATTTGAATAGGTCCCTATACCTATTATGTAGTTCCCGCCTCTTAGAATATGATGTCCTTTGTAACTATTATTCTATCTACCTGGAAGTCGCGATACGATCTTGTATTGCATTTATATCCCTTGCTCGTGTGTTTAAATAACCACAGGAAAGATCACAATCTTGATTTCTCAAAATTCTATTCTATTATAGAACCTTGTTTAGAATTTCGAGAATGGGGCTTCTATATGGCACAGATTGCAAGCTCCTCTGAGAAACGAAGGATCCTTCGAGTTAGCAAGTGATTGGACTAGAGTAGCCCAATCTCGCAAATAAGTCAATGGTTTATAGACTTTCATCCTATCCGCGTCATTGGATACTCTCTATCGCTCTTGAAATTTCATTTTTACTCTCGATTGTTCTTCCTTATTTTCTTGTCCTTCTTATTTTGGAGAGACGAATGGTCATGCTTATTAAAATTTACCAATATTCTTCGCTACTTGTACAAATTTGTTGCTTGTTAAATTTTTGGGTTGTTTGATAGATAAGAAAGGATTATAGATGTCACATACAGTAGATATATATTGGTAGCAATCTTTAGCAATTAGTTGGATGATTATAAAGTTTTAGTGACATAGCTTTGAGGGAGTAGTGTATGGGTAGAAGTCCTCAAGATTTTTGTAGTTGCCAAAATGGCCAATGAGAAGGATATAAACTATTTTGAGGAATTAAAATTTAAGGAATAGTTATGAGTTAGAATTTCGAGGACGAAATTATTTTTAAGGTGGGTAGATTTGTAACCCCTCTTCCCAAAATTTTGTTAATATATTTTTTTTAATTTATTTATTTAAATTAAATGGTAATTTTTAGAATTTTTATAAATAATTATTTAGTTAATTATTACGATAGATGATTTTGGCCATGGTGGAGTTTTGGAGTACAAGAAGACGAGAAATTGTGGCACGGATAGTGCAATAGCGTGCTTTGACTAGGGTATTAGCCCTGGTAGGAAAGGTCGAGCCATAGTGAAGTCCTAACTAGGAAAACCAGGCCAAGTTACGACTTAACCCTTACCCAAGACTTATTTATTTATTAATTATATTATTGAGTTCAGGGAAACCGGTTATACCATTTTAGCCCGGACTGGACCCGAACTGAGCCCAAGCCCATGTAGGCATGTGACACGTCCAATGACATTCGTGTTGATGGAATTTGGTATGAGGGTGTTGTATTTCGTTTTAAGGATTTAATGAATATTCTAAGTATTCGTTAACTAAATATTATTATTAGTTGGTGTTCAATGACATTTGTATAAAATAGGTCCTTGCATATTTTGGGGTTATTAGACTGTAAATAATGGTGTATACACCATTATTATTTTATTGAATTTCGATATTGCTATTATTATTATTTTATTGAGGTTAATATTATATAATATTATTTTATTATTCTTGGTTATATTTATTCCGTTATCAAATAGATGTTTTTATATATGGTCATATTCATATAAATAGACTCTATACTAGGAATAGAGGCTAGCGGATTTTAATTGAGTTTTATGGAGGTATATATATATATAGGCGTATATATATTTTTAAAATTTATTAATATATATATATATATATATATATATATATATATATATATATATATATATTTATATATATATATATATATATATTTATATATATATATATATATATATATATATATATATATATATATATATATATATATATATATATATATATTTAAAGTAAATATATATATATATATATATATATATATATATATATATATATATATATATATATATATATATATATATATATATATATATATATATATATATATATATATATATATTTACTTTATATATATATATATATATATATATATATATATATTTATATATATATATAAATATATATATATATATTAAATATATATATATATATATATATATATTTAATATATATATATATATATATATATATATAATAGAGCTAATAAAAATAATAATAAAGGAAAACCAAAACATCCAAACAACAGAACCCCTTTTCCCACGAGTAGACCCAAAAGTCCCATACGAACCGAGAGGAAATCCCAGCCACCCGAGCCTTCAGCCGAACACCCCCCCAAACCGGTTATAACAGAGAGAGTAAAAAAGATGTCTCTCACATAAACAAACCCTAGTCGCGCGCCGACACCGTACCATCGCACGCGCACTTCGGCCACCGCAGCGCCGCCGCGCCTGCCGAAATCGGCAGGAACGCGCGCCCAGGCGCTGATCCAACAGAGGAGTTCAGCAACAACAGCAGTTGCAACAGCCAAATTCACGAGAGGATTTCTCCGTCTCCGATACGTCGTTTTTCAAATCGTTTTCTCTGGTACGTCACCAACCTATCCAACTCTTAGTCCCTTTGATTCGTTTTAAACAAATCAAATTAGCTAGTCCAGGAAATCAAGTCAAAAATCACGAAAAACCTGCTAAGTTGAACAGAATAGTTGATCCAAACCCGGACTTTGGAGGACAGATTTTTGCCAATCCGTAGGGAAATTTAGTAATCTAATTGAAGGCAGTTATAGAAAACCTATACAAGTTCGAAACCTCTATTTTACTTTTATTTTTCATCTATTAAATCCCTGTTAAAAGCGTTTCAAAGTTTGACGAAAACCTGTTTTCAAAATATTAAAATATTAAAAAATCCCTCGATACGACGTGCGTCCCGCCAATCCGGGCGATGTGGTCACAAACCGAAAGCATCAAAAGGTGCATAATGGTTTCGTGGACGTGTGGGCTTTGACGGAATTCAAATTGGTTGCGTGTGTGCGACGAATTTGATTCGTATCCGTCAAAATTCACCGTATCGGCCTCTGTGCAAATTTTCCAATTACTTTGTCCATGCTCATCAGATTGAGACAAAACTTGCGCCAACAGAACCGTATCGGTTTTCTGGTCCTATATGCCAAGTTTGGACCGATTTTGAGACAGTTGATTGGATCGCCGTTTTGCGGGCCCTTCGGTCCGATTCAATGGATGATTTTGTGTACAGCCTACCGAAATCCAAAATTGGACATACCATTGGATTCGTATCATCAAAATGAATTCGTAGACATATAGTTTGACGACTTTAGAGACCATTGACCCTGGCACGCTTTTCGGTGCAAAGCGGGTCTAACGGCGGACACCGTTTTGACCCAAAATTACCGTTTTACCCCGTGTCTAGAATTGGACTTAAGGACAGGCAATCCTAGCTAATTTGACTATTCTAAGAACATTGATAATGTTTATTTCAGCTTTTGGGAACTGTTGTACGAGTTTTGACTATTGTGGCACACTGAATGGTTTGGAATATCGGTTTCACCAGCAAAGGACCACAGGCGAGTACAGTTTATTATTTTTTTCAGTATTGATCTTTTCAATGCATCAGTGTTAGTCGATAGATATGTGATTTCAGTTTTATGTTGATTTTGTTCCTTGTTGTGTCGGGAGGGTGAAGTACCAACGATGTGTGATCTGACCTTAGACAGTGTAGACAGTGTAGACAGTGATTTATTATTGCAAAGTAGACAGTGTAGACAGTGATTTATTATTACAACGTAGACAGTGTAGACAGTGATTTATTATTGCAAAGTAGATAATGTAAACAGTGATTTATTATTGCAAAGTAGACCGTGTAGACCGTGTTTCTTTATTGCAGTATTTCGTGTAGACCGTATAACTTTAGACCGTGTAGACCGTGTCGCATAATTGTCCCGAGATCGATCACATATTAAAGGTACTTCAGTCAGTCGGTGAGTATTATCTTTATTTACTGTTTTTCTTTGTTTAGTTTTATTTGTCTTTCTGTGTTTATTTTTCAAATCATATGTCTAAAGGCTAACCTCTGTAGTATAGTCATTTTCATATATTGAAACTGCATTCAGTGAATTGTGCTCGTTCCATTCCTGACTAAAAACCAATATTTTTCTGGTTAACCGTGGATTCACTTAGCATTGGGAGATACGGATGAACTTGCAGACGAAAAGCCTAGAGACTAGCTAGATATATGAGTTGTAGTCATTCCAATATTTGTACAAGTTAATATTTTTCTGCAAATATAAAACTTGTGATCATTCCAATATTTGTAAAAGTTTATATTTTTTATTCACATCTATATATTCAATTTCATTCATCTCATATATTCATAAACTCATTTATATCCTTTCTATTCATTCATGAATTCATATACCCATTCATATCCTCTCTAACCCATACACAGGTATATACATACAAACATTTCTAATCTAAATTCGAATTAACCAACCTCGACTGTAATCCCAAATAGAAACAAACATATACAAGGATAACTTCTAAACTGAACTAATATGAAACAGGTATCATAATCAATTAGAAGCCAATCTCATGAAAACCATTTGGAAACCAATCTCAAGTATCAGTTCCTTTATAAAATGAACCCAAATCAAAGACAAACATGAAACACAAATCTTTTGGAAACAACCTAAACTCAGGTATACTATTATGAAAACTCGTTTGAAAATCGAATTATTATTTGAAATCAGTTGGAAACACCATATATTCAAAGTATCAAGAAATCCATATTTCGAAACCTGGAACACACAGTATCAGAAATCTTGTAGATCGAACCCAAATATAAATGAAATCCAAACCAAAACACTTGTGTCAGGTGGGGGTATTTTGTGTCAACCCTGGGGTCATGTGTGTGTCCACCAAGTGTCAAAACATCGTGTCCAAAGTGCCACAAGCCTGGTCAAATTTGTGCAGAGACAGTGCAGTACACTGTCTCGTGCACGCGTATCAAACTCAATAGGACACGACGTGTCCTATCCTAGGTCTCATGGTCGATTACAAAGCTAGGTCAAGTCTAGGGGTTCGTGTCTAACACCCTGAAATGGGCCGAAGTGTCGTCGTGTCCAAGAATTAAATCCGTGTCAGTGGGCTCATACGCGCGCGCGTGTGTGTGTACGACCCATGCAGTCGGGATTTCTCCTAAAGTACTCGATAATATCTCCTCAAATTTTATGTGCATAGTATCAGTGATTGCCCGCACCCACACACCAATTTTCATGTGTCGGGGTGCCGTGTCGTATCTGCTAGGACACCCGAGCAGCATGAGAGCACAGTACTCCCCTGTGTAGTATCCAAACAGTAGGTTCATGTCTAATTTGGACACGAACAGAGATCCAATTCGTGCTCAGTCATACGCTAATTAAATCCCTACATATTAGGCTACCCAAATCTGAAATTTGTTTTGAAATTGGTTAAAAATTAATCCATTGAGACATTTCACCAAACACCTTCAACTACGGTCCGATATGTGTCTGATACGCGTATCAAACGGACACGAAATCCTACCAAACTTGGGCTACACCTAGGGGAACCCTAAATGAATGCATTTATGAAGAAAAATCATGATTTCAATAGGTGTAAATAGATTTACCTATTGAGAGTTGGAATCTCAATATAAAGAGCCTAGTGTCGATGTTTTCCCTCAATTTGCAACAGTCCCGAAGCTTTCAAACCCTTGCTAGCTATCCACCGATGGCTTCTACTATTGTAGGGAAGTCCAATGCAAAAGACTAGGCTCAATTTGGAGTTGAATTGATGAAATAGGGTGATTCGGGGAAGAACACTAAACTAGGGTTTTGTATGTTTAAACAAGGAGGCAAGGGGGTGTCATTAAGTGTTTAAATTGGGGTAGAGGCTTCTTATGGAAGCCTGGGGTTAGGGTTTAGATGTAGATGGGTGGCTAAGGCTTCTCCACATAAATCCAAGTCCATTCATTGGTCCAATTTAGTCCTAAGGCTTTCTTTCTACAAATATCTTAAGAAAAATATCCTACTACAATAATATCTAGATATTACTAACCTTGTCATTAAGTCTCTAACCTTCTAACTAAATCTTCATGTACATTATTAGCATCTAGGTTAAGTCAAAACTAGGTTAGTCTCTAATAAATAATTTGTACCTTAAAAATCAATCAAAATTCATTTTCACCAATAAGTCAAAAATGACCAAAATATCCTTAGGCTAAAAAGTAGTAATATGACATTCTAATCACATGACTAGGCTCTCTTGGTCATGGTTAGTCTCTAGGCTTAGCAAAACTAGGGTTGTACTAGCAAAACACCAAAATCACAATACACCAATTTAAATAGTATTAAATTAATTAAAAATTCACCAAAATTATGGAAAATAGAGAAATAACAAAATTACCCATAATTTTGAAAACAAGCAGTTACAATCCTACCCCCCTTAGAAAAATTTTGTCCTCGAAATTCGAAACGGTTGTACAATTCTCTAGGTCAAGCACCCAACAATCAAAGTCTACTAAATTTTATCCTAAGTTATATAACATGCAATCCAGGAAATCAGAACACATGCATGGTTTTAAATCTCTACAGTATCATGTTATTGCAGTCTTCATTGGGGTTTTCTAATTAATCTAGCATGATCATCACATATGCAAACTAAAGGTACTAAGAAAGCAATCATCAATCAATGGGCAGAAAAAAATAGGTAAAAGGAAAGAGCAAGACTTAACCACCTAGTCCAATGCCAGTAGGATCCTCAACTGCCATCGCAAAAGTTCTGTCCTGACGGGGTATATCCCGCTGCTGGTGTGGGGCATGATGGGGTTCCATAGGTGGCCTACCCTGTGCTCCTTGAGCTGCACGGCGATGGTTCGAAGGACAATCCCTCGCCTAATGCCCCTCCGTGCCACAGTATAGGCACTATCACGACCCACACCCGCTAAAAGGGCACGTGATGCGATAACGCCCAGCCTTCACCGAAAAAAACGGCATGGAACGTTGTAGATTTTCTAGTCTGACAATAGTTTATATATATAACAAAACCTATCGAGAATATAGTCAACTCCGAACGGAGGACAAGCAATGAATATATATATAAGTGCTCAATCACAACTCTAAGATGATAAGTAAAGACTGAAAGATAAAGACAACAAGACGATAAAATATAACCTGTCAAGTCCAAATACAAATAATATACAAGTCCAGTCTCTAATACAGTCTAAATATAATACAGCCTCAAAAGTAACTGGAAACTAAGTCCAGTACAAAGACCTACTCTAACTAAACAAGTGGTATAGTCTCGTCAGGCGGAGCTACGCCCTGCGGGACCAAGTCTAGGCCCACTACGTCGTCCGGACCGTAGTAGGTACTGCAATCTCCTTCGTCGGCACCTGTAATATTTTATCAACAGTCCAGTCAGGATGGAACGAGTATATATCTCATAACAGATCTCAAGATAGAATAAAAGCTATAAGACTGTAAATAGAGCATATACAATGAATCATGGAGTGTACATGTATGTATCATGGCATGGTAAGCTGTAGAGCTAGAGCTAGAATAAGAAAATAGAACGGGATCATGGCATATACACAAATTAAGGTAAACTATATATCCAATGTGTTTGAGTAATAGTTTCAGCTTGTGATCGGCTTGGGTACCTGTCAAGAATCGGCCTGACAAGTCATAAGTGCGGTATATGACTCACACTGTTCGGGAATGCGGGATGGATCTGATCACAGGCCTACGCTACTACTCCCCCTACCCCAACTGGTAGAATGGATCCAAACAGGATACGTCACTGGACGGGATTCTAATGAGAAGGTAGCTAGCCTTCTCTAGAATCAGTGACCACATATTGAGCAAGAGCTATAAGGGTGCTTGCACAATACATCCCAACCTAAGAAGGAGAAAACATCTCTCATCGGGATCCAAGAATACTAATCCGTGAGAACCATGTGTCGGGAATAAGCATATCAACACTAAGTACATGAATCATAACAGTTATTATAAATTGGAAATAAGTATCAGAGAATGTACTCGCCTGTAAGATGATAATATACGTCGACTAGATCAACTGCAGTGTCTCGAGGACCTATAGAGAACAAGACGTATCAATACTATGTTTAGGAAGTAAAGTTAAATCAAATTAAATCCTATTTAGTCATTCTAGGTCAAGACATGTCTAGTCGGGTCAATCTTGGTCATGGAAGAACATTGGAAGTTAATCCGAATCAAACTATGTCGAAAACTGGCTTACCGTTGACTTTTGGTCAACGGGTCAACTCTGGTCAACTCTAGGTCAACTCTAGGTCAACCCTAGGTCACTGGTGACTAATAGTTGACTTTTAGTCAACTGTCTAAGTTAAAAGGAATTTGGAACTAAATTGGGTAAAGTGTTGACCCATAGTTGACTTTTAGTCTAAAAAGTCAACCGTGGTCAACCGAGGTCAAGACTAGGTTTAGACGGCTAATTCTACTCATTACCAACCTATACAACCCATATCCAAGTCCATCTTGGACTTCTAACTCAAATTCTCGGCCGTAGGCCAATTCCTTAATTTACCCTTAAAAAGGATAAAATTCTACCCTCGGCGATTATCTAGATAGCCTACCTACGCTTGATATTTTGACCCGTGCTCCCTAGGGTAGTAGGGTACTATCTTATAGGTTCGTTATCTACCAAAATACCTAGATAAAGTGGACGTCTAGTCCACCTTACGGCCCGTTGCAGATATCTTAAATATTTCAAGATACGCACTGATACGGCGCGATACCGGCGCCCTACGACTCCGATTCCCACTCGGGAGCCTACCCGCAAAATCTAATTCACATAACCTTGGCCTACGTCAAGTTTCATCGCAATTCGACGCTCCAAGCTCAATTTTCCCTTCTAACTCGATTTCCTATATTTGTGTATCTATCCTTCTACTTCTCAATCTCCTTCTACTTTTTATTCTTCTAATCTTCCTCCTTTTGACTCTCCTTCCTATTCTTCTTCTCATTACTAACTCTTCTCATTCTCTTCCCTCTTCCTATTCTTTTTCTCATTTCTAACTCTTCTTATTCTCTTCCCTCTTCCTATTCTTCTTCCTTTCTCTTCTATTTCTAATTTTTCTAACTTCTTAATCTCTCTAACTTTTCCCTACTCTATTCTTCATTTCCCTCACTAATATATCTATCTATCTATATATATATATATATATATATATATATATATATATATATATATATATATATATATATATATATATATATCTATATATATACATATATATATATATAGGTAGGGGGGTTTAGTGTGGAATAGGAGGCAAATGGGGGGGAGTGGCTGCTATGCGGCTGCTGCTGCTGTTACTCTACTGCTGCTGCTGCTGTTACTCTACTGTTGCTGCTGCTGTTCATTCTACTGCTGCTGCTGCTGTTCATTCTTCTTCTTCTTCTTCTTCTTTCACTTCTCCTTAACTTCCTTCTCTACTCTCCTCTATATATATATATATATATATATATATATATATATATATATATATATATATATATATATATATATATATATATATAATCCTCTAACCACCTATCTATATATATACACACACACACACATCTCTACATATATATATAAATACACACACACATATAGATACATATATATACACACAACCATATATCTATATATATACATATACATATATCCATATATATATATATATATATCTAAATTCATACACACACACACACAACACTTATGACAACACCACCACTACCACTCTCAACACCACCACCACCATTCTCTCATTCTTCACACAAATACACATATACATATAATTATATATATACATATATATATATACATATATATATATATATTTATATATATATATATATATATATATATATATATATATATATATATATATATATATATATATATATATATTTATATATATATATACTATTCAATATATAAAAGCCCCAAATTAATCCTTAACCTAGATTTTAGGGATCCCTACCAATCCTAGGGGCAAAGTGTAGAGAATTTACTTCTCAACATTTATTGTGAAGACACTAATGCAAAAGAGTAAATAAATGGAGAGTTAATGACATACCTATGCTTAGGTTTCCTTGGAGGAAAGAAAGGAGCTTGGGAAGAAGAAGAAGTTTAGAGAGAGAGAGAGTTTGACTTGTGAAAAAAAGGGGGGGTGCTCCTAGTCTTGGCCGGCCCATGGGGGGTGAGGGAATGGGTTTGGGTTTGGTTTTTGGGGATCCAATAAGCCTTCTATCCATTAGACTTAGGTTTGGTTCAAAATGAATTCAGTTTGGTTCGGTTTATTCTAAATACAAATTAAGCCTCTAAAAAGACTAATTAAGTCATGGAAATAGGGTTTATGGTTTCTAGCCCTATTATGATGGCATGTGGGCCACGCCCAGCTAGTTTGTGGGTCCCACTAGGGTCCACGCTACCCGGGTCTCCAAATTGAGTTCGAATTGGATAAAATTCAAACCGACTCAAATAAATTCCTAAAAATCATATAAAATCAAATAAAATTCCTAAAATATTATAAAACTTGAAAGTGACAAAAATACCCATAATTCGAAAACTGGGGGTGACAGACACACACCCAAACGTCTCCTGCAAACCTCCCAGAGATGTCCGGACCTCTTACAGTAGTGGCAAGTAGGTGCCTTTTGCATCGGTCCCTACTGCTGCTGCCAGGGCACCTGCAGAACTGGTGCCCTAACCGGAGCAGGAATCTGCTGCGGGCATTGCGGAATAGAATGATGCTGGATTTGAGGACACTTGGGAGCCTACCCGAAAAATCTAATTCACATAACCTAGGCCTAAGTCAAGTTTCGTCGCAATCCGACACTCCGAGCTCAATTTCCCCTTCTAACTCGATTTCTTATATTTGTGTATCTATACTTCTACTTCTCAATCTCCTTCTACTTCCTATTCTTCTAATCTTCCTCCTTCTGACTCTCCTTCGTATTCTTCTTCTCATTCCTAACTCTTCTCATTCTCTTCCCTCTACCTATTCTTTTTCTCATTTCTAACTCTTCTTATTCTCTTCCCTCTTCCTATTCTTCTTCCTTTCTCTTCTATTTCTAATTTTTCTAACTTCTTAATCTCTCTAACTTTTCCCTACTCTATTCTTCATTTCCCTCACTAATATATCTATCTATATCTCTCTCTCTCTCTCTCTCTCTCTCTCTATATATATATATATATATATATATATATATATATATATATATATATATATATATATATATATATATATAGATATATACATATATATATGTCACTCCCCGTTCCCAGAATGCGTATTTTTATACATATACAATTCATGTATATTTATTTAGTATTTATCATGTATTATTCTGTATTTAAATTCCTATAAGTTCATGTTAATTATCTGCTCTTTGATTTCATGTTAATTAATTATCTGTATTTTATTGTCTGTATTTTATCTTCTGCTTTAACCCCCCCTGCTTGCTTTCGGGTTGGCCTTGGCCGAACCCCCACAACCCGGCCCATTAGCTCCCACCTACCACCACGCCCCCTATTTAAAGCCACCCTCTCCATTCTCTCTCCTCATTACTCGTTCTCACCATTACTTCTTCTTCTTTCTCTCATCACTTCTCCACCTACCAGCAGCAGCAACAGGAGGCAAGTGCAAACTTGCTTCTACTTGAGAACCATGTTTTTATGGTTCATTTGTCTTCTTCTTGTGATTCCAAGAGAGATTAGTTCTTAGCATTTTTGATTTCTATGGCTGGTTTTCCCTAGATCTAAGTTGTTACATTTTTGGCTGTTCATGGGTTTTTGGTCCACCAATTTAGCGTGTTTTCCGGCTGGGAACTCCATCTTCTGGCTTGGGACGAAGGCTTTGTCACGCACACGTTCTTACGTGGCTGCGTGTATTTTTAGTCACGCACACGTTCTTACGTGGCTGCGTGTATTTTTAGTCACGCACACGTCTCTACGTGTCTGCGTGTATTTTTAGTCACGCTCACGTTCTCACGAGTCTGCGTGTATTTTTAGTCACGCACACGTCTCTACGTGTCTACGTGTATTTTTAGTCACGTACACGTCTCTACGTGTCTGCGTGTATTTTTAGTCACGCTCACGTTCTCACGAGTCTGCGTGTTTTTTTAGTCACGCACACGTTCTCACGAGTCTGCGTGTATTTTTAGTCACGCTCACGTCTCTACGAGTCTGCGTGTATTTTTAGTCACGTACACATCCACTAGTCTGCGTGTATTTTTAGTCACGCACACATCCACGAGTCTGCGTGTATTTTTAGTCACGCACACGTTCTCACGAGTCTGCTTGTATTTTTAGTCACGCACACATCCACGAGTCTGCGTGTATTTTAGGTCACGCTCACGTTCTCACGAGTCTGCGTGTATTTTTAGTCACGCACACATCCACGAGTCTGCGTGTACTTTTTGTCACGCACACATCTTGTATGAGTGCGTGTATAGTAGTCACGCTTGCCAGCGTGTATCACTTCTTACGCTCACTGTTCACGCCCATTTTCTATGCTCATTCCAGCTAGACTTGGCGTGACTTCTTGACCTGGGTGTTCTTATTTGTCCTATAATTATTCATTTAATGATGGCATGATAATTCTTCTACTATATCCTTACGCCTTTTGCGTGAATTTCTTGATAAATCATGACATGTTAATATTGTTAAAATGGATTATTATGTGGAATGTGCCCTGTGTCTTAATTGATTGATGGATACCCCGTATTAACTGGAACTTAACCTTGAGAGTTATAGACTCGACCCCATGTAATACTAATTGACTTTCATGCCTTGATACCATTGATAATAACGGTTATCTTGACTATAATTGATCATGCGTTCCTAGTTGGAACTAAGAGACTGGCTAGTCGTCTTATAGAATGAAATGAATGAGACACGTTCATGTAAATGAACTATTGTACTCGATTAGCCGATCCCGAATATTGGCATACAGGCACATGCAGGCTTCAAATTATTTATTAATTAATTATTTATTTATTTGTCTTACAAAGACAGCATGTGTACTTTATGGTCAAGGCATGATTATTCCGTGGTTAATTTGATTGTTGTATCACGTTATGTAAGACCTACAACCTAGCCACACAGGTATCGTTGTAGAGTTGTGCATATCGTACCCCGTACGAAAGTACTCATTGAATGACCATGATCCACGGCATGGAACTTCACTCAACGTAGAGACCATTAAGTCAAATAAAATAACAATGGCATGGAGAGAATGGATTTCCGAGTTCTTACATGGCAGCCCCCTTGGGACTATTAAGTGCCCGACGGGCCGGCTGGTTCCCACAGATACTGTAAATCTTTCACACGGGCAGGGAACAGTATCTGCTTATATTATTGTACATGCTATAACGACGGGCGTCCCGCTGGGACTCGTCTAACTACATGATTGGCACAATTGATTGACTGGATAGACTAGCCTTGCTCGCACATAGTAAGAACTGAGGAATCCCTATTTTGCATAATTCCAGGATAACTTGGGACTCACAATAGCTAGCCGTAGGAATTGATTGGCTGTTCAAGATGATTTATTTGTGGACTGTATCTACCCTGTTGCCTAACTGAGATGATCAGAATGTCAGGACATGACGGGCCAACTTCTGTCCTTGTTTGGTTGGGAGATTGGTCCGAAGTGTCGTGATGTTATGAGAATCCTAGTAGGAAGCAGAGATTTATTATTACATTTTCTTACTTACTGGTTTAATCCTTCATATCATCCTTCCTTGTGGTACTTGCGATTAGAGGTCTAACCTCTCTGGTTTTGGATGCCAGATTTAGAGCCGGTCCCCGAGGATCCAGCTTACTTCTACCTCCAAGATGGTCAATACTAGAGGGATGATCGTAGGAGGGCTCGAGTGGGTTTTCTTACTTCACCGCTCGTTTTGTTATTTACTTTATACTTAGCCGTTTGGCACCGACATGTTGGTCGGATTATCTTGCTCTTACTTTTGCAAAATTGTAACTAAAATCAGACTATAGCTGATAACAATTGTGTATACCTTGCTATACCATCTGGCTATGTTTTGTAAAGCCAGATCTCCAGAACATTTTGACTGAGCGTTTGGGATGCCTTACTGCTTTATCTTACATGTTCTTTATTACTGTTTTTTATTTGAATGATTGAGACAATAGATACGAAATGACCATAGTGAGACTTTTATGTAGTATGCACCCCCTCGTCTGGTTAGACAGCATTGATCGTATTATACGGTATTCATCTACCCGTAATACGTAGCTGGCTGAGTCATTCCCCCGCTCTCCAGTATTCTGGTTCTGGGGCATGACAAGATTTTAGTGGTGGCCCATGCAGGTCTGATTTTAGACTTGTGGGGTGTTTTGATTTATAGGATGTCTCAATTACACATGTTCCCCTTGATCTCATGATTCGTTACTCTCGACTCTAGCTTGACATTCCGGTATCCTTTGACTTCATTGATCATTTATGTCCAGTTGTTTGATTGTTCTCTTGTCCCTTTTCTTAGGGGCACTTCGTCCGCATCTGCCAGGGCTGGTCAACAGCAACAAGAGCAACATAGACAACCTGACCCTGTTGGTCAGCAACAAGGGCCGGTACTAACTCAAGAGGCTACCCAGGAAGAAGTGATAGTGGAACCAGCAGCTGGATCGCAGTATCCGGATGTTCCACCACCGCCAACAGTTCCACCTACCCAAGTGGACACACCAGCCCTTCTGGAGATCATGAGAGGAATGATGGCTACTCAGCAACATCAGATGTTGGCCCAGCAACGCATGCACACTCAGCTACAAGAGCAGAATGTGTTGCTTAACCAAGGATTGCAGACGGCATTGGAAAGAGGGGCAAGGCCAGATTCAGGAGCATCAACCAGATTTTGCAAGTACAACCCCCGCCGTTTCGAGGGCACGGAAGATGCCATATCAGCAGATGCATGGCTTAAGGATATGGAGGCTATTCTGACAGCAGCTAAGGTACAGGCAGAAGAACGTGTGGATCTAGTAAAGTTGTTACTTCAGGATCTCGCACGTGATTGGTGGGAATCAGAAGAAGTGGGCATCAGACGTCCTGTGGCTTGGGACGATTTTACTGCAAGATTCAAGACCAAGTACTATGGAGTTGTGGCACGGTTTGAGCTACAACAGAAGTTTATCAGCCTCAGGCAGGCCGGCAAGACTGTAGATGCTTATGCAGTGAAGTTCTGCAGATTGAGTAGATTCACCCCAGAGATGGTAGCAACAGAGAGCTAGAGGGCCCTGAGGTTCCAGCACGGGTTTCATCTTGAACTCTTGCAATTGATAGAGGGGCACAATTATCAGACTTTTGATGAGATATTGACGGCGACTCGAAGGCATGAAATCACCATTCAGAGGCTTGCAGTAAGGACTGGGGGTCAGAAGAGATCCCACAGTCAGATTGAAGGAGGAGGAGGAGCAGCGCCCCGAACAACAGCACCATCCACTGGCGTTCGTATCCACGATGTGGCGATACGAGGACCAGCACCACCCAGGCAGCAGCAATAGCAACAGAGGAAGAACCAGCAACCCCCGGCGGGCTGTACTTATTGCGAAAAGATGGGACACACTAGAGATGTGTGTCGGACATTGAATGGACTGTGTCTGGTATGTAGAAATCCAGACCATCGGGTTACCACATGTCCCATGAATTCGAGGTCAGGAGGACCAGGGCAACAGTTTCCTGTTCTGCCAGCCCCAGGGGCAGGACAGTATCGAGGACCAGCGGTGGCAGTTAGGCCGTTGGCACAGCATCCGTTAATGACGCAGGCTCAGATATTTCGACAGCAGAGGACGCCGATACAGCAACACCAACATAGACCACCCCAGCATCATCAAGGTAGAGGCCAGCAGCAGCATCAAGTTAGGCCACAGCATGGAAACCAGCAAGGAGGCCGAGGGCAAGCATTCACTTTGTCCTTGGAGGAGGCATTGGCATCGGAAGATGTTGTGGCAGGTAACATTCTCGTCGCCTCATATCCCGCAGTAGCATTATTTGATTCAGGAGCATCTCATTCATTTATATCTGCACAATTTACGACACGACTAGGAATGGAGTTCGAGGCATTGCCAGGGAGGTTAAATATACTCACTGGCAATGGGCTCGTAGGAGTTAGTAGAGTTATTCTAGCGAGTAGTGTTGTAGTTTGCGGGCATTCTTTACCTGCGCGGTTGATAGAATTTTCTGTCGGAAATTTTGACGTTATCTTAGGCATGGACTGGCTGAAAGACAGTCATGCGATAATAGATTGTCGTAGAGGGAGTGTATCTTTTGATATTCCAGGCATGGAGCGGTTCACCTTAGTCAGATCAGAGACAACTCAACCAGAGCAGGGAATAGTAGCGGCAATGGAAGAAGTTCAGATCCCGAAGGTAGTTGAAGAATTTCTAGACGTATTTCCTGAAGAACTTCCAGGTCTACCACCGATCAGAGATATTGAGTTCAGTATAGAATTGACACCAGGAACTAAACCGATATCAGATCGGGTTTACAGAATGGCGAATTCAGAGCAGGCCAAGGTATATCAGCATATTGAGGAACTGAAGGAGAAGAAGTTTATCCAAGCTAGCATGTCACCATGGGCAGCACCAGTGGTACTTGTGGGGAAGAAGGATGGGTCATCCAGATTATGCATTGACTACAGGAAGCTTAACACGGCAACAGTGAAGAACAAGTACCCATTACCCAGGATCGACGACTTATTTGATCAGTTGAGCAAAGCTAGAGTTTTCTCTAAGATAGATCTTCGTTCAGGGTACCATCAGGTGAGGGTTCGGAAGGAAGATATTCCCAAGACAGCATTCAGGTCGAAGTATGGGCATTATGAGTTCTTAGTAATGCCGTTTGGTTTGACCAATGCTCCAGCGATATTCATGGATTTGATGAATCGTATCTTTATGCCATATTTAGACCAGTTTGTTGTTGTGTTTCTTGACGACATTCTCGTATACTCTGCTAGTGAAGAGGAGCATGAAGACCACCTCAGGAAAGTGTTGTAGGTTCTGAGAGAGAACCAGTTGTATGCCAAGCTCAGCAAGTGTGAGTTTTGGTCGGATCACATTTCATTTTTGGGTCATATCATATCAGGAGCTGGAGTAGCAGTAGACCCCAAGAAGGTAGAAGCAGTAGAAAGTTGGCCAGTACCCAAGACCGTAGCAGATGTGCAGAGTTTCTTGGGATTAGCAGGATATTACAGAAGGTTTGTGTCAGACTTTGCAAGGCTTTCAGCACCCATGACCCGCTTGACCCGGAAGGATGTACCATTTATTTGGTCGGCAGAATATCAGGCATCATTCGAGACTTTGAAGCAGAAGTTGATATCAGCGCCTATTCTTACATTGCCAGTTGGACCCGGAGGTTTTACAGTATATTGTGATGCGTCAGGTAAAGGACTTGGATGTGTCCTTATACAGCATGGAAAGGTGATAGCATATGCATCTATGCAGCTTTGGGACCACGAGAAGAATTACCCAACTCATGATTTGGAGTTAGCGGCAGTAGTGTTTGCTCTGAAGCTATAGAGGCATTACTTATATGGTGAACGAGTAGAGATGTACACAGATCATAAAAGTCTGAAGTACATCTTTACTCAGAAGGAGCTGAACATGAGGCAGAGAAAATGGTTAGAGCTGATTAAGGATTATGACGTGGAGCTTCAATATCATCCAGGTAAGGCTAATGTGGTAGCAGACGCTCTTAGCAGAAGAGGCGGCGCATTTATGTTGACAACACAGAAGCACATTTTAGAAGACCTTCAGGAGATGGGCATCGAAGTTATACTTCCTAGTGATGTAGGAGTTCTAACAAGTTTGCAAGTTTAATCTGACTTAGTAGACAGGATCAAGGCAGCTCAGGCACAAGACCCAAGGATTCAGAAGCTTCGGGCAGAATGTGAGTCAGGACTCAGGAAAGAGATGAGAATTCATGAAGATGGTATACTTAGATTTGGATCACGTCTATGTGTGCCTAGTGGAGATATCAGACAGGAGGTTATGACAGAGGCTCACAGTTCTCAGTATTCTATTCACCCTGGAGTGACCAAGATGTACCAAGATATCAAGCAGCATTTCTGGTGGAACCGGATGAAGAGGGAGATAGCTAGATTTGTTTCTCGTTGCTTGGTATGTCAGCAAGTGAAAGAAGAACAGCAGAGGCCAGCTGGGTTATTGCAACCGCTTCCTATTCCGGAATGGAAATGGGAGCATATTACAATGGACTTTGTAACCGGTTTATCGAGATCACCAAGTGGTAAGGACGCTATTTGGGTGATAGTGGACCGACTTACAAAGGTAGCACACTTTCTTCCTTTCAGAGTAGGACAATCTACAGAAAAGTTGGCAGAGTTATATATGCAACAGATAGTCAGGCAGCATGGAGTCTCTGTCAGTATTGTGTCGGATCGAGATACCCGCTTTACATCACATTTCTGGAAGAGCTTACATCATAGCCTGGGTACCAAGTTAAAATTTAGCACGGCCTACCATCCGCAAATAGATGGGCAATCAGAAAGAACGATTCAGACTTTAGAAGACATGTTACGAGCCTGCACTTTAGATTTTGGAGGATCTTGGAAGAGTCACCTGCACTTGGTCGAGTTCTCATACAACAATAGTTATCAAGCCAGTATCCAGATGGTGCCATTCGAGGTACTATATGGTAAGAAGTGCAGGTCACCGCTTGCATGGGATGATATCGGAGAAAGGAAGATGTTAGGCCCAGAAATGATCGTTCAGACGGTTGAAGTGGTTAAGGGAATTAGAGAGCGACTTCGAGTTGCGTAGGACCGGCATCGTCATTGGGCAGACCAGCATCGTAGGCCGTTAGAGTTCTCTGTCGGGGACCACGTATTCTTGCGGATCTCACCTACTCGTGGGGTCATTAGATTTGGCGTTCGCGGGAAATTGAGTCCGCGGTACGTAGGCCCATTTGTTATCCTTGATCAGATAGGCGATGTTGCTTATCGTTTATCCCTTCCACCTTCGTTACGAGAGGTGCATGACGTGTTTCATGTATCTCAATTACGTAGGTATGTATCGGACCCAAGCCATGTCCTCGATCATTCTGAGCTGGTTGTTGGTACCAACCTGTCTTACGAGGAACAGCCTGTGTCCATTTTGGACCGAAGAGAGAAGATACTCAAGAATAGAACAATTAGTCTTGTTCGTGTTGCTTGGGGTCATCACTCCTTGGGAGAGTCAACGTAGGAACGTGAGGATGATATCCGATCACGGTATCCACACCTGTTTGACTCACAAGGTATATTTCTTCCTGTATATCTTGATTGTCCTGATTCTTCATGCTTATCACCTTATGGGTAGAACTACTTGATATCGTAGATTGATGAATTTACATATATAGTACTTGCTTTTGATATGGTAAAATGATTGCTTGCTCACTAAAATTGCTTGTATTAGTTTAGCTCCGATATTTCTACCTGCTTGGATTTGAAATTTCGAGGACGGAATTTTTCTAAGGTGGGTAGAGATGTCACTCCCCATTCCCAGAATGCGTATTTTTATACATATATAATTCATGTATATTTATTTAGTATTTATCATGTATTATTCTGTATTTAAATTCCTATAAGTTCATGTTAATTATCTGCTCTTTGATTTCATGTTAATTAATTATCTGCATTTTATTGTCTGTATTTTATCTTCTGCTTTTAACCCCCCCTGCTTGCTTTCGGGTTGGCCTTGGCCGAACCCCCCACAACCCGGCCCATTAGCTCCCACCTGCCACCACTCCCCCTATTTAAAGCCACCCTCTCCATTCTCTCTCCTCATTACTCGTTCTCACCATTACTTCTTCTTCTTTCTCTCATCACTTCTCCACCTACCAGCAGCAGCAGCAGGAGGCAAGTGCAAACTTGCTTCTACTGGAGAACCATGTTTTTATGGTTCATTTGTCTTCTTCTTGTGATTCCAAGAGAGATTAGTTCTTAGCATTTTTTATTTCTATGGCTGGTTTTCCCTAGATCTAAGTTGTTACATTTTCGGCTGTTCATGGGTTTTTGGTCCACCAACTTAGCGTATTTTCCGGCTGGGAACTCCATCTTCTGGCTTGGGATGAAGGCTTTGTCACGCACACGTTCTTACGTGGCTGCGTGTATTTTTAGTCACGCACACGTTCTTACGTGGCTGCGTGTATTTTAGTCATGCACACGTCTCTACGTGTCTGCGTGTATTTTTAGTCACGCTCACGTTCTCACGAGTCTGCGTATATTTTTAGTCACGCACACGTCTCTACGTGTCTGCGTGTATTTTTAGTCACGCACTCGTCTCTACGTGTCTGCGTGTATTTTTAGTCACGCTCACGTTCTCACGAGTCTGCGTGTATTTTTAGTCACGCACACGTTCTCACGAGTCTGCGTGTATTTTTAGTCACGCTCACGTCTCTACGAGTCTGCGTGTATTTTTAGTCACGCACACATCCACGAGTCTGCGTGTATTTTTAGTCACGCACACATCCACGAGTCTGCGTGTATTTTTAGTCACGCACACGTTCTCACGAGTCTGCGTGTATTTTTAGTTACGCACACATCCACGAGTCTGCGTGTATTTTTAGTCACGCTCACGTTCTCACGAGTCTGCGTGTATTTTAGTCACGCACACATCCACGAGTCTGCATGTATTTCTTGTCACGCACACATCTTGTATGAGTACGTGTATAGTAGTCACGCTTGCCAGTGTGTATCACTTCTTACGCTCACTGTTCACGCCCATTTTCCACGCTCATTCCAGCTAGACTTGGCGTGACTTCTTGACCTGGGTGTTCTTATTTGTCCTATAATTATTCATTTAATGATGGCATGATAATTCTTCTACTATATCCTTACGCTTTTTGCGTGAATTTCTTGATAAATCATGACATGTTAATATTGTTAAAATGGATTGTTATGTGGAATGTGCCCTGTGTCTTAATTGATTGATGGATACCCCGTATTAACTGGAACTTAACCTTGAGAGTTATAGACTCGACTCCATGTAATACTAATTGACTTTCATGCCTTGATACCATTGATAATAATGGTTATCTTGACTATAATTGATCATGCGTTCCTAGTTGGAACTAAGAGACAGGCTAGTCGTCTTATAGAATGAAATGAATGAGACACGTTCATGTAAATGAACTTTGTACTCGATTAGCCGATCCCGAATATTGGCATACAGGCACATACAGGCTTCAAATTATTTATTAATTATTTATTTATTTATTTATCTTACAAAGACAGAATGTGTACTTTATGGTCAAGGCATGATTATTCCGTGGTTAATTTGATTGTTGCATCACGCTATGTAAGACCTACAACCTAGCCGCACAGGTATCGTTGTAGAGTTGCGCATATCGTACCCCGTACGAAAGTACTCATTGAATGACCATGATCCACGGCATGGAACTTCACTCAACGTAGAGACCATTAAGTCAAATAAAATAACAATGGCATGGAGAGAATGGATTCCCGAGTTCTTACATGGCAGCCCCCTTGGGACTATTAAGTGCCCGACGGGCCGGCTGGTTCCCACAGATACTGTAAATCTTTCACACGGGCAGGGAACAGTATCTGCTTATATTATTGTACATGCTATAACGACGGGCGTCCCGCTGGGACTCGTCTAACTACATGATTGGCGCAATTGATTGACTGGATAGACTAGCCTTGCTCGCACATAGTAAGAACTGAGGAATCCCTATTTCGCATAATTCCAGGATAACTTGGGACTCACAATAGCTAGCCGTAGGAATTGATTGGCCGTTCAAGATAATTTGTTTGTGTACTGTATCTACCATGTTGCCTAACTGAGATGATCAGAATGTCAGGACATGACGGGCCAACTTCTGTCCTTATTTTGTTGGGAGGTTGGTCCGAAGTGTCGTGATGTTATGAGAATCCTAGTAGGAAGCAGAGATCTATTATTACATTTTCTTACTTACTGGTTTAATCCTTCATATCGTCCTTCCTTGTGGTACTTGCTATTAGAGGTCTAACCTCTCTGGTTTTGCATGGCCAGATTTAGAGCCGGTCCCCGTGGATCCAGCTTACTTCTACCTCCAAGATGGTCAATACTAGAGGGATGATCGCAGGAGGGCTCGAGTGGGTTTCCTTACTTCACCGCTCGTTTTTGTTATTTACTTTATACTTAGCCGTTTGGCACTGACATGTTGGTCGGATTATCTTGCTCTTACTTTTGCAAAATTGTAACTAAAATCAGACTGCAGCTGATAACAATTGTGTGTACCTTGCTATACCATCTGGCTATGTTTTATAAAGCCAGATCTTCAGAACATTTTGACTGAGCGTTTGGGACGCCTTACTGCTTTATCTTACATATTCTTTATTACTGTTTCTTATTTGAATGATTGGGACAATAGATGCGAAATGACCATAGTGAGACTTTTATGTAGTATGCACCCCCTCGTCTGGTTAGACAGCATTGATCGTATTATACGGTATTCATCTACCCGTAATACGTAGCTGGCTGAGTCATTCCACCGCTCTCCAGTATTCTGGTTCTGGGGCGTGACAATATATATAGGTAGGGGGGTTTAGTGTGGAATAGGAGGCAAATGGGGGGGAGTGGCTGCTATGCAGCTGCTGCTGCTGTTACTCTACTGCTGCTGCTGCTGTTCATTCTACTGCTGCTGCTGCTGTTCATTCTTCTTCTTCTTCTTCTTTCACTTCTCCTTCACTTCCTTCTCTACTCTCCTATATATATATATATATATATATATATATATATATATATATATATATATATATATATATATATATTTTTAAAAACCAAGCGGCCGTGTCAAAGACACCCAGCCACCGCTTGGCCCGGGGGCCGTGGGCGAACCACCAAGCCGCCCCCATGGGGGCTCGAACTCCGTCCGATGCCCCAAGTGCCGGTGCGCCTAGCCACTTGAGCTACAAGCGCCCGGCATATATATATATATATATATATATATATATATATATATATATATATATATATATATCTAATCCTCTAACCACCTATCTATATATATACATACACACACACATCTCTACATATATATATATAAATACACACACACACATATAGATACATATATATACACACAACCATATATCTATATATATACATATACACATATTCATATATATATATATATATCTAAATTCATACACACACACACACACAACACTCATGACAACACCACCACTACCACTCTCTACACCACCACCACCATTCTCTCATTCTTCACACAAATACACATATACATATAATTATATATATATACATATATATATACATATCTATATATATATATATATATATATATATATATATATATATATATATATATATATATATACAAAAAAAAAAAAATATATATATATATATATACAAAATATATATATATATATATATATATATATATATATATATATATATATATATATATATATACTATTCAATATATAAAAGCTCCAAATTAATCCTTAACCTAGATTTTAGGGATCCCTACCAATCATAGGGGCAAAGTGTTGAGAATTTACTTCTCAACATTTATTGTGAAGACACTAATGCAAAAGAGTAAATAAATGGAGAGTTAATGACATACCTATGCGTAGGTTTCCTTGGAGGAAAGAAAGGAGCTTGGGAAGAAGAATAAGTTTAGAGAGAGAGAGTTTGACTTGTGAAGAAAAAAGGGGGGGTGCTCCTAGTCTTGGCCGGCCCATGGGGGGTGAGGGAATGGGTTTGGGTTTGGTTTTTGGGGATCCAATAAGCCTTCTATCCATTAGACTTAGGTTTGGTTCAAAATGAATTCAGTTTGGTTCGGTTTATTCTAAATACAAATTAAGCCTCTAAAAAGACTAATTAAGTCATGGAAATAGGGTTTATGGTTTCTAGCCGTATTATGATGGCATGTGGGCCAAGCCCAGCTAGTTTGTGGGTCCCACTAGGATCCAGGCTACCCGGGTCTCCAAATTGAGTCCGAATTGGATAAAATTCAAACCGACTCAAATAAATTCCTAAAAATCATATAAAATCAAATAAAATTCCTAAAATATTATAAAACTTGAAAATGATAAAAATACCCCTAATTCGAAAACTGGGGGTGACAGGCACACACCCAAACGTCTCCTGCAAACCTCCCAGAGATGTCCGGACCTCTTACAGTAGTGGCAAGTAGGTGCCTGTTGCATCGGTCCCTACTGCTGCTGCTAGGACACCTGCAGAACTGGTGCCCTAACCGGAGCAAGAATCTGCTGCGGGCATTGCGGAATAGAATGATGCTGGAGTTGAGGACACTTAGCAGCCCCTGCGCTGCTAGTAGTCCCCGAAAATAGATCACGGTCCCTCTTAGGCTTCAGGCCCCACTTCCTCTCCACCTTGCGAGCCTCCGCAAAGATCTCGGTATAGGTCGCACAGAAAGAGGGAATAAGGATCTTGATATCTCAGATCATTCCCTCTCTAAAGCGGCTCATCCTGATCTCTGTTTCACGCACCATATACTCTGCGTATCGGCTCAGTCTGCCAACTCTACAGCGTACTCCTCTACAGACAAACCACCCTGCTGGAGGTTCTGAAACTGTCTCGCCAAGTCGATCTTGTTTGTAGGAGAAAAGAACATCTTCTTAACGAGAACCTTGAACTCGGCCCAGGTATGTCCCTCCTCAGCAAGGTCTGGCTCATTCCTGAACCAGGTGCGAGCAATGTCCAACAACTGTAGCCCCACCGCCTCGACCTTCAGGTCATCTGCTAGGCGAAAAGCCCTCATCTGACGCTCGATGTCCTCGAGCCAGTCGTCAGCATAAACTGCACCCTCAGTCCCGCCAAAGTCACGAGGCCCCAGTTTCTTAAAGTCCTGGATATTGCCCGGCCTCGGATGCGCTCCATGATGCGGAGTCCTATGCTCCACGGCTGCTAGAGCCAACTGGTGTGCATCTCTCACGTCCTGACGCATCGCGTCTGTCTATCTCTGCTGAGCCTCAGTCTGGACTCGTTGGTCCTCCATCATCTGTCGAAGGAAGGCAAACATATATCCCATATCGGTAGGTAGTAGAGGCGAAGGAGACAGATCCTCGGCTACAGACGGAGGATTCCGATGTACAGGAGGAAGAACACCCACGACTGCTCCTGCCGCAGTGACCTCCGGGACAGTCCTCACAACTGGTGGAGGAGCGCCCCCGACTGCTGCTGCAGATGCACCGACTACAAAAGAAGTGACTGGGTCAGGTCCGCGAGATGTGGCGGACCTCTCAGTATCCATAGGCTCTAAATGCTGAGATCGAGTCATCACCATCCTGAAGACAGATCAAAAAAAAGAAGTCAATATGGCACAAGATAGATCATATCAAAGGAGGACAATTATAGTACAAATAGTCAACATCAAGAAAGGACAGTTGTATAGAAGCAAATTAGAAGCCCCTAATTGTGATTGAGTATCCTTAGCCTATAGCCTATATCTTTTTAAACTATAGTAGGCTCGTAGTAGCACTCTAAGTCGAGCACCACTACAACATCGCACTAATTGCGACTTCTGACCTGCATGGGCCACCACTAAAAACGTGTCATGACCCGCACCCAGAGTAAGGGCACAAGTGCAAAACAACGTCCCAGCCTACGTCCAGAAACAGCATAGAACGCTATCTAGGTCTACTAACTAAGAATAGTTATAATATCTAAACCTGTAGAGAATGGTCAACTCCGAACGGAGGACAAGCAATGACAATATAATATACTCAATCACAAACTCTAAGAATGACGATAGATAATACTGAAAGATAAAGACAACAAGATTTATAATATCATCCTGAAAATCCGATACAGAATAATACAAGTCCAAAATCTCTGAGTCAACAATCTTAAAATAAATAACTAACAAATAATAACAAGCCAAAGTAATCTGGAGACAGAGTCCAGTACTATACTAAAATCAGCTAAACTATACCAAGGACTCATCTGCTAGAGCTAGCCCTTGCTGCACTAGGGTATCCAACTCTATACCAACTACGTCATGAGAACCGTAATAGGTAGGACACTCCTCCTCATCATCTGTAATATTTTCAACAGGTCCAGTCAGGACGAAAACGAGTACAAAATCTCAAACAACAGTTCTAGTTAAACAATATTAAAAATGTAGCAGTAGATAGAAAGAATATACTAGGTAAAGTAGAGCGTATAAGCATCATGGCAGGGTATATCAAAACTGTAAGTGAGAAGGGTAAGTGCACAGTGTATATCATGTACAAAAATCTGGAACTGCTATTTATGTGAGTTTAGCACTAGTTTCAACATGTGATCGGCTTAGAACTTGATACAATGTTTGGCCTGGCTAATCATACGTGAGTGTATGATTAACACTATACAGTGAGGATACAATGGTGATACAATGAGGATACAATGCTGGTACTATGGGGTATTGATCACATATCTACGCTAACACCCCCATCCCTGACTAATATAGTGGATCCAGTCATAACACGTATTCTCTGGGAAGTAGTTCTCCTTCACAGGAATCGTGCCTATACAATGAAAAAGGAACAAGGAAGACTTGCACAAGGCATACCATATATAAGAGGAATAATATCTTATGACAGGATCCAGACAAATACCAATCCGTGTGAACAATGTGTCAAGAGAACAAGGATATCTACACTAAATACTAGAAATAAAGACGATATCACAAAATAGAAATATTATTAGAGAATGTACTCGCCTGGTACCTTGAATGACTGATAAAAAACATATATCTAAACTGGAGTCTCAAAATCCTAGTTAAGGCAATACAGGTTATGATATATTCAGAAATAAGGTAAATAAAGTATACGATGCAATCTACATGATTTCTAAGTCAATCTTGGTCAAAGTCAACTCTAAGTAAAACCTGGTCAACTAGGAGTCAAACTTGGTCAACTAACATCTATGGGTTGGTCAACCATCTAGTTCACAAGGTCAAACTAGGTCAACCAGTCCATATTGGTCATATCTAGGTTTTAGGGCACTACCTTGGTGTACCAAGGTATACAAACCTTATCTATGCCAATATCTTAGATATTCACCTACCAAGCCTACCAATAGGCTCAAAAGCCAAATCCTATACAATACCTAATACTCAAGCCTTAGACACTATCTAAAATATATACATACTCAACTATATACAACCACCCCTACACAATGTAAATCCTAACTCTAAACTTAACACCAACTCACCAACTATATATACTACCATATATGTATACACAAGACTCAATACATATATATCACACTATCTATATATCACTATAATATATGAAGTAAACCCTCTAATCTAATCCATAATCTATAGGCTAAACCTACCCTCTAGTGCTAACCCAAAACTTAAACCAAACACTCACACTCACTTATCTCTAGGATACTAACACTATCTAAGATACTATATAACATAAGTATATCTAACTCTATATCTAACTAAAACATGTACCTTAAATCACCAACTAACCCTCTAAACTAACTCACCTACCAACTCTCTAAACTAACAACTAACCACTCACTAACCTACTAAATATATTCACTCCCACACACATTCAATGGAAGGGGGATAATTGGGGCTGCCAAGGGGGTGGCAACCCCCTGCTGCTGCTGCATGCTGAATAGGAGGCAACAGCTCCCCTTCTAAACCACTCACTGCTGCTGCTGTTACCCTTTGTTTGTGCTGCTGCTGCAGCTCCTTTTCTTCTTCTTCTTCTTGCACTCATTCCTTAATTCATTCATGAATCCACTATACATACATTCAATCCTTCATCCATCCACTCTTCATAAATTCAATTCATATATTCATTCATTCCATAAATCCATTTCATTCATTCTTTAATTCAATCCTATATCCATTCAATCAATTCATCTCATATTCATTCATTCACATAATCATTCATTCATTCACATCTATACATTCAATTTCATTCATCTCATATATTCATACACTCATTCATATCCTCTCTATTCATTCATGAATTCATATGCCCATTCATATCCTCTCTAACCCATACACAGGTATATACATACAAACATTTCTAACCCAAATTCGAATTAACCAACCTCGACTGTAATCCCAAATAGAAACAAACGTATACAAGGATAACTTCTAAACTGAACTAATATGAAACAGGTATCATAATCAATTAGAAGCCAATCTCATGAAAACCATTTGGAAACCAATCTCAGGTATCAGTCCCTTTATAAAATGAACCCAAATCAAAGACAAACATGAAACCCAAATCTTTTGGAAACAACCTAAACTCAGGTATACCATTATGAAAACTCATTTGAAAATCGAATTATCATTTGAAATCAGTTGGAAACACCATATATTCAAAGTACCAAGAAATCCATATTTCGAAACCTGGAACACACAGTATCAGAAATCTTATAGATCGAACCCAAATACAAATAAAAACCAAACCAAAACACTCGTGTCAGGTGGGGGTATTTTGTGTCGACCCTGGGGTCATGTGTGTGTCCACCAAGTGTCAAAACATCGTGTCCAAAGTGCCACGAACCTGGTCGAATTTGGTACTAAAATAGTGCAGTGCACTGCCTCGTGCACGCGTGTCGAACTCAATAGGACACGGCGTGTCCTATCCTAGGTCTCGTGGTCGAGTACAAAGCTAGGTCAAGTCTAGGGGTTCGTGTCTAACACCCTGAAATGGGCCAAAGTGTCGCCGTGTCCAAGAATTAAACCCGTGTCAGTGGGCTCATACGCGTGTGTGTGTGTGTATGCGACCCGTGCAGTCGGGATTTCTCCTAAAATACTCGATAATATCTCCTCAAATTTTATGTGCATAGTTTCTGAGATTGCCCGCACCGACACACCAATTTTCATGTGTCGAGGTGCCGTGTCGTGTCCGCTAAGACACCCGAGCAGCAGGGGAGCACAGTACTCCTTTGTGCAGTATCCAAACAGTGGGTTCGTATCCAATTTGGACACGAACATAGATCCAACTCATGCTCAGTCATACACTAATTAAATCCCTACATATTAGGCTACCCAAATCTGAAATTTGTTTTGAAATTGGTTAAAATTCAATCCATTGAGACATTTCACCAAACACCTTCAACTACGGTCCGATACGTGTCCGATACGCATATCAAACGGACACAAAATCCTACCAAACTTGGGCTACACCTAGGGGAACCCTAAATAAATGCATCTATGAAAAAAAATCATGATTTTAATAGGTGTAAATAGGTTTACCTATTGAGAGTTGGAATCTCAATGTAAAGAGCCTAGTATCGATGTTTTCCCTCAATTTGTAATGGTCCCAAAGCTTTCAAACCCTTGCTAACTATCCACTAATGGCTTCTACTACTGTAGGGGAGTCCAATGCAAAAGACTAGGCTCAATTTGGAGTTGAATTGATGTAATAGGGTGATTTGGAGAAGAACACTAAACTAGGGTTTTGTATGTTTAAACAAGGAGGCAAGGGGGTGTCATTAAGTGTTTAAATAGGGGGAGAGGCTCCTTATGGCAGCCTAGGGTTAGGGTTTAGATGTAGATGGGTGGCTAAGGCTTCTCCACATAAATTCAAGTCCATTCATTGGTCCAATTTAGTCCTAAGGCTTTCTTTCTACAAATATCTGAAGAAAATATCCTACTACAATAATATCTAAATATTACTAACCTTGTCATTAAGTCTCTAACCTTCTAACTAAACCTCCATGTACATCATTAGCATCTAGGTTAAGTCAAAACTAGATTAGTCTCTAATAAATAATTTGCACCATAAAAATCAATCAAAATTCATTTTCACCAATAAGTCAAAAATGACCAAAATACCCTTAGGCTAAAAAGTAGTAATATGACATTCTAATCACATGACTAGACTCCCTTGGCCATGGTTAGTCTCTAGGCTTAGCAAAACTAGGATTGTACTAGCAAAACACCAAAATTACAATACACCAATTTAAATAGTACTAAATTAATTAAAAATTTACCAAAATTATGAGAAACTGAGAAATGAAAAAATTATCCTTAATTTTGAAAACAGGCAGTTACAGGTAGGCGAACTGCTTAAGGGCATTCAGCGCCTTAGACTGACGGAACAAAAAAGTAGGCTGAATGGAAAATGGAAAGGGACAAAGGCGATCGTCGCTTGGCGCGAAGGCTACTGGTTCTGGGGTAGGGTACGGTACGGTACTAAAGGTCCTCGGACTTCCAGACGGTTTTTCTTTTGGGCAGCTGTTTACCGTTGGATTGTCATTTTTTATTTTTATCGTTTTGGTAGTTTTTTATTTTTTATCGATTTTTTCGTTTTTGGTTTTTTTTTTTCGTTTTGTTCGTTTGTCATTTTTTTTATTTTTTGTCATTTTTTTTGTTTTTGGTCTTTTTGTAACAGAAGGACAAAACCATTTTTTTTCCTTTATTTATTTATTATTTATTTTTAATTTTAATTTTTTTCTTTTTTTTAAAATTTTTTGAAAACTTTTTTGATCAACTTTTATTTATTTATTTTATGTTGTATTTAAAAAAAAAAATTAGAAACTCAATTACATTACATGGTAAACCAAACATATGAATGCAATTGACATTACATTACATGGTTTGATTACATGGTAAACCAAACATATGAATGCAATTGATATTACATTACATGGTTTGATTACATGTTTCAACCAAACATAGTAATGTAATTATAATTCTATTACATTACAAACTCAATTACATTACAAACCTAATTCTATTACGATTACGATTACATTACAATGAATCAAACGCAACCTTAATTTTCCTCGAGCACATCTAACCTTCGAAGATGCAATTTAAATATGAATCGTATGTTGAAACTGACCGAACCGAACCCAGATTACAGTTCCAATATTGTCCACTATGCACAAGGACAGACCTAAACAGGATAGTAGATGTGCTACAGTATACCCCAACAAAATTTTGTTTTTTATTTTATACATAAATTTTTTTATTGTTAGTCAACCTATATGTAGGTGTGCTACAGTATACCCCAACAAAATTTTGTTTTTTATTTTATACATAATTTTTTTTTTATTGTTTGTCAACCTATATCTAGTCCACTCCTACTCGAACTCGTGGTTCCGCCTCTTGACTGTGCAGTACTGAAAATTTTGGTATGTGGATTTCGGTAACGGATATGCTGTTTGCTAGTAGGAACAAGGGCACTAGGCTCTAGACGATATATTGTTTCACTACTGCAGTTGTTGGTTTGGCTCATTTTTCAGCCTCGTTTTGCATCTTCGACTTCTCGTTGAACACGAGCAATGTCGAAACCAAGTAGGGGCTTCGTTGGGCTCCATTCCACCCCAAGAAAAAAAAATTCTTATGATTTATTTTTTTCATATCACTCATCACACACCTAGCCTAATCCAGGCCACCAGTTCAAATTTCTGGTTCAGCCGGCGTTTGAGCACTAGCCATCACCAACAATAGCTATCAACTTCAGCCCCATATTTCTCTTCCTCTCTTCTCATACGTCACCACAGAGAGATTCAGTTCTATATTGATCCCTCTTCCACGAGAATTTCCAAGCCTAGGAAGTTGGAATACGACTGTAGAATCGTTGTGAAGATATTGGATACTGCTAGAATGGGAAAGGCAAGCCAACATTATGCAGGTAAGATGAGTAGCCTTTTCGGAGATAACTCTATCCACAAGAGGAGGCCAAAGGAGTGGTCACAAAAAAAATCCTTCCAAATCCTTACGGGCCCACAAAACTAAGAGATCTAGTAAGCTCCTTTGTCTCTACTTCTTCAAATGACGAAAATGTACGTATCACAAGCCCCCATGATCGTAAGGTGTGTGGCCTACCGCGAAATTCCAGTAACTTCTTTCTTATTCAGCATGACGGACCGTATGACGAACCCACCAAATCATCTCTTTCCTTAGTCAAACTTTTGTCAAGATTGAAAGAGAAAATTTTATATAGAGTTACAAAATTTGATGTACAAGTTTTTTTTTTTTTTAGGCTTAATTGCACTTTGCTACCCTCAACTATTCCGCCTTTTCAACTTGATACCATAAATTTTTTTCGTAACAAATTGGTACCTCAACTATTATTTTTTTTCAACTTGATACCTAATTTTTCAAAAATTCCGAAAATGTCCTTCCCTCTTCCTTCCCTCCACCCCCTTCCCCACTCCGGCCACCCCCCCTGCTAGCTCTGGCCGCCCCACCCCCCCCCTGCTAGCTTCGCCCCCCCCGCCCCCCACCTCCCCCCCCCTGCTACCTTCGGCCACCCCCTGCCCCGCCTCCCGCCCCGCCCTCCCTCCCCAGCCCCCCTCCTCCCGTGCTGCCGCGGCCTAGGGGAGAGGCGGGGGCGGGCGGGCAGCCGGAGTGAGCAGGGGGGGGGGGGGGGAGGGGGGGGGGGGGGGGGGACGGAGCTAGCAGGGGGGGGAGGGGGGCGGCCGGAGTGAGCAGGGGGGGGCGGCCGGAGCGTGCAGGGGGGGAGGGTTAGGGGTAGGGGTAGGGGCATTTTAGTCCAAAATAACATCTGGGTATCAAATTGTTACAAAAAATAGTTTAGGGTACAAAGTTGAAAAATGGTAATAGTTGAGGGTAGCAAAGTGCAATTAAGCATTTTTCTTAATATGTGAGGTGAGAGTGTTGATTTTCTCATCCATAAATAAATTTAACCTCTCATATACAATTTTATCTTTTATTTTTTTTAAAAAAAATCTTAGATTCATTTAAATCTAATATTAGAAAAAAATAGCTTAGAGATAAGTTTAAAAAAATAATTCAAAATCTTAAATATTTTTTTCTCAAATCAGGTTGATTGTACCCGTATAAAAATCAGATAAAATTAAAAATATCTTTAAACATAAGTTCTTAAATAATTTTTCAAATCTAATATTAGATTTAAACATTTAAAATTTAAAATTATTTTTTTAAACTTATCTCTAAGATATTTTTCTAATATTAGATTTAAATGAATCTAAGATTTTAAAAAAATAAAATAAAAGATAAAATTGTATATGAAGAGTTAAATTTATTTATGGATGAGAAAATCAACGTTCTCACGTCACATATTAAGAAAAAGTAGAAAAAATAAAACATGGGCGCCATCAAGTCCTAAAAAAAACACTTGGGCGCCATCTGAGATAGTCCAAATTATCTTGGGTGCCATCATAGATGGCGCCACATCCTTTTCCCTGTAAATATCTCAAACTCATACACTTTTGCATAAATACACCAAATTTTGTGACTATATAAAAAAATTTCAAATTGAAATTCCAATTTCACTTTGACTGTTTTTTTTTTATCAGTACTACCACTGAACCACCTCTCCTTAGTTATTTCCATTATGTTTCAAGCATAGATTTTACCGTATCGATCAATATCGATGCAATACGGTCGATATCAATACAGTTTAACATGTCCCAATTCGGTATCAATTGTTACCAGATCGATACCTATGTAGGGAACTCTTTTTCAGTCAAGTCGATAGAGAAAATGAACAAAAAAGAACAATCATCAAGGATGTAAAAGCATAATAAAGTTGCAAATATATATAATTGAATAAAACTTACTTATAGCAAGTAAACCAACCAGCAATTGTGACTGTTAAATTTAAAACTACTACAAAATAATCAAAATTAATGCATAAATGTACAAAATATTTTTTCGAAAATTTTAAAAATTTAGTAATAGTTAGCTTTTCGATACAAAAAAAATTGATATTCCTATTCAAAACAATTAGTATTGCCGACACCCTCAATTACGATACTTACAGAAGACTTTTTTTAAGTTGTCCGGTAATACACACGAGATCTTGTGTACGCTGCATTGCATGTCTGTTGGACCCACTGTTCCAAAACTCTCACCAAATAAATGTAAGAAATAATACGCTTTCGTGGCTCGATCCACTGGTTTTTCGTTATCCAACTAGAATCTTATACCTCTTCTCGGTAGCCACAAGAGTCACTCGAATTCAGCTACAGAAGTGTTTGATATCGACTTTGATTCCAATTCCAATATAGTAAACCTTGCTTTCAAGCACTTAAACTCAATCTAGAAATTTAAATATCAGTTTGGACACTATTTTTCGAGTTATACATAACATTGAATCCTTTGGATTTTTGAACGCAAAAGTATGCAGATTAATTATGTCTTGCTAACAACTACAAGATTGCACTTGCACGTCAAAGTGTACATGACCGGACCGCACGTGGAAATTATGTCAGAGACATCAGCAAATACGTAATTAGCATGACCAAAGTTGGACTGATACCATTCTTTAATTAGTTTAATATTGTAAGCAGTTACAGGTTTAATGAGTGTGCTTCAATAAGGACAGCAGCAACCACATAATCATCCATTTTTCAACTTACTACTCTCAACTGTTGGAATTATTCAATAATTAAGAGACCACACATGTAAAATTAATTGTATTTTTCTATTTAAATAATTAAACCAAATTAAAGTGGTCTATTTGAAAATTGGCTTAAGGGTATAATTGTTATGGAATTAATGTGTAGATACCGGAGATAATTCTAATTTGATGAGGGACCAAATTAGAAATATCACAACACACATATATATATATATGTGTATTCATTAGGGCTATGGTCCCCAACTTATACGGCCACCAAAGAGAAGGTTCTCTCTTTTTTCTCTTCTGCATCCCCATCAACAGAAAGAGAGGGACAAAGAATTCAGATTCACCTTTGTCATTAAGGGTCGTAGCAAGTTGGAAGATCGAACCCAATAAAGAGATGATCGCTTCAACTTCCATCAAGTCTAGCAATAGATTCAGGTACGCTTCCGCAATCAATTTAATTTTGTTATTCATCTCATGAATCGACATGGTACAATTAAATATCTAGCAAGTGGTATCAGAGCCTTCCTGTTTGATTTACGAGATCGAAGCTTCAAAATTATTTTTTTGTTAATTATTAGGAACCTAGATCGTTAGATCTGAATTAATTTAGGATTCAGTGATTGGTTTCAATAGTTATACTCGGCCTCTCTTTAACGCCATTACTAAAGATCTGTGCACTTTGGGTCTTGATGGTTTATTATATGTGAAAAGGATTAGAACTTGGATGAGTCCCTTGTCATGAAGTTAGTTCTGATGGTAGAAGTTTATGGTGATATATATTGAGTAGATTGCTTCTTATGATTAAAATCCATATAGGATTCCAATTTTTTTTTTTTTTTTTTTTTTTTTTGCTATGTTGCTTTATCTTTCTATAAGACTGGGAAATATAAGGTTACCGGATTAGTATACCGAATTTTAGTTAGATTGTGGTTCTGTTTGATATGTGAAGAACTATAGGAGGAAATAAAGGTTCTTTTGTTTCCTGGGCTATGCTTCTTTTCTTTTGTTATTAAAAAAAAAAACCATAGTGCACGTGGGTGGCATGCCAACTAAAATGAAATATTGTCTTGTTGTACAACTTGAAGTGGCATTTATTCTTTTAAGTAATCTTCATTCAGTCATAATATAATCTCTTCTTTTGTTAAAAGAAGAGGAAATTTTATTTGTTGACTAATCTGTTGTCTGACATTTGGTCATAAAATAATCTACTGAATTATGTTAAGAGGAAATTGTTCCAAACTGGTGATGCCACATTTTTCTTTTTAGCACGACAATAAGATCTATATCATCATAACTTGTCCTTTTGATTCGAAAAAATAAATTATGACATCTGGTTATAATATGTCGTATTAATTTGGCCGATTTTGGTTATGATTAAAGAAATATCTTTTGCCATATTTATATGATTTGGTCAATAGAAATTGTTAGATTTTTTATGTGCATCAATATATGCCAAAGTGATTTAATTCATGCTTTAAATTATGCAAAAGATTCACATGTGTATCATTTAGTAGAAAAAATTTGGTATAATCTTTGTTGATTATTTGGTGTAATCTTTTGATGCATATATTCAGTACAACCTAATCTGTTGATTATTGTTTAAATTTAAATATGCATGTACAAAAAGTTTTGGATATGATTCAGTTTCGTAAAATTTTAGTCAACATTAAAATTTTTTGGGTGCCTTTTATGACTAGCAATAGTTATCCAATATTCTAAGTAGACTCATTGAAACAAGATGTCGCCAAAGTGACCTCTCTTGCGTAGATAGTCTACGAGGGATGTCGGATGTTTGTGTGTGCATATTCATGCGGGTATTAGCCGGCCCAAAGGAAGGTTAATACTTGGCCGAATTGCACACATACTTGTGGTGATAAATGTGTGACAATTATACGGTTTACATGTGAATAATAACCCGATCCAAAGATAGGCTTACTATTTGACATGACTTATTGTCAACATTTGATCACTGCACCAAGAGTACCACTTGCAGTTAATATCACTGTCTAAAGACTTGATATTAATGATGCACTAGGTATCTTGAGATGGGGTTCACCATTATTTGAATTTGTTTGACTATATTTTATTCTTTGGTTATTATTTATAGCATGTCTGTTTTGTTCACTTTACAGTTAATATTGCTACAATATCTGCCAATAAGAATTCAATTTTTATGTTTAATGGGATAAACTTTAAGGGCAAAAATAAAAGGAATACAGTAGCTGCTAAGGGTCCAGCTCAAAAGAAACAATAATATAAAACTAATGGTTGTTTCTTTATTGACAGGGAATGACACATAAGAAAGAAATGTACGAAGTACCACGCATGGCGTATAAAAAAAGTACATTTCTAAATTTGGTCTATTCTGAGGTTAATTTAGATTTAGTACCTAGAAACACATGGTGATTAGATTCTGGTGCTACTACCCACATTAGTGTTTATAGACAAGGTTGTCTTAGCTACCGAAAGTCAATTGATGGTGAAAGATACATCTATGTGGGTGACGGCAAATCAGTAGAAGTGGATGCAATAGGACATTTTAGGTTATTTTTAGGAACCGATTATTATTTGGGTTTGATAAACACTTTTATTGTACCGTCTTTAGACGAAATTCAGGTTCGGCTTCCTTAATGGACAAATCTGATTACCATTATTTATTTGGAAATAATAAGTTTAGTCTATCTTTAAATTCAAATATTATTGGTAACGGTTCCCTTAAGGTTTATGATAACCTATATTCACTTGAAACTATTGCATCTTACAATAAAACCTTGCAAGTGGAGTCATGTGGTATTAAATGCAAAATTAACAATAAATATTTTTAGCCTCATTATGACATAAGCGATTAGGTCACATCTCTAGAAATAGAGTTGAACAACTTGTGTTTGATGAGATTTGGATTTTTATTGACTTTATAGACTTTAATGTCTATATTAATGTGTAAAGAAAATACAGACCAAAGTTCAATTGTAACAGCTACTTTATTGGCTATGCTGACAAATCGAGGGGTTAATAATTATACGGTCCCACATGTCACGACCCGGTCCCAAATACTTGGAACGAATCGGATCATGCCCAGCCTGCACCGTTGATGAGACAACGGCAGTAAGCTGTAACTTCCATATGCAGGTAATCAACAACTCAAACTAAATTTGCCACAACATTTATTATTTGATAAATTAAAAACTTGTTCAGTGCCAATTACAAACATAAACCATCAACTCAAACAACATTGTTTTTAAACAAAACTATTGAACTGGAAATGACATCTAAAAAGAAGCAACATCATCATCAGCGCCATCCTCAGGAAGAACAGCAGGGTAAAGCTCAGGGTCATATTAGCTACTAATCAGTAGCTCTGCATCCTCATAAGGACCTAAAAATATAGTCTCCAGTCAGGAGGGAGCAAAGTACAAATTCATGATATTTTAACAATTAAAATTAATAATGGAATCATGCACTTTTAAACAATTTGAAATAAATGATTTTTCAACAGTTAAAATAGTGAGATATGAATAGGTAATAAATATGACCGGATTGGGTTTGTTACAGTAATATTCTAGTGATATGGTATGGCTTATCCCCGTGTGTTTGAGTGGTAAGCTAATACAATCAATTATACTAATTGGCTGTGGTCATATCCATTACACTACTCCCCCAGTCCCCAATAGTTACAGTAGTTACAGTCAATGTTTCGTGTTGTATCATGATTTAAAATTGCATTAAAATAATTATTAACTAATTGTAATCTACCACAAAATTGTACTAGCCTCAAAATGACTTGACTGGATGGGTCGATACGTCGGGACGGGAAATCAGGTTCTTCCTTGAAATCCTACATTTGGAAATTTTTGTCTCAGAAAACCAATGTTGCCAAAGACGCTAAACTAGTTGTAATCTCTAGTTGTGTCCTAGTCGATTTTAGTCTTTAATTAGCTAACACAAACAAACGCTTATTTATTAATGCGTTGAAATTAAGAAGCATCAATTTACATTTATTTTCGAGAAAATTATATTTATCAGTTTATTTGGTAAAACTTGGTATTTTATAATTATATAAATATAAAAACTAAGATTTTCCTTTTTAATGAGAAATACATGAATTTCTATTTTAAAATTACAACTTAATTTTCTAAGTGACAAAACATTAATTATTATATTCTTTTGAAAAAATACAATAAATAATTATTGTTTATACTACGCTCCCACTACCAAAATCATCCAAAAAATAAAAGAAAAATAAATAAAACCTAAGCTATTACAATCCCACAACCAGAATAGGCTTATGCCCTTACAAACCGATTACATGAATTTAAATAAGAAGAAAGTTTATTTAGTCGAGAAAAATTATCCTACAATTAAATTTACAAAAATAAAAATAAAAAAATAAACTAAATTGAATTTATTTTAGGAGTCTCAGATATTGGTCCATTCTTCAAAATAGCTAATGCCTCAACGTCCGGGCGAAACCGGTTTCGTTTGCACTTAGCCAGGGCCCATTGACCAATAAGGTCGTCGCCCAATAAATCCAAGTATATTTTTCTCCAAAAAAAACCATTTTAAAATCATTTTAAAATATAACTAAATTTTTTATGAAAAATCCGACAGCATTTCCTCTATTTTTGGTCAACCCAAAAACTGGGAAAGTGCGCCATGATTTCCTGCAAATAATCCCAAACCAACATATACTAAAAAAATTCCCAAGTCCACAGATACTAAGGAATTCCCGAGCCAACATGTATTAAGGAATTCCCACATAACAAAATACTAAGAAAAACCAACAGAACAAAAACCATAATCCAATTAATATTAGCTAAGCCACAGCACCCGAGATAGTTTCGAAAAAATCCAAAACCAACTAACAGAGGTTAAGAAAAACCGCGAATCCTAAAGCCAACAATTTCAAAACGAACCCACAGAACTCTTTCCGAAGAGTTCTCGGAAAATTCCGAAAATCATCAAACCAACCACAGAACCCAAATATCACAGAACAAACGATCCGAAATTTCCGAAACAAAAAACGTAGCCGAAAACCAAATTTTTCGAAGAAAATTCCTGGACCAAATCTCATCATTGACGCCTACGAGGGACGAACTACTGAGATTAACAGAGGTTACCCAAAAAAATGACGGAATCTGAAGTGTAGCCTCAGACTCGGAACGTGTCCAGCACTCGCGGACAGCGCACAGGTTGGGATCGACACCAGGGAGCAAGCTGAAAGGAACGCTGGGAACAGCAGCGAACGGTCGGCCGTAAACTCGCGGATGGAGCCGCGCTGGGAACGAGGAAGGTCGAAGAAAACCTGGTCGGGGCTGCGGGGTTTAGCCGCCAGCAACTAGGGCATGGGGCGGCCTGGAGGGCGCGGGCTGGAGGGTCGCGCAGGGTAGCCGCGCGAAGACCACGCGGGGTCGGGGAACGCCGGAGCTCGGCGCCGGAGGAAGGTCGGCGCTCGGGGTCGAGCCGCGCTGGAAGACGCGCACGGGTTGGCTGGGGACGTGCGGCCTTGAAGGCGAGGTCGCCGGAGGGAGCTCGGAGTTCGCTGGAAATGGGGGTTAGGGTTCAGAAAAAAGGGTTTTGGGAGTGGGATGGAGAGAGAGTTGGATGAGGAGGGGATTATATAGGATGGAGTGAAGGGGTTACGAAAATGAGAGGGCGGCCGTTCGGGGAGGCCGACGGTCGACGGCGGGCGGCCGTTCGTTAGGGATGGAAAGGGTCGGCTGAAGAGTTTCGGTTCTCAGTAAAGGAGAACCCAACAGAGAGTTATCACTCTCTCTCTTCTAAAATTAAGGAATGATTTAACTAATGGGTTAATAACTAATGGCTAATGGATTAAATGGGCTAATTAATGGGTTATTAAGTAATGGGCTAATGGATTAATAAGTTAAATAACCAAAGCTTAATGGGTTTGGGCTTAACCAATGGGCTAAAATAATTAGGCTAATAGAATTATAAATGATTCATGATTTTCTTTAAAAAATAACTAAATATTTTGTAACTCTAAATTTAATTTAAAAATGTTTCTGGATTCGGGTCTGGCCTGACAATAAAAAAAAATCCAGGTTTAATCTAAGTAACATTAATTAATTTTTTTTTGATAAAATCTCCAGTTTAATAATTTCTCTAAAAAATAAAATTTCCTAAATTAACAATCCAATAATTAACTAAAATTACGGGTTTCACAACCTTCCCTCCTTAAGAAATTTCGTCCTCGAAATTTAAAAAAAATAAGGTTAGAAATTTACCTCAGGTCTCAAATAAATACGGGTATTTCTCCTGCATCTCATCTTCTCGCTCCCAGGTAGACTCGCATGGGGACTCGTGCCTCCACATAACTCTGACTATGGGAGTCACTGAAGTCCTGGTCCTCTTTTCGCCTCTATCCAAAATTGCTACAGGCTTCTCTGGTACTGTAAGACTCGGTCCAATCTCTAGCTCCGAGTGGTCCAAGATGTGACTCGGATCCGGGATGTAGCGTCTGAGCTACGAAATATGGAAGACGTTATGCACGCTCTCAAGATTAGCTGGTAGAGCTAACCGATACGCCACTTCACCAATTCGGCTCAAAACTTGAAATGGTCCGATATATCTGGGACTCAGTTTTCCAGCTCTACCAAATCGGATAGTTCCTCTGGTAGGAGAAATCTTCACAAAGACACTATCTCCTTCTTCAAACTCCAGTGGTCGACGACTGCTATTAGCCCAATGATTCTGCCTATCTTGGGCGATCCTGAGCTTGTCTCTGATTACTTTCACCTTCTCTGCTGCGTCAGTCACCATCTCTGGCCCCAGTAGTACTCTTTCTCCTACGTCGTCCCATGCAAGTGGAGTGCGGCAACGACGTCCATAAAGAGCTTTAAATGGGGTCATACCAATGCTAGCTTGGTAACTGTTATTGTAGGAGAATTCTACTAAATGTAAGTGATCCTCCCAAGATCCTCCAAATTCCAAGACGCAAGATCTCAGCATATCTTCTAGTGTCTGGATGGTCCTCTCAGATTGTCCGTCAGTTTGGGGATGATAGGCTGTGATGAACTTCAATTTTGTTCCCAAGCTGTCATGCAAACTCTTCCAAAAATATGAGATAAATCTAGTATCTCGGTCAGATACAATACTTACCGGTACTCCATGAATCCGGTAGATGTGCTGCATGTACAGTGCCACCAAATTCTCGGTGGATAAACCAACCTTGAAGGGAATAAAGTGTGCCGACTTAGTCAGTCGGTCCACAATAACCCAAATGGCGTCCTTCCCTCCTTGAGATCGAGGCAGTCCTGACACGAAGTCCATTGTTATATGCTTCCATTTCCACTCCGGAATGTCCAGCGGCTGTAGAAGTCCTGCGGGTCTCTGTCTGCTAGCCTTCACTTGTTGGCAAATCAAGCATCTAGCCATAAATCTGGATACATCCTTCTTCATTCCATACCACCAAACGATGGTACGCATATCCCGATACATCTTGTTAGCTCCAGGATGTATGGAATACTGCGACTGGTGTGCTTCTTGCATCAGCTCATTCCTCAATTCGCCAGATGGTACACACAGCCTCATACCATTCTTCAATGCTCCGTCACTGGCGATAGAGAAACCTTTAAGTGTTCCTGCCAGCACTTCATCTCTAAGTTTGCAAAGCGTCTCGTCTTGAAATTGTGTTTCCTTGATTTTGTCCATCAGACTTGAATGCAATTGTAACTGCATCATGGTTGAGTCATCTCCAGGTACAACAGCTTCTCGCTCCAGTTCCTTCATCTTCTCCTCAGGCAGTACAATCTCCAGACCAAGTTTCTCTATGTCCTCCAACAAGTGTCGCTCCTTGGTCAAGAACATCGCCACTGGGTATCGACTAAGTGCATCAGCAACCACATTAGCCTTACCCGGATGGTACTGCAGGTCGATGTCAAAATCTTTCATCAGTTCCAGCCACCTTTTTTGCCTCATGTTCAGCTCTTTCTGAGTGAAAAAATATTTCAGACTTTTGTGGTCTGTATATATTTCCACTCTCTCTCCATATAGATAATGCTTCCAAAGCTTCAATGCAAAGATGACTACAACAAGCTCCAGATCATGTGTGGGATAGTTCTTCTTATGGTTCCGTAATTGCCTAGATGCGTAAGCAATCACTTTCCCATTTTGTTGAAGAACGCAACCCAGTCCTTTTCCAGAGGCATCACTGTAGATTGAGAAACCACCAGTTCCTGCGGGTAGCGCAAGGATTGGTGCAGTGGTCAGCCTCTTCTTCAGCTCCTCGAATGCAGCCTGGCAATCTTCCGTCCAGATGAACTCTTCATTCTTCTGAGTAAGCTTCGTCATCGGTTCAGCAATTCTGGCAAAATCCTTCACAAACTTCCGGTAGTAGCCAGCCAAGCCCAAGAAACTTCTGATCTCAGCAACTGAGCTTGGGGTAGACCACTTCTCCACAGCAGCTATCTTCTTAGGATCCACCGAAATTCCTTCTCCTGTGACAACATGACCAAGAAAATCCACCTTGTCTAGAAAGAATTCACATTTGGATAGCTTACCATATAACTTCTCTTTCCTCAAAGTTCCCAGAACTTTCCTGAGGTGCTCCTCATGCCCCTCTTCAGTCTTCGAATAGATCAAAATGTCATCAATGAAGACAACAACAAATTGATCTAAGTATTCATGGAAAACCTTGTTCATAAGGTTCATGAATACAGCAGGAGTATTTGTCAGTCCAAACGGCATGACCAAGAATTCAAACTGCCCATACTTGGTGTTGAATGCCGTCTTGGGAATGTCCTCTTTCCTGACCTTGATCTGATGGTAGCCAGATCTGAGATCAATCTTCGAGAACACCTTGGCTCCACTGAGTTGATCAAACAGGTCATCGATCCGGGACAGAGGGTACTTATTCTTGATGGTGATATTGTTCAACTCCCGGTAGTCGATGCACATCCTTACAGTTCTGTCCTTCTTGGGAACAAACAAGACATGTGCTCCCTAGGGTGAAGCTCCGTCTCGGATAAATCCCAAAGCCTTCAGTTCATTGATCTGATCTTTCATCTCCTTGGCCTCCTTCGGGTTGACTCTGTAGCATCCCTTAGAAATAGGGGAAGATTCGGGGACTAGGTCAATGGTGAACTCTATGTCTCGGTCTGGGGGTAACCCGGGAAGACTATCAGGGAAGACATCCAGAAATTCTGCTATGATAGGATGGGGAGGTCCGGAGTCTTCTGTGATAGAGGTGTAGGTAACACACTCCATATCCTCCGGAGTTCGAGAGATTTCAAACTCCGGTTCTCCAGGTGGGCTGAAGACTACACATCCTTTGTGACAGTCTATCAGCGCATGCTGCTTACTCAACCAGTCCATCCCTAGGACTATATCATAGTTGGGTAAGGGCATCACAAGCAAAGGTGCTATGAATTGGTGGCCTGATATGGTGATAGGGCAATTACAGGTCTCAGTGATGGGTAGGGGTCCTCCACCGGTCATGACTCTACAAATCTTCTTACTAAATTCCGTATTTATGTGGTGTGCAGAGATGAATTTTATGGATATGAAACTATGTGATGCTCCTGAATCAAATAAAGCTAAGGCAGGATAGGAATGCACATAAATGAAACCTGCGATGACATCAGCTGTAGGTTCCTGCTCTGGCTCTTGTTCCTCTGCTGCTAGGACAAAAGCTCGTCTAGTCTTCTGTTGATGCTGCCCAAATTGTTGTTGTTGAGTGGGCAGAGGACCTTTCTGTTGAGTTGTTCCCATCCGATGAGCCGCTGAGGGGCAGTCCTTCACTTGATGGGTGGAAGACCCACAGACCAGGCAATGTCCTAGTCTCTTTCTGTAGATATTTGCTTGATGCCCCAGCCTTTTGCAATAGTCGTAGACAGGGATCTGCCTCTGAGGTGCCCGATCATTGTTCCTTGTCTGCTGGTTCTGCTGCTGGTGGTGGAAAGGCCGGTTGTTGTTGTTGTTGTTGTTGTTGTTGGGCCTCTTCTGATTTCCCTGAAAGTTGTTAGTTCCAGGATAATCCCTCTTTGAGCGAGCGGGTTGGCTCTTCTCTATATCTTGGGCTCGCTCCAAGATCTTTTCATAGGGCTTAGCACCGCCTGAGATCACATAGGTGCAAATCTCCTCTCTCAGCCCATGTCAAAACCTTTCAGCACGATCTTCAGGGTCAGCCACCAAGGTCAGCCACCAGGTTCTTGGTAAAACGGCTAAGTTGGCCGAATTCTGTCGCATATTCACCAACGGTCATATTTCCTTGCTTTAGGTTCTGAAATTGTCTCTCCATCTTCCGCAACTCTGATGTTGGGAAGAACTTCCTCTTGAACAACCTCTTGAAGGTGTCCCAATCAATCTGCCTATCCTGGAGTCGGGGTTCATTCCGATACCAGGTGCTTGCTACATTTTGCAGTTGGAGTCCCACTGCTTCAGCCTTGAGGTCTTCTGGAAGTCGAGCGACGCTTAGGAGACGCTCCATACTATCGAGCCATTCATCAGCATAGACGATTCCCTCGGTTCCCTTGAAGGGTCGAGGGTTCTGCTTCTTGAAACTCTCAATATCGCCCACCTTGACAATATGATTCCCATTAATTAAATGGCCTTAATATTACATAAATTAATCCTTAGATTTATGTTTACCTTGGCAGGCCTTAGTTCCTGTTGAGCTGCTTCTCCTCTCTCCAGTGCAGCCATTGCCACGCTATGGGCATTCTCCATGCCTTCTCTCATAATTGCCGTCTGCTCGCGAAGAGCTTCAGCTTGAGTTCTTTGGGCTTCTAGCACTCCTCTTAGCAGACCTATGAGGTCGGTAGGGTCCATAGGCACCGGTGGGGCAGCTGGAGTGGACAAAACCACATGGGGTTGCATCTTCGTCTGGGAAGATGATGGGTCTGCTATTGTAGCAGCAAACAACCCACGATGTGCATTCAACGGATGGGGTGTAAGACCCGGACTTGGTTGAGGCGGTGGGGTTTGATCAGGTGTTGACATCCCATCGCCAGCAGGGTTGGTTTTGTCAGTGGCCATTCTCTGGAAGGTTTAGGATATAAACATAAGCAAGGTAGCCTATCTATAATCAAACAAAAATATTTAATTATAATATATTTCGGTCCTATGTTGTGGCAAATTATTGTTCTAGTGTTCTAAATGTCTCTAAATAGATTTTCCTAAGTCGTTGATTGACCTGCATGGGCCACCACTAAAAACATGTCACGACCCGGTCCCAAATACTTGGAACGAATCGGATCATGCCCAGCCTGCACCGTTGATGAGACGGCGGCAGTAAGCTGTAACTTCCATATGCAGGTAATCAACAACTCAAACTAAATTTGCCACAACATTTATTATTTGATAAATTAAAAACTTGTTCAGTGCCAATTACAAACATAAACCATCAACTCAAACAACATTATTTTTAAACAAAACTATTGAACTGGAAAATGACATCTAAAAAGAAGCAACATCATCATCAGCGCCATCCTCAGGAAGAACAGCAGGGTAAAGCTCAGGGTCATAGTAGCTACTAATCAGTAGCTCTGCATCCTCATAAGGACCTAAAAATATAGTCTCCAGTCAGGAGGGAGCAAAGTACAAATTCATGATATTTTAACAATTAAAATTAATAATGGAATCATGCACTTTTAAACAATTTGAAATAAATGATTTTTCAACAATTAAAATAGTGAGATATGAATAGGTAATGAATATGACCGGATTGGGTTTGTTACAGTAATATCCTAGTGATATGGTATGGCTTATCCCCGTGTGTTTGAGGGGTAAGCTAATACAATCAATTATACTAATTGGTTGTGGTCATATCCATTACACTACTCCCCCAGTCTCCAATAGTTACAATAGTTACAGTCAATGTTCCGTGTTGTAACATGATTTAAAATTGCATTAAAACAATTATTAACTAATTGTAATCTACCACAAAATTGTACTTGCCTCAAAATGACTTGACTGGATGGGTCGGTACGTCGGGACGGGAAATCAGGTTCTTCCTTGAAATCCGACATTTGGAAATTTTTGTCTAAGAAAATCAATGTTGCCAAAGACGCTAAACTAGTTGTAATCTCTAGTTGTGTCCTAGTCGATTTTAGTCTTTAATTAGCTAACACAAACAAACGCTTATTTATTAATGCGTTGAAATTAAGAAGCATCAATTTACCTTTATTTTCGAGAAAATTGTATTTATCAGTTTATTTGGTAAAACTTGGTATTTTATAATTATATAAATATAAAAACTAAGATTTTTCCTTTTTAATGAGAAATACATGAATTTCTATTTTAAAATTACAACTTAATTTTCTAAGTGACAAAACATTAATTATTATATTCTTTTGAAAAATATAATAAATAATTATTGTTTATACTACGCTCCCACTACCAAAATCATCCAGAAAATAAAAAAATAAATAAAACCTAAGCTATTACAATCCCACAACCAGAATAGGCTTATGCCCTTACAAACCGATTACATGAATTTAAATATGAAGAAAGTTTAATTAGTCCAGAAAAATTATCCTACAATTAAATTTACAAAAAAAATAAATAAAAATAAACTAAATTGAATTTATTTTAGGAGTCTTAGATATTGGTTCATTCTTCAAAATAGCTAATGCCTCAACGTCTGGGCGAAATCGGTTTCGTTTGCACTTAGCCAGGGCCCATTGACCAATAAGGTCATCGTCCAATAAATCCAAATATATTTTTCTCCAAAAAAAACCATTTTAAAATATAACTAAATTTTTTATGAAAAATCCAGCAGCATTTCCTCTATTTTTGGTCAACCCAAAAACTGGGAAAGTGCGCCATGATTTCCTGCAAATAATCCCAAACCAATATATACTAAAAAAATTCCCAAGTCCACAGATACTAAGGAATTCCCGAGCCAACATGTATTAAGGAATTCCCACATAACAAAATACTAAGAAAAACCAACAGAACAAAAACCATAATCCAATTAATATTAGCTAAGCCACAGCACCCGAGATAGTTTCGAAAAAATCCAAAACCAACTAACAGAGGTTAAGAAAAACCGCGAATCCTAAAGCCAACAATTTCAAAACGAACCCACAGAACTCTTTCCGAAGAGTTCTCGGAAAAGTCCGAAAATCATCAAACCAACCACAGAACCCAAATATCACAGAACAAACGATCCGAAATTTCTGAAACAAAAAACGTAGCCGAAAACCAAATTTTTCGAAGAAAATTCCTGGACCAAATCTCATCATTGACGCCTACGAGGGACGAACTACTGAGATTAATAGAGGTTACCCAAAAAAATGACGGAATCTGAAGTATAGCCTCAGACTCGGAACGTGTCCAGCACTCGCGGACAGCGCACAGGTTGGGATCGATACCAGGGAGCAAGCCGAAAGGAACGCTAGGAACAGCAGCGAACGGTCGGCCGTAAACTCGCGGATGGAGCCGCGCTGGAAACGAGGAAGGTCGGAGAAAACCTGGTCGGGGCTGCGGGGTTTAGCCGCCAGCAACTAGGGCATGGGGCGGCCTGGAGGGCGCGGGCTGGAGGGTCGCGCAGGGTTGCCGCGCGGAGACCATGCGGGGTCGGGGAATGCCGGAGCTCGGCGCCGGAGGAAGGTCGGTGCTCGGGGTCGAGCCGCGCTGGAAGACGCGCACGGGTTGGCTGGGGGCGTGCGGCCTTGGAGGCGAGGTCGCCGGAGGGAGCTCGGAGTTCGCCGGAAATGGGGGTTAGGGTTCAGGAAAAAGGGTTTTGGGAGTGGGATGGAAAGAGAGTTGGATGAAGAGGGGATTATATAGGATGGAGTGAAGGGGTTACGGAAATGAGAGGGCAGCCGTTCGGGGAGGCCGACGGTCGGCGGCGGGCGGCTGTTCGTTAGGGATGGAAAGGGTCGGCTGAAGAGTTTCGGTTCTCAGTAAAGGAGAACCCAACAGAGAGTTATCACTCTCTCTCTTCTAAATTAAGGAATGATTTAACTAATGGGTTAATAACTAATGGCTAATGGATTAATGGGCTAATGGGTTATTAAGTAATGGGCTAATGGATTAATAAGTTAAATAACCAAAGCTTAATGGGTTTGGGCTTAACTAATGGGCTAAAATAATTAGGCTAATAGAATTATAAATGATTCATGATTTTCTTTAGAAAAATAACTAAATATTTTGTAACTCTAAATTTAATTTAAAAATGTTTCTGGATTCGGGTCTGGCCTGACAATAAAAAAAAATCCAGGTTTAATCTAAGTAACATTAATTAATTTTTTTGATAAAATCTCCAGTTTAATAATTTCTCTAAAAAATGAAATTTCCTAAATTAACAATCCAATTATTAACTAAAATTACGGGTTTCACACCACACAAAGAAATTTTTTTTGAGACGAGAAGTGTAATAGTTTTTGAGGATGTTGAGCTTGGGGGAGAAATAAAGTCATGATCATTGTCTTTGAGAAGGAATCAATTACGATTCCTACTATCACTTTTGACGATATGCAGGATTCTATACCTGTCATGATCAAGAAGTGAATCGGAGCCTCAATAAGACAATGTCGAATTATCTCTATAAGTCGTTGTTGAGATATCTTAACAACGACAACGTAGCAGCACCCCATTCAAGATAAGGTAATTATTCCTAAGGAACAAACTCAACAACCTCAAGAACCGGTAATATTAAGATGGTCCACCAGAGAAATAAGAAATATAATTTGGGATAATATTTGTCATATCTCTCTAGGAACGTGAGGAAGACTATGGATACTGGAAGATGATCTAATCAACTTTCGTCAGGCCATGGAAAGTTCCAGTTCTCAAAGTGGATTGATAAAATAAATAAGGAGTATAAGTCCATGCAAGACAATAAAGTTTGAGAACTTGTCTCATTAACAAAAGATATGAAGTCCATTGGTTGCAAATGGACATTTAGAACCAAGAAGAATTCGAAGGGTCATGTGAAGAGGTATAAAGTATGTCTTGTAGCTAGTAACTTTACTCAAAATTTTAGGATTGATTTTAAAGAGTTTTTCTCTTCGGTATCTTTGAAAAACTTCTTTAAAATAATCATAGCACATGTTGCACATTTTGATCTTGAATTACATTAAATGGATGTCAAAACGACATTTTTTTCAATGGTAACATTGATGAAACAGTTTATATGGTGCAACCAGAAAACTTTGTGTCAAAAGACCCAAAGAATATGGTTTGAAAATTGACAAAATCTATTTATGAACTCAAGCAAGCTTCTCGTCAAAGGTACTTTAAGTGATTATCTCGTTTGGTTTTGAGATAAACACTGTTGAAGATTGTGTGTATCACAAGTTCAGTGGGAGTAGGAATAATTTTTTGGTTTTGTATATTAATTAAAGTATTCAATGCAAACCCGGTGACCCCTCTCGTTAAAGGAGACAAATTCAGTCTCAATCAAGTGTCCTAAGGTTAGCCTTAAAATTAAGAAAATACAATAGATTTTTCTTCATGATCAGTTGTAGGGAGTCTAATGTATGCTCAAGTATGTACGCGTCAGGATATTGCGTACATATTAGGATGTTAGGCAGATATTTTATGCAAATATGGATGGATCATTGGGTAGCAGCCAAACTATTTAAGTAATTAATAGAGAACAAAGAATTATATGCTCTTTGTAGGAGATCGGATAATTCTGGAGATCATAAGGTATTCCGACTCCGATTTTGTTGGATGCCAACCCAGCAAGAGATCCACATCAGGTTATGCTGACTAATGGAGATATATTTTGGATGAGTGTCAAACATGCACTTATAATTTCTTTCACCATGGCAGCAAGGTTTATAACATGCTGTGGGGCATCTATTTAGGGAATATGGTCACAAAATTCTGTCACAAGGCTATGCCTGCAGTACGGTGTTGAAAGACCAAATAAATTATGGTGTGACAATAAATCAGCAGTACTGTATTCCAATAACAGCAGAATCTTGTATAAGTCAAGGATATTGACATAAAGTTTTTAGTTGTGAAGGAAAGAATTCAGAATGGTTATAGTGTCCATATAGCACATTAGGACAAACTCCATGTTAGTAGATCCGCTCATAAAAGCATTATCTCCCAAGGTATTTCATGAGCATACTGCTCATATGGGTGTTAATTAAGAATATGGCAATATAGTGGGAGTTTGTATTTTATGTATTCGGGTGCTATTTGGTTTTGGACACATTTATGCATTAAAGTATTTTGGATATTTATCTGATCAGATATATGGAAATTTAATTTATTCTGTTTTCATTATGTTAAAGTATTAATCTCATTAAAGTTAAGAAGGACCAGTTGGAAATAGACATGTATTGATCATATTGTGTGTAATTTTCATGCTACGCATCCATGATTGATCTATGTCATTTAGCTATATTGGTATATGTGACCATTGATGGTTTAGTTACGCTATATGTGACTATTGCCGCTTTGATCCTATATTGATATGGTTTATGGACGAGATTGTCCGGATATACCCTAAGGATTAAGATAGCAATTTATGAGCTCACTAAGGTTAACACAATTATAAGGTTACATATGTGGCCCAGTGGGAGATTGTTGGAATTATTCAATAATTAAGGGGCCACACATGTAAAATTAATTGTGTTTGGACTATCTAAATAATTAAGCCAAATTAAAGTGGTCTATTTGAAAATTGGCTTAAGGGTATAATTGTTATGGAATTAATGTGTAGATACCGAAGATATTCTCATTTGATGAGGGGCCAAATTAGAAATATCACAACACACATATCTATATATATGTGTATTCATTAGGGTTATGGTCCCCAACTTATACGGCCACCAAAGAGAAGGTTCTCTCTTTTTCTCTTCTGCATCCCCATCAACAGAAAGAGAGGGACAAAGAATTTGGATTCACCTTTGTCATTAAGGGTCGTAGCAAGTTGGAAGATCGAACCCAAAAAAGAGACGATCGCTTCAATATCCATCAAGTATAGCAATGGATTCAGGTACGCTTCCGCAATCAATTTAATTTTGTTCTTCATTTCATAAATCGACATGGTACAATTAAATATCTAACATCAACTACCACCAATTTGATTTTAGTAGCTTACTGTCCTAAACTTTTTGCCAGTTACTATATACCTTGGCCTGTATTAATTAGCAGTTAACATAAAAGTGCAAATTAAGTGGAAAAGCTTGTAACTTCTGGTTAGTGAGTTGTGTAAGAATTCATGTCCCACATGTATACTACAAATTGATATGGCTGTTAATTAATTGTATTTTTATGTAAAAAATACATTATTAGAATATAGAAAATAGTTCTCTCTCACACCTCAATGAATAGACACACGCTCATTTGTTGTCTAGAACCCTTGGAAAGAGTTCTAATTTTTTGAAAGGACATAACGAATCATTAGACACACCATTTAGATGTGTATTAAATGATTCTTGTTGTTCCAAAGTGATATCATCAAATATTAATAATCGTCTTCTTCCTAAATTAAGGAGTGGGTGAAAGAGAAACTATTTACAGAGATCAAACCTCTCGCATAAAGTTACGGAATTGAGAAAGATATACATTTAAGTTTCCGTATTAAGATTTATAATTTGTGAAAACATGATTCCCAAAATAATTAATAACATGCGGTACCAGAGCCAAATTGAGAAATCATGTCGTTTTCAAATTTATGTATATTCTGTAAAAAAATTATTGCCCTACCCGTCTGGAAAGAAGTCACGACGGGCTGAATGAAAGTTTTGATGAACTAAACAAAATTTCTCTAGTATTTTGATATTTGTCGAGAAGTTATTATAGAAATATTACTACATAGACTAAATCATATTATTTTTATATGTAATGGAAAATCCTGGATGTGTTTTTTAATACTAAAGCATATTTTCTAAATTCATGGCCGATGCTCCACTTATGACATTGTTTTGTTTCTATGGTTAATTTAATGTTGTTTGAAAAGAATATTATATAAAAAAAAGGTATGAAATGTGATGTTATACAATTTTTTTATGGTAACCAGAAACATAAATGAAGCCAACTTTTCATGCCTAACAGTTAAATTAGATTACATAATGAGTGATAATTGTTTGGTTGATGAGAATAGTCAATCTAGTGGAACTGAATTTTTTATTATTATTCACTAGTATGCATATTGTAATACGGTGACTTCTAAAATAATAATAATAATAATAATAATAATAATAATAATAATAATAATAATAATAATAATAATAATAATAATAATAATAATTGATATGCTTGATTTTACAAAATTGTTATTGTAACATTATGTTTAAATGCCCTTTAAGTAGAGATGCTTGTGCGTAAATTAGTTTTTTATTTTATTTTTATCATTGTGGGCACTTTAAAATTTTTATTGATCACTAGATAGATAATATTATCCAAAGGTGAATAATTATTTAGTCATTGATGAATAAGAAAAGGATAAATTACATGTGTTCTATTTGTGTATGCATTGAATATCCAAAGATAACATGTATACTCAAATATACAATGTAATTATATCAATTAGTATAGAAACTAAAAGCATTATTTTGTGAACGTAGTATTTCATGTTTTCTTCCCAAAGGTGATGCATGAAAATATTTTAATTATTTTATATTAAATTCAAAGCACTAACTAGTACGTGTTATAATATTGCAGTACCAACGTCTTTTTTGCTTCATTCGCTGGCTTTAGTTGTTCCAATGCTTATAAGAATGAATTTTCCTGATCGGTCTGAACAAGTCCAATTCAGCCTTAGTGTACTTGACCTCGATCTTGCACTCCAGATTGATAAGCCTCATGATCTCACTGAGACCACTACTGAAACTGAAAAAGGCTCTCCATAAAGCTTGGAAAAAGTCGAACAGACTCATCATTATGTTCATGCGAATGACAGCAGCAAACAACATTAAGACTACCTTACCCCAAACTGATATTGCAAAGGAATGTCTCAAAATCATTGATGGTCGTATTAGAAGTGCTGACAAGTCACTTGTTGGAACACTTATGAGCAAGCTAACCACCATGAAGTGGCTCTATGCATGATCATATCCTCGAAATGACCAACATATCAGCTAAACTCAAAAATCTTGGAATGGCTGTAGATAATACTTTTCTAGTACAATTTATTTAGAACTCCTTACCTCCTGAATATAGACCATGTCATTTTCATTACAACACTATTAAGGATAAGTGGAACATAAATGAATTGGCTAGTATGGTTGTGCAAGAGGAAGCGAGACTCAAACAACAAGGTATCAACATAGTCGACCATCTTACTACTCAAGAAGCAAGTAAGGACAATGGAAAGAAGCATGAAAGGAAAATAAATTCAAAGCTTTACATAAAGATGGCACCAGTAATGGCAACAAGGAAAAGAAATAGAAGAACGAGAACTGATATTTCTGCAAGAAACCTGATTATTTCCTGGCTGATTGCCCAAAACGTAAAGCATGGCTTGAAAAGAAAGGTAAGCCTTTGGCTTTTGTACATTTCAAATCAAATTTAATTGAAGTTACTTCTAATACTTGGTGGCTTGACTCTGGTGGGAATTCCGTACGACCCAAACCATAAAGCCAAATGATTATTTCTTATATATGGAAAATGGAGTCAAAGTTCCTGTTAAAGCAATAGGAACATACATATTATTTCTATCTTCAGGACATTTCATTGATTTGTATCAAACCTTATATGTACCTTATATTTCTAGAAATTTAGTATCTATGTCAAGACTTGATAAACTTTGTTATGTATTCAACTCTGGTACTAAAAGGTTCAATTTATTTAATTAAGAATATTATTCATATGGGTTCTAGTATTCTTAATGATGGTTTACACAAATTCAATCTTGATGATATCTTCTCCAAAACTTTTTAACTCTGCACCTTAAAGTTGGAAACAAGATAAAATTAATGGAAGAAAATTCATCATTTTTGTGGCATAAACGTCTAGGTCATATATCCAAGAAAAGAATTGAAAGATTAGTCAAGGATGACATGCTTTCAAATTTGGGTTTCAATGACTTTGATATATGCATTGGTTTCATTAAGGAAAAGCAAACAAAGCATACTAAGAAATGAGCCAGAAGAAGTACCAGGCTTCTTGAAATAATACATACAGACATATGTGGACCTTTTGATATTCTGTCATTTGGTAAAGAAAAATATTTATCACTTTTATTGATGACTTTTCACATTATTATTTTATTTATTTATTGCATGATAAGTCTCAAGTCATAGGTCTTAGATATCTATATTAAGGAAGTCGAAAGGCAATTAAATAGAAAAGTCAAATTAGTAAGATATGATAGAGGTGGTGAATATAACGAAAAATATAATGGATCAGATCAATGTCCGGGCCCATTTGCTAAGCTCCTTGAGAAACTTGGTATTTATGCCCAATACACTATGCTAGGTATGCCTCAACAAAACGGACTTGCCTAAAGACACAATTGTACCTTACTTGACATGGTTAGGAGTATGTTAAACAATTCAACCTTGTCTATATTATTGTGGATGCATGCACTTAAAACTGTTGTCTACATTCTAAACCGAGTTCCTAGTAAGACAGTTCCAAAGACACCTTTTGAACTGTGGACCAAAAAAAAGCCCAGTTAAAAACATTTGCATGTCTGGGGGTGTGCAGCAGAGATAAGAGTATATAATCCACAAAAGAAATTTAATTTTAGAACGATTAGTGGTAACTTTATAGGTTATCTAGAAAAATCCAAAAGGTATAGGTTTTATTGTTCAAGCCATAGTACGAGAATCGTAGAATATGGTAATACAAGATTCCTAGAAAGAGATGAAACAAGTGGGAGAAATGAAACTCAAAAAGTGGTTCTTAAAGAAATTAGGGTACACTTACCAATGGTACATTTGCCTTCAATTTCTCAATAAGATATTGTTCCTATGGATATTGTACAAAATAATAACCAAGGACAACACATTACACCACAAAATAATATTAATAATAACAATAATGAGGTTGAAGTAAATCATGAAGAGGATACTACTGAAGTAGAACAACCACAACAGATAGAATTAAAAAGGTCTCAAAGACAAAGAAAATCAACTATCTCGGATGACTTTGTGGTTTGTCTACAATGATTAGATTATGATATAGGAATTAAAACAGATCCAACAACATTTTCACAAGCTATAGAATGCATCAATTATAATAAATGGACTAAGGCCATGAAAGAAGAGTTGGAACCAATGACACATAATAAAGTTTGGGATTTAGTAGAATTGCCAGAAAATTCGAAAAGAGTTTGGTTGCAAGTGGGTGTTTAAGACCAATCGTGACTCAAATGGAAATATTAAACGACATAAAACCAGATAAGTAGCCAAAGGTTACACTCAAAAGGATGGCATTGATTAGAAGGAAACCTTCTCTCGTGTTTCAAAGAAGGATTTTCTTAGAATCATCACAGCATTGCTAGCTCATTATGATTTAAGAGCTACCCCAAATGGACGTAAAATAACATTTCTAAATAAAAATTTGGAAGAGGAAGTTTATATGGAACAACCAGAAGGTTTTCTGGTTGAGGGCAAGGAACACATAGTCTGTAAACTAAATAAATCCAGTTATGGACTTAAGTAAGCTTCAAGAGAATGGTATCTTAAGTTTAACGATATCATCACATCTTTTAATTTTAAAGAAAACATTGTTGACCGATTTATATACCAGAAGATCAGTGGAAGTAAGTTCATATTTTTGGTTTTGTATATATGTTGATGATATATTGTTGGCAAGTAGTAATCTTGGTTTGTTGCACGAGACCAAGAAATATCTTTCTAAGAACTTTAAAATAAAAGATAGGGTAAGGCATCTTATATGATAGGAATATAAATATTCTGAGATCGATCACAAGGATTGTGGCGCCTCTCTTAAAAAGAATATATCAATAGTTCTTCAAAGATATGGAGTATGTAATTGTAAAGCTGGTGTAATGCCAATTCAGAAGGAAGATAAATTTAGCTTTAATACAGTGTCCTAAAAATGAATTGGAGCACCAGTCAATGAATTTTTTTTATGCATCTTTAGTTGGTAGTCTTATGTATGCTCAAACTTGTACAAGAACGGATATTAGCTTTGCAGTTGGTATGCTAGACAGATACCAAAGCAATCCTGGAAAGAATATTGGAAAGTTGCAAAGAGAGTTCTCATGTATCTACAAGGGACAAAGGACTACATGCTCACATATAGAAGATCTGACCACCTTGAAGTCATGGTTACTCAGATTCTTATTGTTGGATGCATTAGTATATATTTGTTGATTGTGTGTCCAAGATTCAAGTATTTCTAGTGGTATCATTTATTTTCTCCCATATTTTATATTTCTATTCCTGATATTACCTGCTATGTCGCCTAGTTTTGATAAACTCATTTTGTGCTTATGAGTTTATTCTAACACTTGTTAGTGGACTGCAGATCATGACACATATTATTCATTCTTTCTATTCATACTTCATATGGATTGAGATATAGTTGATATGATAATACTAGTGAATTATGGATAGATTTACCCTACAAATTGACAGCTTATACGTATTCGAGTTAGGATAGAGTCCACTTGATACATAGCTAACATGTTTAAGTATTCCTAGTCCTACGTATATCGAGAGTGGGACGTGACATATTTTGTGTTGTCCCATACAAGTTAGAATATATCGTCTCGTTACGTTACTGTACCGAGCGAGCCTACGCTTGGATAAAACTTGATAGGATTCTTAATCCATAACTGATCTAAATTTTTTATATTAAATTCGATTATCGCCTTTGAACTCCATATTTGAGCTCTATTATACCTATTTTGAACTTTTTGTCATTGTTTCTTGTTTTCCCCTATTTTGAAAGAATAAATTTCATGCTATGTGGTTCCCTTTTGAGAATTTTTTTGAGTGATGAAAGAAGTCATGCTTAATGGAATATCTAGGAGAAGGCGTACACCCACAGAAAAGAAAATATATGATAGGCACTTCTCATAAATATTGCTAGTTATAGGCCTCAGCAAGAAGATTGACTCTAAATGGAAAGAATTTTATGATTAGTTTGACTAGATCCACTGGCTTATTTTCCCTAAATAATTTGGTATAGCTATAAATTAGATGTATATGTAGTTATCACTTAGCCTATCATGCAACTAGATAAGGGTAATGGTATAGTTAGAGTGCTTGTGTGGTGAAAGGGAAGAACCTATAGAAATATGGAATTAGTTCTTCTAGGGACCCGATAGCTCACATGAGAGCCTGATTAGGATATTGCACCCATTAAAACATGACGACCTCTTCTCGAATAAGAGTTGGCAAAATACGCATACGATGGGAGAAAAAACCCAAATAGAGCAGAACTTAGTCAACGAAACTCCCCTGGGGTAAATGAGCGTAAATAGACCTTATGATGCCACTATTAGAGATACTTGAAGGTGGTAGTAGAGGAACATGGTGTACGAGTATTAATACTTAAAGAAAATGATAGTCCTTTCGAATGCTTATTAAATTGTATTGCAGATAACTAAGTTGTTGGAATAAAGATAGAAATACCCAGACCTAAGTTGAATAAAACAGCACCAACCGTAGAACAAAGGATTATTTAAAGGCCAAGATCGTTCCCGAAATAACCTTTATGGGTAGTTGCAGTAGTAGGTATTACCTAAATCATATTAATTTATTAGTTACTAGTTATTTAGTATAGGATATGTTAGAAATCCATATTAAAGTCGTGACCTATGACGAGTAGGAAGTGAGATATATCCTTCGACTTCCACATTGATAGATGATCGTTCTCCTTTAATTTCGAGAATGAAATTCTTTAAAAGTGGGTAGAATGTAACCCCCAAAATTTTGTAAAATATTTATTTTGTCTTAAATAATATTTTTGTGGATTTTTTCTATTTTTAAACAATATCTATAATTTATGAGTGGCCTTAGTCATGGTTAAAATTGTTGGGAAAGAAACGTGAAAACCTTTCCCCAAACTAGAGAGTACCTGCGAGAGAACCGAGCAATACAACGCACGTACCAAAACACCAAAACAAACCACGCAGATATAGAGAATTTTTGACGTGGAAAACCCTTGCGGGAAAAACCACGGGACGATTGGAGTCCAACCCTGAGAAGCCTTCACTAATGAAATAAAGGAGTACACCCTCTACAAACTTCTTCCGATCCAAATCGGATCTCCACAACACTTAGGAGCAAGAATAATGATTACAAAGCTACGAAGAACAAGGACGACGAGTAGAGAACACGATCCTCCTTCGAAATTGGCCTTCAATCCTCATTTTCTCTCCCAAAGTTGCAATGGCACTCTTGCCGCTTTTCTCTCCTTTTTCTCCAATGTTGTGTTATAATTAGGGTTAGGAATAACCATGTATAAACCCCCTAATCTGCAGCAAAACTTGGACCGTAAGATACGATCTAATGGAGATTAAACACCCTAAAAAATGCTTCAGTCCCGACGACACAGAGTTCAGCCAGAGCTCTGTGTCTGGCAACCAGCAAGGTTCTGGAACCAGAACACAGAGTTCGGCCAGAACTCTCCCCTGAGGCAGAGTTCGGCCCGAACTCTGCCCCCTCCTTCCAGCAGCTCCTCTGGCAACTTTCGAGTGTCTCCGTCATCTCCGACTGGCCTCGTCACCTCCCCGAGCTTCTTTAACACACAGACGGTGCTCGTCGCACTCTGAGGTCTTCTCCACATAGGTTGGAAACCCCACCCACTCCAATAAATCTCCCCTTCACAACTAAGTAGAAGAAGTCGTCATCCCGACGATCTGCCTGCAGTACTCAAACTTCTCCCTCGATAGAACCTTCGCGAGCATGTCCGCTCCATTGTCATCAGTATGAACCTTCTCAAGCGTCGCGTCCTTCTTCTCAACCACATCCCGTATCCAATGATACCTAGCCTCAATGTGCTTTGATCGACAATGAAATGTCTGGTTCTATACAAGGTAAATAGCACTCTGACTGTCACAAAGTAAAGTATACTGCTCTTGCTTCAGCCCTATTTCCTGCAACAGCTTCTTCATCCACAGCAGCTCCTTGCAAGCCTCCATCGTCGTAATATATTCTGCCTCCGTCGTCGACAAGGCAATACACTTCTGTAACCGCGACTGCTACGATACCGCTCCTCTGGCAAACATTATCACATAGCCCGAAGTCGATCGTCTTGTGTCTACATCTCCAGCCATATCATCGTCGGTATATCCAACCAGCTTCGGCTTGTCACCACCAAAGGAAAGTCTCCAATCGGCAGTGCCCTGAAGGTGTCATAGAATCCACTTGACCGTACTCCATTGTACCCTTCCAGGATTTAAAAGATACCTGCTAACTGTGTCAACTGCATAAGCGATGTCCGGCCTCGTACACACCATAGCACACATAAGGCTCCCCACAGCTGAAGCATATAGAACCCGCTCCATATCTTCTTTTTCGTCCTCGGTAGATGGACACTGCTCCTCAGTGAACTTAAAGTGGGCCGCAAGGGGGCAACTCACTTTCTTCAACCCGTCCATACCGAAACGTTGAAGTACCCGGCGAATATACTTCTTTTGGGACACGTGTAGCAGCTTGGACTCTCTCTCGACTGATCTCCATCCCAAGAATAGTCTTCGATGTGCCCAAATCCTTCATAGAGAAGGCCGCGCCCAGTTGGCGCTTCAACTCCGATATCCTAGTGGCATTCCGACCCACTAATAGCATATCATCAACATTGAGCAATAAAATAATAAAATCATCATCGACAAAAAACCTCACAAATACACAGTGATCCGACGTCGTTCGTGCATAACCCTGCTCCCCCATAAATGACTCGAACTTCCTGTACCACTGCCTCGGAGCCTGTTTCAGACCATACAAGCTCTTTCTCAACCGGTAGACCAAATGTGACTTGTCCTTCTTACAGAATCCCTCTGGCTGCTCCATGTATAACTCCTCCTTAAGATCACCGTGGAGGAATGCCGTATTCACGTCCATCTGCTCGACCTCAAAGTCGAGACTGGCTGCTAATGCTAGCACCACCCGAATAGACGAATGCTTGACGACAGACGAAAAGATCTCATCATAATCCACACCTTTTCGCTGACCGTAGCCTTTAACTACCAGCCTCGTTTTGTATCGAGGGTGAGTAGCATCATCCATCTGCTTCACTCAAAACACCTATCGATTCGTCAAAGCCTTCTTGCCCTTTTGCAACCGTACCAACTCATAAGTGAAATTGGAGTGTAAGAAACTCATCTCCTCCTGCATAGCCTCTATCCACTCCTGCCTGTGTTCGTCTTCCATAGCCTTTACAGAACTTTCGGGCTCTCCCCTGTCAGTCAGTAGCACATACTCACCCGATGAGTATCTCATAGATGGTCGACGCTCTCTGTCACTCCTTCTTAGTGGAGCCACTGGTGCTGGCTGTATACCAACAGCCTCCTCTTCTTCAGAAACTGCCTTCCCGGCATGCTCATTCTCCTGAGGGACACCCTGACCACCATCAGCAGGCTGATGATCAAAGTTGGAAGCAACTCTATTTATTGGCTTCCCTATAATTGGATCCTCTGAGATGTCCTCTAGAAACTGCTCGAAACAAAATGACTCTAACTCAGGCAATTCCTCAGCCTTAGAAGGCGTCTCGGAATCCTGAGTGTTGGTCATGGTCTGATCCTCGACGAATACCACGTCCCTGCTTCTGTAGAGCTTTCTTTCCACGGGTCGTAGAGTCTATAGCCAAACTCATTCCGACCGTAGCCGACAAAGACGCATCGCCTCATCTTCGGCTCAAGTTTGGTCCTCTCGTCCTTCGGTACATGCACGAAGGCCTTACAGCCAAACATTCGCAAGTGATTGTATGACGGCTCTTTGCTGTACCATACTTTGTCAGGCACATCACCCTGCAAAGGAGTACTATGAGGTAAATTAATAACATAAGCAGCTGTAAGAAGAGCCTCACCCTAATAACTGCCCGACAAGTTTGTTTCTGACAGCGAACACCGCACCCTCTCCATCAGCGTCCTGTTCATGCGCTCTGCTACACCATTGAACTGAGGTGTCTTGGACGGAGTCTTCTGGTGTCGTATCCCTTCCTCTCTGCAATAAGCATCAAAGGGACCGATGTATTCACCGTCGTTGTCGGACCGAACACACAATAACTTCTTGCCCGTCTCTCTTTCAACAGAGGCTTAAAACTCTTTGAAAGTAGGCAGCACCTGATCCTTGGTCTTTAAGGTATAGACCCAAACCTTCCTGGAATAGTCATCAATAAAAGTTACAAAGAATCACCACTAATAGATTTTACCTTCATAGGACCGCAGACATCCGAGTGAATCAACTCGAGCAACACCGACTTCCTTGAACTTGGGTGACTTTGAAAAGATAACCTATTTTGCTTTCCAGCCAAGCAGTGCATGCACTTATCCAACTTTGTAGACTTGAGCCATAGAATCACCTTCCTATTCACCAAGAAGCTCATCCCCTTCTTGCTGATATGGCCGATCCGCCTGTGCCACAACTCGGTAGACGCATCACTAACGACGTTCACCTCCTATGCCCCCTATGTGCTCCCCTCCATATAGTAGAGACCGGACTTCTTGCTTCCTCTGGCAGTCACCATCGAACCTCTGGAAAGCTTTCACTGACTATTCCCGAAGAGACTGAAGAATCCCTCATCATCCAACCTTCCAACCGATACCAGGTTGAAACGGATATCAGGGACATGACGAACATCTTTGAGAACAAGAACTGCACCCGTCTTCGTTCTCAAATGAACATCTCCAACGGTAACCGCCTTCGACACATCTCCATTGTCCATCTTCAACACTCCACAGTCTCTTGTTGTGTAGGTGACAAATAGTGTCCTGTTATGAGATACATGTACCAAAGCTCCTGAGTCCACCAACCAAGAATTGTCATCGCAGGAGAGGTTTGTAATAACCTCATCACCTTCGATGATCACATCGCCTCCATGTATCGAGGCCACCGCTGTAGTATTCTCATCTTGTTTTCCCTTGTCACCCTTCTTCTCTCTCTTCCAAGCGAAACAGTTCCGCTTGATGTGGCCCTTATTTCTACAGTGGTAACACTCCAAGTCCTCGTAACGACCCTTAGACTTTTTTCTGCTTTTGTCTCTGCCACCACTTGGACCCCTACTTTTGCCCCTTCCGCGGCTCTCTGAAACCAATGCCTCTGAGTGGTGGGATGTGGATAAAGTACCCTGAGAACGTCTTCGCATCTCTTCATTCAGCACCCCGCTCTTGGCAAACTCCAGACTGACCTTACTCTCTGGAGCAGAAGCGATCATAGATACTCGTACGGTCTTCCACGAGTCTGGCAATGTACACAGCAGCCATAGTCCATGAACCTCATCGTCGAACTTGACTCCCATCGAAGACGGCTGGTCAACCACACCCAGGAAATCACTCAAGTGATCCGTAATAGATGCCCCATCTTTGTACTGCAAAATCCATCATCATCCGGATCAGGAATAACTTTTTTACCTAGGTTTTTTTCGCATACAAAGATTCCAGCTTATCCCATAACGTCTTCACGTGCTCAATATTGGCAACGTGGTTGTACATGTTCTCGTCAACGAACTGCCTGATATATCCGCACACCTGTATATGCTCAAATTTCCAGTCCTCCTCAAATTTATCACTGGGTTTCTCGGATGCAAATACGGGCAGATGCAGCTTCTTAACAAACAGCAAATCTTTCATCTTGTTCCGCCAATAGTGATAGTTGGTGCCGTTGAGGTTCACCATGCGTGCCGGCTTTACGTCTATCTCTCCTCTCTAGTTTTCCTGTCAACTCCTGACACCCTTCTGAATTCTAGAACCTGGCTCTGATACCACTTTGTTGGAAAAGAAATGCGAAAACCTTTCCCCAAACTAGAGAGTACCTGCGAGAGAACCGAGCAATACAACGCACGAACCAAAACATTAAAATAAACCACGTAGACACAGAGAATTTTTGACGTGAAAAACCCTTACGGAAAAAACCACGGGACGATCAGAGTCCAACCCTGAGAAGCCTTCACTAATGAAATAAAGGAGTACACCCTCTACAAACTTCTTCCGATCAAAATCGGATCCCCACAACACTTAGGAGCAATAATAATGATTACAAAGGTATGAAGAATAAGGACGACGAGTAGAGATTACCCGAACACGATCCTCCTTCGAAATTGGCCTTCAATCCTCCTTCTTCTCTCCCAAAGTTATAATGGCAATCTTGCCTCTTTTCTCTCCTTTTTCTCCAATGTTGTGTTATAATTAGGGTTAGGAATTATCATGTATAAACCGCCTAATCCGCAGCAAAACCTGGACCATAAGATACGATCCAATAGTGACTAAACACCCTAAAAAATGCTTCAGCCCCGACGACACAGAGTTCGGCCAGAACTCTGTCCTGGGGTAGAGTTCGGCCAGAACTCTGTGTCTGGCAACCAGCAAGGTTCTGGAACCAGAACACAGAGTTCGGCCAGAACTCTCCCCTAGGGCAGAGTTCGGCCCAAACTCTGCCCCCTCCTTCCAGCAGCTCCTCTGGCAACTCCCGAGTGTCTCCGTCATCTCCGACTGGCCTCGTCACCCTCCCCGAGCTTCTCTGATACACAGACGGTGCTCGTCGCACTCCGGGGTCTTCTCCACATAGGTTGGGAACCCCACCCACTCCAACAAAAATTGGATATGCATATTGATTAGAAAATATGGCATGGTAGTATAGTCATATATCATAATTAGTATATTAATCATAGAATAGATGGCATGGCCATATCTATGCCACATTTTTTGGAACAATTTAAATTGTTCTATATTTCATAAAATATTGGTATATAATTTTTATTTTTTGGAAAGAATATTAGAAAGTTGCAAAGAAAGTTCTCAGGTATCTACAAGGGACAAAGGACTAAATGCTCACATATATCAGATCTTACCACCTTGAAGTCATCGGTTAATCAGATTTCGATTTTGCTGGATGCATTGGTGCATGTTTGTTGATTGCGTCTCCAAGATTCAAGTATTTCTAGTGGTATCGTTTATTTTCTCACATATTTTATATATTCCTGACATTACCTGCTATGTTGCCTAGTTTTGATAAACTCATTTTGTTCTTACGAGTTTATTCGAATATATATGTTCGTAGGCTGCAGATCATGAAACATGTTGTTCCTTCTTGCTACTCATACTTTATGTGGATTGAGATACAGTATACGATAGTACTAGTAATTTATGGATAGATTTACCCTACAAATTGACAGATTATAAATATTCAAGTTAGGCTAGAGTCCACTTGATACGTAGCTGGCATGTTTATGTATTCCTAGTCCTACGTATATTGGGACTAGGACATGATTTTTTTGTTGTCCAATGCAAGTCAGAACATATCGTATTGTTACATTATTGCACCGAGCGAGCCTGTGCTAGGATAAAATCTGATA
>JANAVB010017800.1:11541502-11601502 GCA_029216955.1 Iris pallida | reverse complement strand
CCCTGAGAATCTGACCCTGGACTCTGCCGGAGAATCAGCCGCCCCCTCCGGACTCACAAGAGCAAGCGATTAGCGACCCTACCACCTCGACAAAGGCAGAAGCATCAGCCCCCGGGGCCAATGTCAAACAAGGAACCGCCGAAACTGCAACTATCCAAACCAGATCTACCGCCAAACGGAACAAAAAATCCTCCCACAACATCCTCAATGCTTAACATCCTATCTTAGAATGTCCGTAGTCTGGCGAACAAACCTACACTCAGGAGAATAACCAGCCTTCAAAAAATCTACAAGATCGACATCCTCATAATTCTAGAACCCAAAATTCCCCCCAAAAGATTAAAATCGATCCAGCTGCAACTAGGCCTTCCTACGGCCATAACAGGTAGATACGATATTTGGATCCTCTGCACGAAGGACGTCAACATCGGAGTCATCCAGGACTCCAGGCAGGTGCTCTCCTGCTGGTTTGAACACCCTAGGATCCCTGAGCGCGTGATCCTCTCTACTTTCTACGGCAGCTACGATATTGCAGAACGAAAACACCTCTGGAATGACCTTCTTGACATCCAACTCCTCTACAGCAACTCTCCATGGATCTGCATCGGAGACTTTAACGCCATTACATGCAGGAAAGAGAAAATTGAAGGACGCCCACCTCCCATGCCGGCCATGCAAGACTTCAACGACTTCAAATTCAATGCTCATCTAACATCCCTCCAGTTCACCGGCAACGCCTTCACCTGGTGCAATATACAGGAAGGCGACCATCGTCAATATTTTTGGCAGGACATGGCCCTCACGAACGCCTTCTGGCACGGAATGGGGCTCAATACTACCATGTCCCACCTCAACTCCACCAAATCTGACCACGCTCCTCTTCTGGTTGAAATTAAAAACAATACTAATCCATTTAACAAAAACTTCAAATTCCTCGACTTTTGGATTGAGCACCCACAATTTTTGGGCATCGTTACGGAAGCATAGAATCGTGAGAACCCACCCAATCCCCTCTTCCGGGTGAGCAACAAACTCAAGGCTACGAGGAGAGCACTATCCCAATGGAGCAAACAGGCCTACAGGGACATATTCTAAGCCGTTCGGGTTGCTGAAGATGACGTTACCCGTACTGAAACCAAGTTCGCAACGGACCGTTCACCAGTGGCCAGGATAGCACTGAACCTCACCAAGGCTATGATCAAATTTAGGCTCAAAGTCGAAACAGACTTCTCGAAGCAGAAAGCGAGGTTGAAATGGGACAACGAGGGGGATAAAAACTCGAAATATTTTCATGCCTGCGTCAATGGCCGCAGACAGAAGCTATCGATTCACCATACCGCTGATGACAATGGGAACATCATGATGGACCAAAAGAACATTCAAGCGGCTGCCACTGATTTCTATTCCAAACTATTCTCCAAAGAGACGATTCACAAAGATAGCTCCTTCCTTGACCAAATCCCCCTCCTCATTAGTGCAACCGACAATGCCCAGTTAGAACGACCCCCCACTGCCCAGGGAGTAAAAGATGCTGTGTGGGCTCTGAATGAGCATAGAGCTCCCGGACCGGACGGCTTCTCAGGGGTATTCTTCAGCACATGCTGGGATATTATCAAACAAGACATTACCGAAGGGGCTATTACTTTCTTCGAAGGTACTATATACCCCAAAGCCATCTCTTGCGCCAAGTTGATCCTTATTCCTAAAAAGACAACCCGGAGTCCTTCTGCGACTTTCGCCCTATCAGTCTCTGCACCATCACCAACAAGATCATCTCCAAAATCATCGCAACCAGGATGGTAGGAATTTTCCCTAAGATCATTTCGGAAGAGAAAAGCAGGTTTGTTCGTAGGAGAACCATCCAGGACAATATTATGCTGGCCCAAGAATTAATCACCTGCATGAAATTCCCAGTCATAGGGGGCAATATCGCTATCAAAATTGATATAAAAAAGCTTATGACAGACTGGATTGGCAATTCATGATCTGGGTCTTCAGGGCATTCGGATTCTCGGAAACTTGGACCAATATCGTGTGGATATCCGTTAGCAACTTCTGGTTCTCGACGGTCATCAACGATCAAGCTGATAGGTTTTTCAAATCCAATCGCGGGGTCAGACAGGGTGACCCTCTATCATCCACTGTCTTCATCATTGCAGCAGATGCCCTGAGTAGAAACCTTAACAACATGATCATCATCCCGTATTTCCACTACTATCACACATCCAGCGGATGCCCTACAATCACCCATCTGGCTTTCGCAGACGATTTACTCATCTTCTCATCAGGAGACGAAGGAGCGGTGGAAGTGGTCCACAACACCCTGCAGAGGTACTCTAGATGCTCCGACCATAAGATCAATCCCTCCAAGAACATTATCTATGCCCACCACAACATCAAGAGAGAGCACGCAATCAATCTCTCTAATTTAACATCCTTCTCCGTTGACCATCTCCCGTTCAACTATCTCGGTTGCCCCCTTGTGTACGGAAAGTCCAACGCTGGCATCTTTGAGAACGTGATCTCAAGAATCAGGAAGAAACTTGAAGGGTGGTACAATGCCACCCTTTCCCCAGGCTACATGATGATCCTCATCAATCAGGTGCTCACCTCTATCCCCATCCATACTCTGGCCGCATGCTCCCCGCCCAAGAAAGTTCTGTCTTCGATCGAACAAATCTTTTGTAATTTCTTTTGGGGGCATAGCAATGGCCAAGACAAGCATCACTGGACTAGCTGGGACTTCATGGCTCATCCAACTCTCGATAGGGGGCTGGGATTTACCAAACTCACTCACATCGTTAAGGCTTTCTCGATGAAATTATGGTGGAAACTCCGCACTAGAAACAACTTATGGACCAGGTTTTTGAAGGCCAGATACTTCAAGCACATCCACCCTGCGATCGCCATATCCAACAGCAGATCCTCAGCGGCGTGGCGTCGTATCCTTTTCGGGCGTGACCTTGCCGAGCCTATGATGAGACTCTAACTAGGGGCGGGCGAGTCGGATCCTTTTCTGGAGCAATGGGTTGGGGATAGCATGATCCCGAGTCAGACAGAGACCCCGAGAGACAGTAGGATTAAAGACCTATGGAATTCTACCACTGATGACTGGAACTGGGACAAAATTCGGGACTGGTCCGATAATATTACGGCTGATAGCATCCGAGCGCGCGGATTGAGGATCGGTCGCGAGGCAGACGAGCTGAAGTAGACTCTCGAGGCCTCAGAAGAATTTTCTGTACGATCGGCGAGGATCGCTGTCCTAGGTGGCAGGCAGCTGCATCATGCCAGTGTGCGCTATTGGCAATCCTGCATCCCTAAGAAGTGGTCCATCCTTACGTGGAGAGTCATTAATCAGAAATTACTAACAGACAATATCCTCAACACCATTGGAATCAGCTTAGCATCAGCCTGTACGTGCTGTTCTGTACGTTAGATGGAGACTATAGACCACATCTTCTGTCAGGAAAGCCTACCGGGCAGCATCTAGCGGACCCTTAACCAGCACTACATCATTGAGCCGAAGGGTGGACGCTTCTACGATCTCGCGATCGCATGGGGTTCTGCCTCCTACGGCCACCAGATCGTCGTAGCGGCCGCCACGTGGGCGATTTGGAAGAATCGCAATAAGGCAAGATACGAAGGACACCAATACTCAGCCGACCAGCTCATTCGGAATGTCTTCCGCCAATGCCGGAAAAGGAGCATCGGGTGCTCCCACAGTCCTAGGGCATTCTGGTCCTTGCCCCACCCCTAACTCGAAGGGGTTGAGTCGTCCCTCACCCTCTTCTTCCATTTTGGTAGTATACCTGTATAGGCTTTGTCCTTTTGTGACTTGTATACGTGTTCAAGCTTTGGCATTTTGAGCCTTCTTTTAACAAAATAAGAAGGGGTTTCATATATATATATATATATATATATATATATATATATATATTTGGCAACAAAACCCGTTTTATTGAAGAAGGCCGAAACAGCCCAAAACTTTACAAGTATACCACTAGGCGCAAAATACCGAAGCCTTTACATGTATACTAACAAAAGGAGAAAACGGGAGACAAAACAGCTAAGCTGGGGAAAGAAAAAAGTCCCAGAAGATTGTCTGGCTGTGCGAGCAAAGGGAGCTACATTTTCGGCATTGGCGAATGGTCTCCCATATGAGTTGATCTGCGGTGTACCGGTGGCCTTCATATCTCGCCTTGTTGCAATTTTTCTAGATTACCCAAGTTGCGACAGCTGCCACAATCTGGTGTCCATGGGACACAGATGCCCAGGTCGCAGCTCTGTCGGAGAAGCTGTCGCCCCTAAGAGTTGTCCTACAGCGCTGGGACAGCACTCTCCAGATCTTGACAGGAAGGTCCCCCTGACAAAAGATGTGGTCGACAGTTTTCGAATGACGTTCAGAGTGGCATGTGCATGCGGATGTAAGGCTGAACCCAATAGTATTGAGAGTGTCATCGGTGGGTAGGATGTTGCGGAGGGCTCTCCATATGACGAAGGACTACTTCTTGGGGATGTAAGTCTGCCAGAAAGATGCCATAGTGGAAGAGGGCGTCGAATGGCCTCAGATCCCTCGTCTAGCCGATCTAACCGAGAATGATCCGGTAGCTACGGGCGACCATCGAATCTCATCTGCTTACGTTCCGGTTGTCAATTCACTGCGACGGATGCTGTCGATGACCTCTGGTCCGACCCAGACTCAGACCTTGTTCCAGTTCCAGTTGTTATCAGAGGAGTCCCACAAGTCCTTGATAGTGCCGTTCCTTGGGGCGGCAGAAAGATTGGGAAGCAAGGTAGTTCCAACCCAATGTTCCATAAATGCCAAGGAATTTCCATCGCCTAACTGTAGGCGAATGGCAGGTTCAGTGAGAGACCGATCGATAAGAATGTGATGCCAAGCCGCAGAGGATCTGCTATTCGAGATTGCCGTCGACGGGTGGATGTGCTTGTAGTATCTGGCGTTCATGAACCTGGTCCATAAGTTGTAGGTCGTACGAAGCTTCCACCACAGTTTCATCGAGAAGGCATTAAGGATGTGGGACAGTTTGGTGAATCCTAGTCCCCCCTCCCTGGTGGGACAAGCCATGGTATCCCAACTAGCCCAATAATGCTTGTCTATGCCTCCTTGATGCCCCAGAGGAAGTTGCTAAAGATGCTTTCGATCGAGGAGAGCACTTTCTTGGGTAGGAAACACGCCGCCAGGGTGTAGATGGGAATGGAAGTGAGGACGTGATTGATGAGGATCATCTTACCACCCAGAGATAGGGTAGCGTTATGCCAACCCTCGAGTTTTTTCCTGATGCATCTGATCAGGTCCTCGAAAATCCTAGCGTTTGATTTACCGTATACTAGGGGGCAACCTAGGTAGTGGAATGGGGGATGTTTGATGGGGAAGGGGGTGATGTTGGAGAGGCTCGCCACGTATTCTCTCTTGATATTGTGGTGGGTGTAGATAACACTTTTGTCCGGGTTGACTTTCTGGCCCGAGCACGTGGCATATCTCTGAAGAGTGTTGTGGACAACATCCACCGACCCTACGTCTCCGGAAGAGAAGATGAGGATATCATCGGCAAATGCCAGGTAGGTGACGAGTGGACATCCGCTGGCGGTATGATAGTACTGGAAGTTGGAGGTGTTCTTCATCTTGTTATGGTTTCTGCTCAAGGCGTCCGCCGTAATGATGAAGATGGTGGACGATAGAGGATCACCTTACCTGACACTGCAGCTTAATTTGAAGAAGTCGTTGGCCTGTCCGTTGATAACCGTAGAAAACCATGAGTTGCTGATCGATCTCCACACGATGTTGGTCCAGTTTTCGGAGAATCCGAAGGCCCTGAACATCCAGATCATGAATTGCCAGTCCAGTATGTCGTAAGCCTTTTCCATGTCCAATTTGATGGCTATGTTGCCCCCTCTTGGTGGAAGCTTCATGCAGGTAATTAACACTTGGTCTAACATAATGTTATCTTGAATGCGTTTGAAAATGATCTTATTAGTGAAGGTACAAAGACTGATTGGGCAAAAATCGTGGAATGTCTTCGGGTTGTCTTTCTTCGAGATAAGGATTAGGTTGGTGCTCGAGATGGCTCTGGGTAAGTAGCTCCTTGGAGGAATGCAGTAACCGCCTTATGAAGATCCTCCTTGATAATCTCCCAGCATGAGCGAAAGAAAACCCCTAAAAACCTGTCTGGACCGGGCGCACTGTGTTCGTCGAGGGCCCATATGGCATCTTTTACCTCTTGCTCGGAAGGAGGCTGTTCTAACCGGATATTGTCGGTGTCGCTAATAAGCTGGGGAACTTCTTCCAGGAAGGTGGTGTCTCTGAGGACCGATTCCTTGGAGAACAGCCGGGAGTACAACTGCGCGGCCGCCGCTTGGATACCCTTATGGTCGCTAATGCTGATCCTGTTGTCATCGATAATCTAATGAAGAGTGAGTTTCTGTCTATGCCCATTGACGCAGGCATGGAAGTAACTCGAGTTTTTGTCTCCCTCGCTGTCCCATCGAAGTCTCGCTTTCTGCTTCCAAAAACTGGTCTCGACTTTCAGCTTGAATTTGAGGATAGCTTTGGTGAGGTTAAGGGTATTTCTAGTAGCTGGTGAACGGTCGGTCATGAACCTGGCTTCAGTACGGGTAACGTCATCTTTAGCTTCACGAATGACTTGAAAAATATCCCCATAGGCTTGTTTGCTCCAGACCGCTAGGGCTTTCCTCGTGGCCTTGAGCTTGATGGCAACCCGAGTAAGAGGCTCGGGGGAATCTGCTCGATTCTCGGCTTCCGTAACTATGCCCAAGAATTGGGGGTGTTTGCTCCAGAAGTTCAGGAATCGAAAGCTCTTTTTGGACTGGCTGGAATTGCTGGTAATACCAACTAGCAGGGGGCATAGTCTGATTCGGTGGCATTCAGGTGAGAAAGCTTAGATGTGGTCCCCATCCCATGCCAGTGGGCATTCGTAAGGGCCCGGTCGAGGCGGGAGTATTGCCGTCGATCACCTTCCTGTATGTTGCACCAGGTGAATGCATTATCGGTGAACAGGAGGGGGAGAAGTGGGAGTTGAAGATGAAATTATTGAAGTCTAGCATGGTCGAAGGAGGGTGGTCGGCCGCCAGTCTTTTCCTCTCTTCAAGTGATAGCATTAAAGTCCCCGATGCAAAGCCACGGGAGTTTATGGTGGAGATGGTGGATGTCCAGGAGGTTGTTCCATAGGTGTCTGCGATCAGCGATGTCACAGCTGCCATGAACTGCAGAAAGGATGGTGTGCTAGGGAATCAAAGGGTGTTCCATCCAGCAAGTAAGGGCTTGTCTGGAGTCCTGAATGACTCCGATCTTGACGTCCTCCGAGCAGAGGATCCAAATGTCATGTCTGCCAGCAATGGCCAAATGAAAGCCTAACTGCAGTTGAAGGGATTTGATTCTCTTGTAAGGGATTTTGGGTTCAAGGATGATCAAGATGTCGATCTTGTGAATCTTCTTCAGTGTGAGCACCCTAAATTTCGGGTTGATTTTTTTTTCATTTTATTTTAATTTTCTGATTGAGGATAATTTTGAAATTTCGTGTTTATAATTATTTTAATAATGATATTTAATTCATGATATAATTTTTGGTGATTTTAAATTATTTTAAAATTATTTAAATCAATGACTTGTGATTTTGACATTTTGCTAGTGAAACCCTAGAGACTGTTTGACCTAGAGCCTAACCATGTGATTATGATATTTTAATGTCATTTTTGGCCTAAGAATATTTTTGCATTTGACCTCTTTGAATTATTTTGATATTATTTTATTATTTGTGATATTGTTTTGGGGTTATTTGAGTCGGGTTCAAATTTCAACTCAATTCGACTTGAAACGGGGACCCGGGGGTAGTTTGACTCTAGTGGAACCCACACACTAGTTAGGCATGGCCCACATGATATTAATTTTAGTCCACATGATAGAAATATTTTAGTTAGAGGTTAGACTAATTATTATGGATAAGGTTAGTGTGATTAGAGACTTTCGAATGACTAATTTAGCCCCAACCAATTAGCCCTTTTCTAATACTCATAGAATAGGTTAGTAGGGGCTTTTCGACTTTTCCTAATAGAACAAAACCACCTTTATGGCCAGCCACAATAAGGATAGAGTTGAGCCCCCCATTTGTCATTATCTATCTATTTTTCTCTCTCTTGTTCTTCCCCAAATTCCTAGAGAGCAATTCCTAGCAATTTCTCCACCAAATCCTTCCATTTCACCACCAAATCTTCTTCTTTCCTTCTCCATTCTAGTCAAGGAGGAAGCTACCCATGTTTGGGAGGATTCGGAGCTCGTTCGTGTCCTTTTGGAATCTCTACGTGTCGGTGTCGCTCCGGGAAGGTTTTTCTTCGATTCGATCTATCGGGAGGTATAAATCCCTTCTCCTTTTCATTTTCTCATGCATATAGGTCTATTTTGAACCCATAGGAATGACCTCCATGGTTGTATCTCCATTTGTGTCTATTTTGTGTCTATTTGGAGGTCATAGGAGTGTCCTTTGTGTTGTGGATGTGTTCATGTTACATATATAGATTTATATATATATATATTGTAATGAGAGTGTATCTATATTTATATATGTAATAAATGGTTCATGATGATTATATAATCAAGTTTGTGAGTGTGGTTCCTCATATTATTATTGCTATTATTGTTGTGGATAATTAGGATATATATTGTGTATTCTTTTGGCTCAAACTACCTAAATCCGTCATGATTTTTATCCACGTTTTTAATTTCAGCCCTAATTTAGAAATGTCATAACTTCTAGCTCAAAGCTCGATTTAATCTCCCATTTTTTTTAAAAGAAGCATATTGAAGTTAGCTTTCTAAAAACATGTATTAATAGGCCTAATTCTTTCTGTAACTTTCTGGAGAATTATTTGAGTGTCAGCTGTACGAAAGACAAACGCGTTCTCGGTGTTTTCGCGATTCCGGGAGTTCCCGGAAACGAAAACGCGATCCGTTTAAAGTTTAGGAAAGCTAACACATAGATATATAACATACTTTAATCCTAAATTTTAATTCATACTGAGATGGTACAGTATTGATTATTAGTAGGAGTTACTATTCGGCATATGCATTTTGTGCACCCTTGTGTGTAATATAATGTTCTATTTTATTTTAACCCATGTTAATGTATATATATTATATAATTAAATAGAGAATGCAAGCATGAGTAAATAGTTAAATAAATGATGTATGAGGTGTAAGTATCCTATCTAATGTAAGCATGTATAAGTATGGCTTGTAATAAATATGTAGGTTCCATAGTATGTAATGTATGGTGCATATAGTGGTACAAGAGAATAAATGAATGATGAATGAATGCAAGCATGAATGTAATGTAATAATAGATGTAATGTCTGCAATATACAAGTTAATGAGATGTAATGTTCTATGTTAACACAAATCCTATATTACCTCATGTACCCCCTTACACTATGTTGACACTATCACACTTGACACATTGTTCACTTACACTTTGACACTCTTTGATGTGTATACACTATGTATATCCATTTAACCCTCACTTGCCCCTTTGCCATGTTCACATACACACACATAGCCTCTTAAAAAAGTATTTATGAATATAGTTAACTTAGCTATGTATGTATATTATATATATGTTAGCATATTGTGTTGTAATATATAAGTTTATATAACCATTTGAAATGCCATGATTATAGACCTAATATTGAATACCAATATATACATGTGTATATATGTGTAGACATATATACCTTAAAATAATAGATTACCTAGTGTATATCCAATGTGAATTCTTGCCTATTTGAGTATTGAATAATTGCATGCTATATAGAGTTGGGTGTATGTTGGCTTGTATAGCCTTGTATTGATGTGTGCTTGCTAGGATAGTCTTGGTTAGGCCTAGTAAGACTTGCTGGGTTAGGACATGTCCTAGTTTGACTAGTACAGTTGACCAGAGTTGACCAAGGGTTGACTTTGGCCTAGTTTGACCTAGATTCATGTAGAATGCATTGTAGTGCTTTATATTACCCTTCTGGACATGTTGTGACTTGTGCTGTTCTAATTAGGAGCCAGACACCTCTTTTCAGACAATATCTTTACCTTGGACATTCAGATATCAGGCGAGTACATTCTCTGATAGTTCTCTCATTTATTTGTCAATTACTGTATTTCAGTTCTAGTTAGTTGTATGCGATTCTCTGTTACAACACGTGTGGATATTACAGGATTCTTGTATACGACACACATTTATTTTCTGGCCTCTATTACTGGTATCATCATTTTCGGCTTCTATTACTGGAATCACCTGCTGGAATCATTTACTGGAATCATTTACTGGAATCATTTACTGGAATTATTTACTGGTATCATTATATTTTGGCTGGACTCATCTTGAATTATTGTGTCGGAATTCTGGATTCACTTGCTGGGAGGGGAAATACTAGAGTAAGACATGTAGACATACCCCATTACTGGAATCACCCCTACTGGAATCTACTGGAATGATAGCCATCTCTCGCCTGATCAGTGAGAGGTGTGCCGGATTACCCACAGCCGTTTACATGTCGATCTCGATATTTTAAAATACACTGTTAGAGTATAGGCTGGACTCACCCTGGAATCATTGATCACTATAACTGGAATCGTCCCTTACTGGATTCATCTTGTATTAGATTCATCTTGTACTGGACTTACATTGGAGTTACACTGGTCTACATTGTTGTCTGGACTTTATATCATATTACCCTGGTTCAGCTAGTTCTATTTTTACAGACTTTATTGCTATGATTCTTCTCTTGTTTAGTTATTTACTTTCCTTGCACCTTATCTGTCTTTTTTACCATTACCTGAATATAAACTGCCATTTTCATCAATACAACTGCCTATAACTGCTTTATAGTTCTCTGTCATTTACTTGGGTTTTCTAGATGAGATGTGCTCGTTCCTGTCCTGACTGGACCTGTTGATAAATTTTACAGATAGCTTGGAGTTTGCCTGCTAGCCTAGAGGAGACACAATAGAGGTTGTTTAGATAGTTATTTCATTTTATCTGGAGTTGTATTTACTTGTGGATTACTGTATTTGAGTTTTGAGATATATTTCTGGGATTATGTATCTTAGACACTTAGACTTCTATCTCCTGTATCTCTTTTGGATTTCATGTTTATCTATCTTTATCATTCTACCTTAGATTGTGATTGAGTTGTACCTCTGTGTTGGCCTCCTTATGGAGAGTATTCATATTATGCTAGTTATAGTTCATGACCTAGAACAGCGTTCTACCGCCGATACTGCGGCGTAGGCTGGGCGTTGTTACGTACTCGTACCCTCACGGTGGGTGCGGGTCGTGACACGTTTTTAGTGGTGGCCCATGCAGGTCGAGTTTGTGTAGTGGTATTCGAACTAGAGTACCACTACAGCCTGCAGTAGAAATAGAATATATTTTTGAAGATACTCAATCACAATTAGGATCCCTTGAGAGATTCCTGAGACGACCCTTGAGAATCTTGTTTAACTCCGATTTGAAAACTCTTTTTCCTTGATTTGATTTATCTTTACTTTCTGTTGTTGAATTTGATTTTGATGTATTATTATTGAATTTGAGTTTGTATTTATTGATTTTGATGAAGGTTGTAGAATTTTGAATCTTGATGTTAGCTGTAGCATCCGAGTTTGTGGTTATATGATTTGAAGGATTTTGTTCATTTTTAAATTTTGATGCTCGTTGATAAATTTGATTTAATTTTTGGGAATTCATTGTTGATTAATTTAATTTTTGGCAAGATGAAATTATATGGGCTAGGTCATCTATGTTATGGAATCTAGTCTTCTATGGTCACATTAGTCAGCATGGTGAGGACATATAGTCTGACTTTGGATATATTTTCGGGTATGGGAATTTAAGATTTTTGCAGCCAAGCTAGCGGCACCGCGAAAATATTAAATACCATGATTCTAGAAGTATGTGCATAAGTCAAGGACTCTGTGATTATCGTAGCCTTGCTCACTAGTATGACGAGGATTTAGAGTACCATAATTTTGGATAGACGCATATGATTATCAGATTGTACCTTAAATGTTTTCGAACATGTTTTTGCTACTTTTGTTTCAGTCATTCAAAAAAAAGAGAAGAAATTATTGTTGTTTTGTTTTGTTTCTCATTGTTTACTTAGGATGTAGCTTTAGCTATTTTTATAAACCTTGTGTAACTTTTACAAAAATTTATTTCTTCTTAATACAATAAACCAATGATTTTGCTAGGCCTTATTTTGGATTTGGTATTATAATTCTTGTTTCAAAAAAAATGGGTCCCTCTTTTAAATAGATAAGCAGAACAGATTCTATTATCATTCTTTTCCTGCCAATATTTTTACTACCATCATTCCTTGTCTTATATACCTGTCCTGATTATATCAAGTCCATGTCTCATATATAATTCTGTCATCTATACCTTGAAAACTCTTGAATCTTTATATCATTTTTTATCTGAAAAATGTTGAGGAAGTGACGTAAATCATCCAGTTCGGAAATGATGTAATTGGTTATCATATGATGATTTTGTAGGAATCAGAGTGTTGGATGTCAAATATGAAAAATTTGAAATAGAGATGTGGTAAAGGTTTAAAATGAAATCGAGGGATAAATGTTATCAATTTAGAAACAATCACAAAAAGTGGGTTATGAATAATTCATGGATGTATTTCAAAACTAATGAGGATGTTTAAGGTCAACCTAGTTTTGAGAACTTAAAAATCTTTGTTATTGATTCTTGGGAACTATTACAAGGCTATGTAGAAATTTAGAGATGAAAAGGAGAATTTAATCAAATAAAATGATTATGCAAAATTGAGCTATATATTGTAAGAGGGTGACTAGAGACAGAGAGAACACAAGGATTTTACGTTATAGAAATTATTTTAGATAATTGGGAGAAAATTGTAGAATTCAAAAAAATATTTGAAGGTGAACGTTGAAGAAAATATAAAGGTTGATTTATAAATAAGAATAAATTTTGTGTGACATAGTGGTATTGGAGTTTAGTGAATACGAGACTCGATTTAAACAAGTCCAAAGATTCCATAAACTGGATTTAGAGGTTTCGGATCTAATTTAAAACGAGGTGAAGGAATTTGAAATTTTGATTAAATGAATAAGTGTTGACTCCTAAAAAGAGGGGTATGTTTCGTGGAAAATATTTTGGAAGTTAAAGATTTTGTCTATGGTGATTGTGGTAAAGGTTTAGATGACTGAAGGTTATAAAATTTCGATGATAGTTATATAGAGGTTGATTTTCATATTGGGACTTGTGAGAAAAAAAAGAATATGGTTTAGCAAATGATAAACTGATAGTATTAGAGAGGGATGATTTGCTGACTTCGTATGAAATCTTTTCCTGTTTTCTCTAAAAGGGGTTTTTCAATATCATTGAATCCTAGTTTCCTTAATCCGACCAAATCGACTTCGATTATCTTTTCTTATCATATTTATATCTTGGGTTGTACTTAATTGAATTAAATTTGATTGTGACCTGAATCTCTATCCTTGTATGCTCGATCTCAGACTTTGTTGAACCTGTCCTCCATATTGCCTAAATCTTGATTTTCCCCAATTTGATCAACTTAGATCGTATCATGACTAAATATTCTTAATACGTATTGTGATTGAAAATTTTCCATGGAATTGGCTTTCATTCCTTAACTTTGATTTTGATTTTCTTCTTTTTTTTTCTGAACCCTTTAAAGATAATGGGTAGTTACTTTTCTTTATTTTTATGATAAGTATCAGTTTTCATATAGGATGGTAGACTGCCTTACAGTTTTGATGGTTTGTTGTTTTTGTAACTTTTGTTTAGCACCCTAGATTGCATGTGTGTTTTGATACCCTATGACCGTTTTGGTTTAGCATGACTAGAATACCTAGATGAGACTTTCACTACCACTGTATGCCATGACCCTGTATATCGTCCTTTTGATGGTATGATTTATTTAAGTTCTAGGATTTGATTGTGGGGGTTTGACCTAGAAGGATTACGAACATTCTAATTTCGAGGACGAAATTTTTATAAGGTGGGTAGGATGTGAGCACCCTAAATTTTGGGTTGATTTTTTTTATTTTATTTTAATTTTCTGATTGAGGATAATTTTGAAATTTCGTGTTTATAATTATTTTAATAATGATATTTAATTCATGATATAATTTTTGGTGATTTTAAATCATTTTAAAATTATTTAAATCAATGACTTATGATTTTGACGTTTTGCTAGTGAAACCCTAGAGACTGTTTGACCTAGAGCCTAACCATGTGATTATGATATTTTAATGTCATTTTTGGCCTAAGAATATTTTTGCATTTGGCCTCTTTGAATTATTTTGATATTATTTTATTATTTATGATATTGTTTTGGGGTTATTTGAGTCGGGTTCAAATTTCAACTCAATCCGACTTGAAACGGGGACCCGGGGGTAGTTTGACTCTAGTGGAACCCACACACTAGTTAGGCATGGCCCACATGATATTAATTTTAGTCCACATGATAGAAATATTTTAGTTAGAGGTTAGACTAATTATTATGGATAAGGTTAGTGTGATTAGAGACTTTCGAATGACTAATTTAGCCCCAACCAATTAGCCCTTTCCTAATACTCATAGAATAGGTTAGTAGGGGCTTTTGGACATTTCCTAATAGGACAAAACTACCTTTATGGCCAGCCACAATAAGGATAGGGTTGAGCCCCCCATTTGTCATTATCCATCTATTTTTCTCTCTCTTGTTCTTCCCCAAATTCCTAGAGAGCAATTCCTAGCAATTTCTCCACCAAATCCTTCCATTTCACCACCAAATCTTCTTCTTTCCTTCTCCATTCTAGTCAAGGAGGAAGCTACCCATGTTTGGGAGGATTCGGAGCTCGTTCGTGTCTTTTTGGAATCTCTACGTGTCGGTGTCGCTCCGGGAAGGTTTTTCTTCGATTCGATCTATCGGGAGGTATAAATCCCTTCTCCTTTTCATTTTCTCATACATATAGGTCTATTTTGAACCCATAGGAATGACCTCCATGGTTGTATCTCCATTTGTGTCTATTTTGTGTCCATTTGGAGGTCATAGGAGTGTCCTTTGTGTTGTGGATGTGTTCATGTTACATATATAGATTTTTATATATATATATATTGTAATGAGAGTGTATCTATATTTATATATGTAATAAATGGTTCATGATGATTATATAATCAAGTTTGTGAGTGTTGTTCCTCATATTATTATTGCTATTATTGTTGTGGATAATTAGGATATATATTGTGTATTCTTTTGGCTCAAACTACCTAAATCCGTCATAATTTTTATCCACGTTTTTAATTTCAGCCCTAACTTAGAAATGTCATAACTTCTAGCTCAAAGCTCGGTTTAATCTTTCGTTTTTTTTAAAAAAGCATATTGAAGTTAGCTTTCCAAAAACATGTATTAATAGGCCTAATTCTTTCTGTAACTTTCTGGAGAATTATTTGAGTGTCAGCTGTACGAAAGACAAACGCGTTCTCGGTGTTTTCGCGATTCCGGGAGTTCCCGGAAACGAAAACGCGATCCGTTTAAAGTTTCGGAAAGCTAACACATAGATATATAACATACTTTAATCCTAAATTTTAATTCATGCTGAGATGGTACAATATTGATTATTAGTAGGAGTTACTATTCGGCATATGCATTTTGTGCACCCTTGTGTGTAATATAATGTTCTATTTTATTTTAACCCATGTTAATGTATATATATTATATAATTAAATAGAGAATGCAAGCATGAGTAAATAGTTAAATAAATGATGTATGAGGTGTAAGTATCCTATCTAATGTAAGCATGTATAAGTATGGCTTGTAATAAATATGTAGGTTCCATAGTATGTAATGTATGGTGCATATAGTGGTGCAAGAGAATAAATGCATGATGAATGAATGCAAGCATGAATGTAATATAATAATAGATGTAATGTCTGCAATATACAAGTTAATGAGATGTAATGTTCTATGTTAACACAATCTTATATTACCTCATGTACCCCCTTATACTATGTTGACACTATCACACTTGACACATTGTTCACTTACACTTTGACACTCTTTGATGTGTATACACTATGTATATCCATTTAACCCTCACTTGCCCCTTTGCCATGTTCACATACACACACATAGCCTCTTAAATAAGTATTTATGAATATAGTTAACTTAGCTATGTATGTATATTATATATATGTTAGCATATTGTGTTGTAATATATAAGTTTATATAACCATTTGAAATGCCATGATTATAGACCTAATATTGAATACCAATATATACATGTGTATATATGTGTAGACATATATACCTTAAAATAATAGATTACCTAGTGTATATCCAATGTGATTCTTGCCTATTTGAGTATTGAATAATTGCATGCTATATAGAGTTGGGTGTATGTTGGCTTGTATAGCCTTGTATTGATGTGTGCTTGCTAGGATAGTCTTGGTTAGGCCTAGTAAGACTTGCTGGGTTAGGACATGACCTAGTTTGACTAGTACAGTTGACCAGAGTTGACCAAGGGTTGACTTTGGCCTAGTTTGACCTAGATTCATGTAGAATGCATTGTAGTGCTTTATATTACCCTTCTGGACATTTTGTGACTTGTGCTGTTCTAATTAGGAGCTAGACACCTCTTCTCGGACAGTATCTTTACCTTGGACATTCAGATATCAGGCGAGTACATTCTCTGATAGTTCTCTCATTTATTTGTCAATTACTGTATTTCAGTTCTAGTTAGTTGTATGCGATTCTCTGTTACAACACGTGTGGATATTACTGGATTCTTGTATACGACACACATTTATTTTCTGGCCTCTATTACTGGTATCATCATTTCCGGCTTCTATTACTGGAATCACCTGCTGGAATCATTTACTGGAATCATTTACTGGAATCATTTACTGGTATCATTATATTTTGGCTGGACTCATCTTGAATCATTGTGTCGAAATTCTGGATTCACTTGCTGGGAGGGGAAATACTAGAGTAAGACATGTAGACATACCCTATTACTGGAATCACCCCTACTGGAATCTACTGGAATGATAGCCATCTCTCGCCTGATCAGTGAGAGGTGTGCCGGATTACGCACAGCCGTTTACATGTCGATCTCGGTATTTTAAAACACACTGTTAGAGTATAGGCTGGACTCACCCTAGAATCATTGATCACTATAACTGGAATCGTCCCTTACTGGATTCATCTTGTATTAGATTCATCTTGTACTGGACTTACATTGGAGTTACACTGGTCTACATTGTTGTCTGGACTTTATATCATATTACCCTGGTTCAGCTAGTTCTATTTTTACAGACTTCATTGCTATGATTCTTCTCTTGTTTAGTTATTTACTTTCCTTGCACCTTATCTGTCTTTCTTACCATCACCAGAATATAAACTGCCATTTCATCAATACAACTGCCTATAACTGCTTTATAGTTCTCTGTCATTTACTTGGGTTTTCTAGATGAGATGTGCTCGTTCCTGTCCTGACTGGACCTGTTGATAAATTTTACAGATAGCTTGGAGTTTGCCTGCTAGCCTAGAGGAGACACAATAGAGGTTGTTTAGATAGTTATTTCATTTTATCTGGAGTTGTATTTACTTGTGGATTACTGTATTTAAGTTTTGAGATGTATTTCTGGGATTATGTATCTTAGACACTTAGACTTCTATCTCCTGTATCTCTTTTGGATTTCATGTTTATCTATCTTTATCATTCTACCTTAGATTGTGATTGAGTTGTACCTCTGTGTTGGCCTCCTTCTGGAGAGTATTCATATTATGCTAGTTATAGTTCATGACCTAGAACAGCGTTCTACCGCCGACACTACGGCGTAGGCTGGGCGTTGTTACGTACTCGTACCCTCACGGTGGGTGCGGGTCGTGACATTCAGGCTGCTGATTCTCTTCTTTGTTGGTTTGTTCGCCAGACCGCGAACATTCCAGGAGAGAATGTTCAGCATTAGTGGCGGTTGGGGGATGGTTGGTTGGTCCGTTTGGCTGTAGACCTGGTGTGCATGGCCGGGGACTCTATGGCCCCTTTCTTTCCAGGTTTCCAGGTAGTGGTGGTGACCTCTCCTACCTTCGAGGAGGATATGCTAAAGGTGGGATCCTCTGGGGGTTTGGGAGAGTGACTTCGGAGGGGTCGACCAATTCTCCAGTGGAGTCCAGCTCGGGTTCCTCAGAAGGGATGGGAATGGTGTCATCGATGGAACTGATCTGGTCTCCTTCCGACTGGAGTTGGAAACCTGCGGTAAGGACCTGAAGTCCTCGCCGAGCCTGATATGGCCCTAGAATTACAAGGGCGTCTTCGATGACGACCCCATGGGGGTCTGAGGCATTAGGAAAGGCTAGGAGGTTCTCCTCTGCGGCCTCCGGGGGTCGCTGTTATCCTCTGACTCGACGACTGCTCCACCGACTCTATGGAGGTCACTGTTGTCCTTTGAGTCCGGCTCGGTGGCCACTACAGAGTCTGCAGAAAATGTTATCTCCTGGGAGGGGTCGTTCGCTTTCGAAACGAGGGCGTTGAACTGGTTGGAGAGGGGTAGATTTGGTGGGTGGTAGGGAATGATCGTTTTATCCGAGGAGGCGCCCCTACCTGACTTGCCTTCACTAGAGATAAATCTGGTGTAGGAGTTCGATAGGGGAAGCAGGGGTGGTTGGGCCTCCTTGCCCCCGTTGGTATGGGTTCCTTTCAGCGCTGGTTTCTTTTTGAGTTCTGAATGAAGATGGGAGCAATGCTTGGAGAGGTTGTCGCACAAATGGCAGTGAGAGCAGTAGATTATATGATTATCGTAGACGATTTGCTGGGTGTGAGTGCGGTTCCCGAGTTCGATGAGGATATGGTTTGGGGGTTCGGAGGAGAGGTCGAGTTCAACAGATATCTTGGCATAGTGAGTTTTGGTCAGGTTGCTGGTTTCTGCTGCCGTGGCCACGTATGTCCCGAAAGAGTTGGCTATACGCTTTATCGTCGCTGGAACGAAGCAAATGAGGGAGAGGTTGGGCAGGGTCACCTAGGCGACAACCGTCGCTGAGTCTTCCTTGGTGTTAAAGCTCGCAGACCACTTGATTATCTTCATCTGGTGGGAGTCAACCCTACTGGTACCTTTGGACCAGACGGACCTATGATCAAGGTCGGAGGAGAGATGGAGTCGGATATGCCTAGGGTCGAGGGGGGCGACCCTGTATTCTGCCGTCAGCCGCCAACTTGCAATGACTTCTTGAACCAGAGAAAGTTTGGGGAAGCCTGAGGAGAATTTGAGCACGAAGGAGTGTGGAAAGGAGGTAGTCGGTCGGTCGCCGAACACAGCTAAGACCAATGACAGTTTATAAACGTCACATCAACAAGTGTAACAGCAGCGATTACAACCAAAGAAGGCAACTTCGCGTCGACATTGCTTCCCGCTCGTTCGTCCGTTTTACTAACATATTGTGCTGGTATGTACCCAACCTGACCATCTTCAAAACCTATTAGATAGTTTTCTTTAATTCATGATGTACGCGATGAAAATCGAGTTCAATATATATATATATATATATTATAAGAAAGAAACCTAACCCTAATTTCTTTATAAGAAAATAGAAGATGAAGGTTGTTGCCTACCTCCTGGCTGTCCTCGGCGGCAACTACAACCCCTCCGCTGCGGACATCAAGTCCATCCTCGGTTCAGTTGAGTGCGGAAGCTGAGGATGAGAGGATAGATCTACTGTTTTCTGAGGTCAAAGGCAAGGATGTCACCGAGCTGATTGCTGCCGGAAGGGAGAAGTTTTCTTCCGTTCCATCCGGAGGTGGTGGTGCTATTGCTGTCTCCTCTGGTGGTGGTGGAGGTGCGGCTGCTGCCCCTGCCACCGCTGCAGAGGCCAAGAAGGAGGAGAATATGGAGGAAATCGAGGAGTCTGATGATGATATGGGATTCAGCTTATTCGACTGATACTGGTTCTTGTATTTCCGCAACATTAGGGTTTACAGGTTTAGAATTGGATTATCTTTTTTAAGTATAGGGTGAAAGAAAGCTACTTTCTTTGTTGACTTCAATTGTGGCGCTTTAACTATGCAACTTATTGGAAATTTAGGTTAATGATCTGTCTATATATATATATATATATATATATATATATATATATATATATATATATATATATATATATATATATATATATAATATAATAAAAATAATATAGATATATATATATATATATATATATATTTTTTATATATACATATATAGAAAAACATATATATATACATATAAAAAAACATATATATATATATATATATTATTATATATGTACATATATATATATAATATATAAAATAATATATATAAAAATTAAAATATATATATACATATATAAAAAACATATATATATATATATAAATAATATATATATATATAATATATATATTAATATATATAGATAGAATATATATATATAATATATATATCTATATATATATATTATATATATTATATATATATATATATATAATATGTACATATATACATTATACTATATAAAAAACATATAAAAAACATATATAAAAAATATATATATATGTACATATATACATATATCATATATAAAAACATATATAAAAACAATATAAAAAAATATATATACAATATAAAAAACATATAATATTATATATATATATATATATATATCTAATATATAATATATAATATATATATTTTATATATATATTATATATATTATATATAATAATATATATATATATATTATAATATATATATATATTATATATATATATATAATATATATATTAGTTAGGATATCAGGGTAGGATATAAAAAAAAAAAAAAAAAAAAGGTAGATATTATATATATATATATATATTATTATATATAATATATATATATGATATTATATATATATATATATAATATATATATATATATATATATAAAATATAATATATTTATATATATATTTAACTATATAATTATATATATACAATATATATATAATCTATATATATTTATATATATATATATTATATTATATATATATTCTATAGATATATTTATATAATCATACGTGAATATATAATAATACAACTACATGCCTAATTAGGATTGGGCTTGATTTTGGGTCAAATATAAACTAATGCCAACTAGGATTACACCTAGGACACTTTTTATGAATAAAAACTTTCCAAAATTGGAAACATATATATATATATATATATATATATATATATATATATATATATATATATATATATATATATATATATATATATTTGGACGCACTACATGTTTACATAGATTTGGGTTTAGTTCGGGACAAGTTTAAGCTAGTTTGGTACAATCGAATCTCCTAAAATATCAAAAACCTTTATAATTAACTAATTAATTAAATCAAAAATATGGTTTAATCCACATCTTGACTTATTACCATACAAGGGACATAAATATGGCTAGGTCATCCCTACCATGACTAATATAATAGTCATGGCACACGACTATACTAGCTATGCAATAACTCATAGTCAACATATATTCCAGACTTAACCATGACTAAGACTATATTAATAATAAATATTCATTTTAAAAATATATAAAAATCTAAAAATTACTATTGGAGCCAAAAAAATAATAAAAATAATTTCTAAAAATTGGGTGTTTATATTCTACCCACCTTAAAAGAATTTTATCCTCGAAATTAAGCTGCGTTATATCTTTCCTTTTTGTATTGTGCTTCTTTAAATTTGGAGGACAAATTTTTTTAAAGGAATAGAGTTGTCACCGCCACATTTCCATGTAGGGCTATTTTTGACCGAATTAAATTTTTGCCATTATTTGTAGCTACATGACAAGTAAATATATTTTAGAAACTAAACCCATTAGTCGTGCCAAGACTAGGCCTGTAAACTATGCATTGAGCCCACTAGATAATTAATTATCATAGAGGGATTATCCATTATTAATCTCTTTCCAATGAGCAACTCTAGAAGCTTCTAGAACCTTCCCATTCCTAACCAACTTGATTCTTTCCCATCCATAACCAAGAGAAGAGAGAGGGCGTGGTAGCCATTTCTTTCTCTCCACTCTTTCTTCTCCACCAAAACACTAATTCTCCATCCAGCTCCAAATCTAACTTTAATCCTTCATTTTCCACCATTCTTCTTCATTTTTAAGCTCAAATCATGGTGATTCTCTAGAGGGCTCACAATTCCGAGGAGAGAGCATAGGACATCTTCCCCAAGCCATTCCTCCTTGCTTGGATATCCACTAAAGCCAATCTCTAGTAGGTATGGATCATCCTTCCTCTTTTCCATGCTTATTTGTTCAATAGGAACCCATAGAACACCAAGTGCTTGGTTTAGTTCCCATGAAGAGTTAGGATGTCCTTTGATTATTAAATTAGAATATTAATCCTAATAATAGGTGTGCGTGTATATATATATATATATATATATATATATATATATATATATATATATATATATATATATATATATATATATATATATATATAATCCCTCTGGGCTCTGGCGATTTGGGTGATTTAGGTCTGGCTTCCTCTCCTCACCAGCCGCCGGCGGCAGAAAAGTCAGCCGCCGGGCAGCGTATCGCCCCCTCGTCTAGTTCTGCGCCTCCCCCCACCTCCGTACATCCCAGCTTCCCTCCCTTCGCCACTCTCTCCTCCACCTCCACCTCTATCCCTCCGCATGACCACGCCTCCACCTCAATATCCACACCCACAATCGCCACCATCGTCTTCCTCACTTCACCACCACCACCGCCCCCCTCATCCAGTCCTAATAATAGGTGTACGTGTATATATATATATATATATATATATATATATATATATATATAATCCCTCTGGGCTCTGGCAATTTGGGTGATTTAGGTCTGGCTTCCTCTCCTCACCAGCCGCCGGCGGCAGAAAAGTCAGCCGCCGGGCAGCGTATTGCCCCCTCGTCTAGTTCTGCACCTCCCCCCACCTCCGTACATCCCAGCTTCCCCGCCCTTCTCCACTCTCTCCTCCACCTCCACCTCTATTCCTCCGCATGACCACGCCTCCACCTCAATATCCACACCCACAATCGCCACCATCGCCTTCCTCACTTCACCACCACCACCGCCCCCCTCATCCAGCTCACCCCCCCTCTACTACCCTTGACCTACACCACTTTTGCAAATGAAAATTTTTACCGAAATCCATATGCCTCCCAACCTATATCGTCATCCAACTCGTCGCCCTGCTCTCCCTACCCCCACTCCTACTCTCCTCTCCATCTTTACCCCCCACCCATGTCTCTCCCTCTATTTTCCTCCCTCCTACTATCGCCTCTCCAGCAGAACGGAACTCCCGGCAACCCAGGCCCAACGCCACTTTTGCGGAGGCGGTCGTGGGCTCCTCCAAACCAGTGTCCTTCCCTCTTCCATCCCCCTCCCCTGCTTCCTCCGCAGCTTACATCCTTGTTTGAGGGCGCCCCTCTCGTCCTCTTGGGCCCTGAAGAAGTGGCGACCTTGGTGGCTCCATTCCGTTTTGTACTAGTCGAGAAATTATCTTACTCTAGGCCGCTGCTTTCTTCGGTGCGTTCATTCTTCGCTAGGATGGGATTCTAGGGCAAGATATCTACTAGAGTGTTAGACTCCAGACATCTGCTCCTCAAGCCTCACTATGAAGTAGATTTCTTTCGTATCAGAACTCAACGCTCCTGGCACATTGCTGGGGCTCAGATGATGGTGTTTAAATGGACGCCTTCATTCAATTCGTGCACTAAATCTCCTTTGGCGGCAGTATGGGTAAGCCTACCCGCTCTCTCCTATTTATGTTCGCCAAATCCGCAGTGTTCGGCATCGCCCAAGGTATCGGGTCCCATCTCTTGATAGATAAAGCAGAATTCATCAGACCGAGCCACGCTCGCATCTACGTAGAGGTCGACGTCAGCTTACCACTTTCGACGAAGATCAGAGTTGAACTACCAGACAGTAGTAGTTTTTGGCAAGAAGTGATATACGAAGACATCCCTTCCTACTGCTCTTATTGCCTGCATCGAGGCCACTCCATTAGAGGATGTTAGATCATTTGTAGCTCGTCCTCACGGATGGCCAAAGCCCCCTCTACACACAACAATATGACAACTACGCTGGAGGCCACCTCTAAGTTGAATTGCTCTATCGTTTCCTCGGAGGAGCAGCGTATTAGCCCCATGGCTAGAGATGTCCAACAAAGTTGTGGTACCAACACCTTCACCACTCCTTATATATCCTACTCTCAACCTCCCCCGCCCCCTGCGTCGACTATTGATTCCATGATGAACCTAGGAGCTATCTCGAATGTGATTTTTGGAAGGCAATCACTCTATCACAGTAGTAAAGAAGATATCCCTATCGAACTTGATGAGATCACCCAAAACCTGGCAAACTTTGGTCATAAGATGGTGGCTAGGCTACAACAAGCTCTTGACGTAGGCTTCTCTCTGTCCAGCTACTCATTCGGAGCACTTACAAAATAGAAGGCCAAAAGTATATCCACCCCAATAAAGACCCGCTGGATGCTACTGTCGACTCACCGGACACTGTGAAGGGCTCTCGTCGCAGGGGAAAAAGAAAAAGTCTATATGCAACAACGGCGAGGCTTCGATCATAATCACACGATCGGCAACTAATGCTAAGAAGACCACCAAGCGCGCTCACATCGACCCCTTCCAATGATTAATATCTTATCATGGAACATGAGAGGCCTCGACAATAAACCAATGATGAGACGCATAAGATCTTTAAAAATTCACAAAATCACTACTCTTATCATCATTGAGCCTAAAATCTTGGCTAAGAAGATGAAGCACATACAAATGCAGCTCGGCTTCGGCACCGGGATTGCAGGTCGGCACGACATATGGATTCTCAACAAGACGGATGTCCGATTCGACGTTATAGAAGACTCAACCCAATCACTATCAATATGGATGGAGCACAACACTTTGGAGCAGAGGATGATGATTTTCGTTATCCATGATGACTGCTCTAAGAAGGAACGTCGAGCTATGTGGGACGCCCTCCTTCACACTCGTTGCACCTACCGGGATCTCCCTTGGCTTTGCGTGGGCAACTTAAACATTATCACGCACAGAAGTAAGAAATCTGGGGGCACCCTTCTTCCGTGGCCATAAACAATTTTTGTAATTTCATATTTGAAGCTGAGCTGCATTCGATCCCCTTCTCCGATAATGAGTTTACTTGGAGTAATACGCAATCCAGCAAGAGACGTCTGTGGTCGTGCCTAGATAGAGCACTTGTCTCTCTGACATGGGCCCATGCTATGAAGACCACTCTCTCTCAACTTAACTATACGGAGTTCGATCATGCCCTGCTTCTCGTGGAGGTCGGTAAACACAACGCCCATAAAATCAAAGCCTTTATATTTCTCTACCTCTTGACCAAGCACCAGAACTTCCTGGAGGTGGTTGATAATGCATGAAGGGCCTCCAAGGAGGGTAGCCCAATCACCAGAGTTGCCATCAACCTGCAGGCTACTAGATTGGCTCGGTCTCACTGGAGTAGAGATGCGCACATCAACATCTTTCAAGCCGTCCGCCTTGTCGAGGACGACGGCTGTCGAGCGGAGGTGTTGTACGATAGGGATGGTACCACAGATACATGTAAGTCCTTCAACTTGACTAGAGCGTGTTAGCCCAATGATTATATCATGTTTTTAAATGTGGCTAATCAATTAATTTTAACTAGTGATGTCACTAATATTCATGTAATCACTATCATATTGCTACTTAAACTTAGCATTGTCCTAAATGGTCTATATCATATTGCTATGCTTGTATCATACTGTATCATATTATTTTGTTCATCTAATATGTACTTGCAGACAAGCAGTAAATATGATCAAACCAGGATATATGCAGCGAAGAATTATTGATGGGCCAAAGACGGCATAATACAAGAGGATTTCTCTGAACCGCCTAGCGACCTATCCGGGGCCTCGCATCGGGGGTTCCGCTGCCCGGTCAGCGGACGAGGGTCGAGGGGACAGTGCCTCCCGTGGGAGTTCGGGGGCGAAGCTCCCGAAAGGTATTCAGATTTTCAGATCTGTTTATCTTTGGACAACTGTCGTCAAAGAAAAATGCGTCTTCAATTTAAAAAAAAGACGTCATCAAAGGGCTATTGGTTTTCATATTTATTCTATATTTTTTCTTTTATCGATTCTAGAAAAAATATGAGATTGATCGGATCGGTACTGGCTTATTTATTCTCATTCCATAATATATAGCGTACCTATCCACAACTATATATCCAAAATTCCACATTTAAAAAGCCCAAAACCCATCAAAATTTGGCCAAAATTGTTCTGGCAGAACTCTGCCCAAACTCGGTCAGAACTTGGCCTGAGTTCGGTCTGGATAAATTCGAAATACAGTTCCCACCAAATCTGCATCCAACGTTCCTATGCAAAATTATAGCATCTGAACTCTGTCCGAACTCTGCCCGAGTTCGATCCTCAAAAATACTATAAATAGAGTTGAGATTACCATTCATTTTAATCATCCAATTTCATCTCTTCTTTTCTCTATCTAAAGTGTTCTGAGCTTTTTACTTTTATATCTAAGCCTTTACGACTCATAGCCAAGCCAGTACAGTTTCTGTTTAATTTAGAGTTTGGTGTTGAAGAGTTGTATCGGAGACAACGTTCTAGTTTTCCAATTGCCTTCTGGAGTCGATCGTGCACTCGTCACCAACGCGGTATTGTGAATTCGGTCGTACACTTGTCGCCAAGCACGATGTTGTTGGAGTTGCAAGCGCTCAGTTAAAGCTTGTGCCATAGTGGGTTAATAGGGAGCAAGAGTACTCGCGACTGGACTAGTCCTCTCTGAGGGAAACCAGTATTTATCGCTATGTCACTGAGTTTGAATTCTTGACTCTTATTTTATCGTATTTTATTTATCGTCTTTTATCTGCCATAGTTTATAATATGTTTTTTAATTGGTGATTATTTCTGCTGCACACGCACACACACTATTCACCCCCCTAGAGGTGCTCAGCGGTCCTACAATTGGTATCAGAGCAAGTGCTTGTTATATAGATATTACTGCTCATACCAATTTCTCCCACAATTGGTATCAAAGTAGGTTATATTCTAATATAATACTCTAGAGTATACATATGGCAGCCATGAATTCAATGTTCACAGGTGAAGTGCAATCCCTAAATAGACTCCCACTATTTGATGGAACAAACTATAGTTATTGGAAAACATGGATGAACTTGTACCTAAAGTCTCAAGACTTTGACTTATGGTCAATTATTGTCAATAGCTACCAAAATCCACTATCACATCTATTCTCACATCCTCTATAATCAACAAGCCTTACTATAGTTACACAGAGAAAGAGAAGAAGTTAGCTAGCCTTGATACAAAAGCAATGCATGCTTTTTATTGTGCTGTAGACATAAATGTATTCAATCTTATTACTACTTACACAATATCTCATAAAATTTGAAAACTTCTTGAAGCTACTTATGAGTGCAGGTACAAAAACAAATATAGAAACTCCAGAGAGGAGGATAGTCTTCATAATGATGTAAATGTATGCACGATGACATCGAGATTTAAGGTTCAACGCAACCCTTTATATGAAGAAGAGCTTGTATGTGACAGCTGCAAGAAGATAGGCCACATTGTCACGATCCGCTCCTGAATAATCGGGCACGAATCGGACATGTCCAGCCTTCGTCGTTAGACAGGACGAAGTAGGCTGTAACAATCTAGGGGAACTACAAGGCAATATAAAATAAGTACAATCACAACATCTCTATAAACGATCCCAGAATTCAAATACATGTCTAAGAATTTTACTATAATAATTTCCAACAAGGTAAAGTAAAGTCTGAGTCTCAGGTATGATGAAATGTACACTACCAAAGGTAAGGTAACTAGGCCTCATCGGCCTCTAAGTCCAATGCAGCTCCAGCTGGCTCTAGTACGTCAGCAGGCTCACGCCTATAATACGTGTCACAAATCGCCTCCATATCACCTGTAACTTATCCAATCAGGAGCGAAGCAAAGAAAAGTTATAGGTAATGAACAAGAACATCATGATATGAAAAGTAAAAGAGAACATATAAAGCACAGAAAAGAATAGGAAAGTACATGAATGTAAAGTACAGGAAATAAAGTATAAAATATAAACTATGAACCTGAAGTACAAGACATGACATGTGCACAATGTTTAAAATACAACTAGCCTATGTGACCGGCTAGAATAAGTACAGGAATAAGCACAGGAGTACGGGAATAATGGTACGACTTATGGCCTGCGTGCACGATGCGAGGCCTAAGCTATCAATATGAATTTCTGATCTCTGGGTTTGGTCACATAGCTAGTGTATTTCCTCTCCCCAACCACAAGTAAGTAGAAAAACATGAAAGTATAGGAGAACATGATATCATGTCATGATGTGTCATAGGAAAAGCACAGGATATGAATGTAAATGAACATAAACCATAGAATGTACTTGCCTTGATCTGGGAAAGTACGGTAACCAATGGAGCTGGATGTCCTCCTGTTATGATTTGATACAAGTTGATTAAAAACTAGTAAATTCTAATTTAGTTATCTTGTAAATCTACCCATATTCTAACCATAATTTGAGATACACTAGTTTATTTTTAGGCTTAAGTTAAATATCTAATTTCATTTCAGTTTATTATCACAATCAATCTATGTGTTACTCTAGGCCAACAACTATCATGCATTGTCCATCTTACTTCTTAATATCTAGATAATAAGTGGTCCAACTATTTATTAGCAAAATACTAGTTATTAAAAAATAGTTGGTAAGGCTAACCAATAGTTAATTAGTAAAATGCCATTGTTTAGAGCTTACCCAACTTGTACTCATTTTTAGGTGAACCCAGAGATTATTATATTTTCGATACCGATCTTTCGAAGCAAGGCAACTATACTCCTCGGATTTGCTCATTTACTTCATATCTTATGCATCTATTTCCTGTTTGTACCTTCCTGTTGGATACGATATTATAAGATCTTATCTTGTGTCTTGTTCCATGAGTTTGTTTGTGTCTGGGAGGGAAAATACTACAGATGTGTGATCACACCCGAGTTATAATTCATGTTAATAACTTAGGCCTCGCACTGTGCACGCGGGCCCTAAGCCGTACCTTCATGCCTGTGCTATGTTCTATGTTCTATCCAAGCCGATCACACACTCTGATGTATTTTGATATATTGCACATGTCAGGTTTCTTGTACATTTCATGTTCAGGCTCCATTTCATGTTTCTTGTATTTACTTTTCAGCATTCATGTTCTTATTTTTCATACTTTATACTTCATGTTCTCCTGTACTCATTTTACTATCATGATATTCTTGTTCATTTCCTTGGATATACTTAGCTCCGCTCCTGACTAGGATATGTTGCAGGTGAGATGGAGGCTATTTGTGATACTTACTACGGGCAGGAGTCTGGAGGTACCTTTGAGCTAGCTGGTGTTGCTCTGGACCTAGAGGCTGAGGAGGCCTAGTACCTTTCCTTTAGTATTTTATACCTTTATTGTATTAGAGACATCAGATACCTTTACATTTGCTGGATAAATGTAATAATTCATAATTGTACTTGATTCTGGGATTCGATATTATAGATGTTGTGGTTTATATTCATTCTTATCTGGACTTGTAGTTTCCCTAGAGTTTGGTACAGCTTACTTCATCGTGTCTAACGACGAAGGCTGGGCGTGTCCGACTCGTGTCCGATTATTCAGGAGCGGGATGCTTTGGACAACTGTCGTCAAAGAAAAATACGTCTTCAATTTCAAAAAAAGACGTCATCAAAGGGCTATTGGTTTTCATATTTGTTCTCTATTTTTCCTTTTTATTGAGTCTAAGAAAAATGTGAGATTGATCGGATCGGTACTGGCTTATCTATTCTCAGTCCATAATATATAGCATACCTATCCACAACTATATATCCAAAAGTCCACATATTAAAAAGTCCAAAACCCATCAAAATTTGGCCAAATCTGTTCTGGCAGAGCTCTGCCCGAATTCGGTCAAAACTCGACCAGAGTTCGATCCGAGTTCGATCTGGGTAAATTTGAAATACAGTTCCCATCAAATCTGTATCTAACGTTCGTATGCAAAATTCTAGCATCCGAAGTCTGTCCCAACTCTGTCCGAGTTCGGTCCTTAAAAACAATATAAATAGAGTTGAGATTATCATTCATTTCAATCATCCAATTTCATCTCTTCTCTTCTCTATCTAAAGTGTTCTGAGCTTTTTACTTTCATATCTAAGCTTTTACGACTCTTAGCCAAGCCAGTACAGTTTTTGTTTAATCTAGAGTTTGGTGTTAAAGAGTTGTATCGGAGGCTGTATTCAGAAAACATTCTAATTTTCCAGTTGCCTTCTGGAGTCGGTTGTGCGTTCGTCACCAAGCACGGTGTTGTGAATTCGGTCGTGTACTTGTCGCCAAGCACGGTGTTTTAAGAGTTGCAAGCGCTCAGTTAAAGTTTATACCATAGTAGATTAACAACGAGCAAGCGTACTCGCGACTGGACTTGTTCTCTCAGAGGGAAACCATTATACATCGATATGTCACTGAGTTTGAATTCTTGACTCTTACTTTACCGTATTTTATTTATCACCTTTTATCTGCCATAGTTTATAATCTATTTTTTAATTGGTGATTATTTTTGCTATACACGCACACACTCCATTCACCGCCCCCCTAGAGTTTCTCAACGGTCCTACAGTGCGCTCCTCAAATTTCATATTAATATGGAGACAAATTTTTGGAGACAAAAAGCTCGCAACATCTAGGACACCAAAGGCGACAAGAATAGCTCGCTCGGACCTGATGTCATGCCCCGATCCCGCTAGGATCGTTCGTCTGTGCTTTGATCCCTACGAGATCGTTCGTCCTCGCTAAGCCATAATGTCGTGCAAGCCTAAGTTACGCTTGCACAAGGTCAGTACCTGCACAAAATAACTAGGCAAAGCAAAATATACGTACACAGCATATTTAATTGCAGAAAACCAAATATTGGACACAGAGATTTGAAAAGAAACACTTCTTTTTATTTATAAATTAATAGGATTACAAAGTACAAAGCTTGCGACTCAAATGCCATATTTTATTACATATCTCTCTTTGAAACTCTTTTCAAAATAGCCATAATATCCATACATTATATCCCTTTAACATGCTCAAAATGTAAAAACACCTTCAAAGGAAAAGCTTACAACTTGACTGGAAATGGAAATAGATACGAGGCGATCCACAAGCTCTACTAGGCTGGACGAGCTTTAGTGCCTCGTAAATATCTGCACTAAGTCAACATATGAAGCTAATATTTTACTAGCGATCTTTCTACTTGTCTAGGTTCTTTTTAACAATTTATAAGAAATATGACAGTAGAACATTTCATAACCATCTTACCCATCGCCGATAGCCATCCCTGTACAAAACATGTTAGCACAATTTGCATAACGAATAACTCATGTTACATTCTTGTAGATATTGAAATTCATAATTTGAGTCATGCATGTGGCCTATCTATATGATGGTCTACGGGGCTGTTTTCCATGATTAGCCGCTGTGACTCTTTGGTTCAGCTCGCTAAGGACTCAGATATTGGCTATCCTTTTAATATAAGGTCTCCTTTACCTCAGGGTGCTCTTAATCTCTCCTAGGCCAAGTGGTTCCAGGTGCCCCCAAATACCACCCGAGAGATAAATTTTACCTTGTGCACAACTTGTCCAAGACCAATGCATGTTGTAGCATTCTATCAGATAAAATAGATTCAAACGTATGCACAGATGTACGACACGTTCATTTCGTACCTTTTCTTTTATTCATCTCAACATGTACAAGTCATTCTATACATGTCTACAGTTTCAAAGCATATTTAGCAACAGAGCAGATGATCATTCATTTGAAGCCGGTTGAGTAGCAATATATGATCTTGCATTTTGATTCAATTCAATTATCTTCTCTTATATTTTGTTGTTGTGGTATCGTTGATCAGAGGGACGAGGCAACAGAGTGGACTAGAGATCATTTTTATTAGGGCATATAGATAAATATTTTCCCGGTTGAAGGAACCTACCGAGATTGAATCTTATTTTGAGAGAATGAGGGACTTTACGTGTCGTTCATGCGCTGTCTATGCATCCTCATGTATTGGCACCAACATTCGATTAGCATACTTTGGTCTCTTCTCTTAAGATTCGCAATGAATGCGTAATGCGATAAAATTTAACAATAAAAACCAATCATCAAAAACTAACACAAAAATGTATTCATCAACACCAAGCAGTGAAAGAAAGCATCCAATAAAACTCTTGGATTCATTTCAATACAAATCGATCCATCAATTGGAAACGTTCATTACATTTCAACCGTGATCAATCGATACCGACAAAAGTTTCTCCAAATACTCAATTCAAGACTGAGCCAGCTAGCCGTGGGTATTACATTGTGGACCACGAGGAGCGGGACACTACATAATAACCCACTGAGAAGAGTTTTGTTCTCAAAATTTAAGAAACAAGCTCACCTCAACCAATATTGCATTCAGGATCAAGTAAGGTAGATAGGTTGAAGACATGAGCATTTGTCCGCAGGTGCTGATTGTGCAGATTGTCTCTGATTGGCGGTGGGTCCCTCAGCGGCTCATGTTCTTCAGTATCATTACAGTTTCTGACGGTGTGACCCTGTTGGCCACAACTGAAACAAGCTTTATTGGCGACACGATAATCTTCCTTGGTGTGCCCACGCTTTCCACAGTAACTGTATTCCAGACCTTTCGCATAGCGACAATCTTCTTTCACATGTCTATGTCGACCGCAGTGGTTACATAGTATTTTATTTCATGATTCTCTATTGGTCTTTCTCTAACCATCATGGTATCTCTTAGTAGGCTGATTGCGACCGTACTGAATTTTTGCCAGTGCACTCATCAGCTTAAATTGTTCCACCTGTACTGCCGCCTCGAAGGCCTTGCTATATGAATCACACTCCCGGTTCTGAACACTCTCCTGAATGTTATCATTCAGGCCTTGAATGAACCGGTTCATGTGCACCAACTCATTTGAAATTATTACACTAGCAAAACTTGCCATCTTAGAAAATTCAGATTCATAGTTTTCTACAGACATGCTTCCCTACTTCAGTGCCACAAATTCATTCTCTATCTTTTGACGGATGGCAAGAGGCAGGTATTGCTCCAGACATGCTTTTTGAACGAAGCCCACAAAATCTTTCTACCCCTAGCAGTGGCGAGTAGCTCTGGTTTCTTCGCTTTCCGCTAATCTTTTGCTTGCAATCTTAGTTGCAAAGCGGCACAAACTACCTTCTTGCTACTCGAAACTCCTATGAATGCGAACAGACCTTCCATTTTATCGATCTAATCCATCACCTTATCTGGTGATGTCCTGCCCTCAAATTTCGGAGGTTTTGTATCCAAGAAGTCCTTTGGCTTAAAGAAAGAGTGCATGTGCGCCGGCTGGGGTTCGTCACCATCCACGGGCTAAATTTCGGGTGTTTCTGTCTGTTTGGTCGCTGCGGTGGTATCTCAATTTCCCGTTAGCAAAGTTACGAGCTGGGCTAAGGCATCCAGCTGCTTTTGTTGAGCCTCAATTTGGGCTTGTTGTATCTGGCTACGCTCCTCGACATCCCGTCTCTATAGTTCCATCATGGCCATAATTCGCTCTATCTGGTCTGTCGAGCCAGATGGTCGAGGAGGAGTCATTTCTTTATAAAAGAGTATAACTTCTGTCAGTCTCATAAAATATTATAGACTTATTGTATGGGGCATTGGTTTTTCAAAACTCAAAATTAGAACCTTTGAAAGCCATCAAAATACTTTATATAATTTTTTGAAAATGATATTTGTAAGAGGCCAAGGAGGTAAAGCAGTACTTTGATACCACTTTGACATGCTCCAATCCCGCTAGGGTCGTTTGTCCTCTCTTTGATCCCTGCGGGATCGTTCATCCTCGCTAAGGCGTGATGCCGTGTGTCACACTCACTTTTCAATTTCAAGAGTATTTTAGTAATTGTTATTTATTTTAATTTTTATGATTTTTATTGAATTTTTTATCTATTTATTAATTGGATTGCTTGCATTTTGATTTATTTGAATTTTTATGAATTTTTATTAATTAGATTGATTGCGATATGATTTGATTGATTGTAGAGTGGTGACTTGGTAGTTGACCTTAGTCAACCTTTACTGGAAGCCTAAGCAATAGAAGGGGAGCCTAAGCCAAAGGAAGGCCCTCAGTCTCCGGCTGAACTGCAGTCCTCTCCTGAAGGATAGGAGATGGGGGAAAATTTTCCGGTGAGGCTACTAACACCTCCTGAGCAATAGAAGGGGAAAGTACAATCTCAGTCTCATCCAGAATTGTGACCAGTCTGATATATAAAACCCCGTTGAAAATGAACGCCCAGCCTACGCCGCAGTATCGATGGTAGAACGCTGTCCTGAGTCACAGTATCTAATACAGTCTAAAATAAACTCCGAATGGAGAGTAAATAATAAGTAACTCAATCACAATACTAAGATGGAATAGAAGAAAGAATCTCAAGAGAGTCACAGATACAAGTCTAGGTGTAAAATCACCAGAATAAAACTCAAGTACAACTCATAATGTCTCACACAGAAATACAAATAAAGTACTAAGTCTCAGCTAAACTATAGGCAAGTCCTCAGCGACTGTGGGATCCTCCTGAGGGTCCACGTCGCCAGTGTCATCTAAGCCAATGCCATAATAGGTAGGACAGAACTCCTCATCAATACCTGTAAAATTTTCAACATGTCCAGTCAGGACGGAACGAGCACATATCTCTCACAACAGTTCATAGCAGGAATGGACATATAAAGCAAGCTATAGAAAACTATACAGGAATCTCTGTAAGGGAAATCAACAAGAGAGAGACTATAAAATGAGATATAATATGATAATAGAGAAATGTAACCTTCTACGTGATTCAGAGCATGAATTGGTTATGTAAACAGCTTAGGTTGCACATGGATACAGCTATGGAGTGCACATGGATAACAACTACTGGGGATAATGATCACATAACCAACTACACTCTCCCTGCCCCCAATCAATACACAAGGATCAATACATGTTATGTTATTGCACATGTATAACAACTACTATATACATGGAGCTCATATGGTCATGAATGTACATGAATAACATATGAGTGCACATGGATAAATATGCATATATGGAGTACATGATGGCCATGATAAAGTACATGAACATGACATACTCGATGTATCCGAGGGGATAACATCGCATGAAAAGATCCATAGGGTACTAATCCGTGTGAACGTCATGTCGACATCAAGTATACTAGTCTATAACAAGAGAACATATCCAAAGTAGTATGAAAAGATCAGAGAATGTACTCACCTGGCAAATCAAACTGCTGCTGATGAGGTGTAACTAAACTAGGGCAAAGTAAACCTATTTAAAATACACACATGTCACAAGCAAGTCTACAATATCAAAAGAAATAGCTACAATACAAGACTACATATTTCTAGGTCCATTTTGGTCAAAGTCAACCCTCGGTCAACTCTGGTCAAACCTGGTCAACGCTGGTCAAACCTGGGCCAACTGGTCCGTCTACTAATTTCTAGGTCATACACAAAATTTTAGGTCATTCGGAGTTCGTTTGAGTTGAATTGGATCAAGTTTGACCTAAAGTTGACTTTTGTCAATTTGGTCAACTTGTCGGCCAATAGCTCGAAATGATAAATCAAATCTGTCCTAGGGCTCCTATAGTCATATACACAACTACAATCTAATCTAAGAAAATTTAACAAGCAATTATATATATATATATATATATATATATATATATATATATATATATATATATATATAGGTATATACATACATGTGTATATACAAAACAAACAAAACCCAAATCTAACAAAAAGTGATGTGTGCGTGTGTGTGTGTACTTGTGCTTACTGAAATAAGGTAAATTCTGAGATTAAAACAACGAACGTAATCATGATATATCCTAAATTAATATTATGCCTTAGTTTTGCAAGCTTATCTCTTTTTCGAGCTTGATCATGACATATTTTATTGGGTCGACCCACTAACATATTGTCTAATCAGAACCGGTGTATGATGGTCTGATCAACCTAGTGCACTTTGGTTCGTTTTCATATATTACTCTACGTGGATGAGACTCTAGGGCATATGTCTCATCCACGACAGTTTGGCAATTCTCCTTGAATTATTTTCGTCGTCTATGAACCACGTATTGTACTCAATAGCATCGTCTTTGAACTCTTTTTTCTTTTGTCTTTCACATATTTCAGAAAGACAAGGCACAGTACTTAATAGGTCAACCCAAGGTATCACGTTTCGCTTCCTTATCAAAAGGAGGATAGTGGCTTATTTCTATATCCTTGCAGTATTCTTTAGGATTTCAATAGTGTTGAATTCTAAACCCTTGATCGCGACCAGTCGTCTTGGTCATTCTCTTATCATCCAATGATTGGAACCTTATTCAATTGAATTAATTCAATTGTGACATGGATTCCAAGTCTTGGATACTCGTGCCTAGACTTCAATGACCTCGTTCTCCATCTTGCCCACGCCCTCGATTCATCCTGGATTGGATCAACTTAGATCATATAGAGACTAAAATTTCTTATAGATAGTATGCTTGGATTTCAGTGTTATTGACAGTCGTGCTTTAAACTTTCAATTTTGATCATCTTTAGAATAGTAACGCTTTATGGTTAATTTTAGTTATTTTTTTTATCACCAGTATTTGTGTAGGATGATAGACTGTCTTACAGCCGATGATTTATTATTTTTCCCTTATCTTTTCCAGAATGGCACCCATGACTAGAGTTTGTCCCCAGAGCACAGCTGCAATTCCGGATGAGACCGAGATTGTACTTCCCCCTTCTATTGCTTAGGAGGTGTTAGTAGCCTCATCGGAGAATTTTTCTCCATCTCCTATCCTTCAGGAGAGGACTGCAGTTCAGCCGGAGATTGAGGGCCTTCCTTTGCCTTCCGGAGTGGTACCCCATGCCATTCCTGATGGAGCTCATATTTACAGACTCCTTCAGGATGTACAGAAGGTACAAAGACTTCAGGCTGAGCTTATGAGAGAGCAGAGTCTCAGTTTTTAACTATTATGGGATTACATGCATTCGAGGGAGGAGCCTAGTCCTAAGAGAGCGAGGAGCAGTTTATACCCAGAGCCTCAGGAGTACCCAGGCTTCCAGCCTAGACCAGCCTATCCAGTTCAAATTCCTGTCCAGCAGAGACCAGTTGAGTGGGTGCCTACCTGTGCTTTCTGTAAGAAGCTTGGGCACGTATGGAAGGACTGTAGGAAGAGACTAGGATTATGCCTATTTTGTGGGTCAGCTGCACACAAGATACGAGACTGTCCTACTACACTTGCCCCTAGTCGAGGCCTACTTTCGGGAGAGAGTTCCAGCTACCAGACCTAGTAGAGGTGAGTTCTTGACCCATACCTTATCCTATCCTGATGATTACTGTACCCTACCATAATGTTTGTATGCTTGATACCTTATGACTACTTTTGGTCTAGTATGACTATAGTGGCTAGATGAGACCCCAGACTGATTACCTGTCATAATCATGTATGATATCTTTCCAACTGCATGATTTAGATAAATTTTCTTAAGACCATGATTGTTAGGGATTTTGACTTAGAAGGAGTAGGATCATCTTAATTTCGAGGACAAAATTATTTTAAGGAGGGTTAATTTGTCACACTCACTTTTCAATTTCAAGGGTATTTTAGTAATTGTGATTTATTTGAATTTTTATGATTTTTATTTGAATTTTATATATTTATTAATTAGATTGATTGTAGTGTGATTTGATTGATTGTAGACTAATGACTTGGTAGTTTGACCTTAGCCAACCATGACCTAGAACATTAATGCTATATTAGAAATTAGATTTATTATCATTAGAATTAATTTAGATTTTATTAGTAAATTTTTAGAGTGATTAATTGATTTTTAGCCATTTTGACCTTTTCTGTGATTTTCTGAATATGTTGACTCTTGTTTGTGCTAGCAACTGGTTTAACCTTAGTGGACTTGTATAGGGGCCTAACCATGCATTAGAATTGTTATTTTCATTTTTAGAATTTAATTTGTGCATTAGATTATTTTTAAGGTTTTTAATTATTTAATTAGCCTTTTTGCATGTAGGCCTTTGAGCTTTTTGACTTGGGCCCATTTCTACTTGAGAAAGAGTTGGCCCAAGTGAAACCCTAACCCAAGAGAACCCCCTTGGCTGCCCAACAGCAGTACCCCTCCCTTTGTTGCATTAATTTGTAGTTTGTAGCCTCCACAAAGAAACCCTAAGAGATCCAACTCTCCAAAACACTTTTTTCCTTCATCCCGAGTCTGTTTCTTCCCAAACGAACTCCGTTGCGCTCGTCAAGGAGAGGAGGATCTACTGGACCATTTCTGGAGTGGAGACGGAAGGTTTTGCTAGAGGAAATCGGCCGACACGACAACCGAGGAGCCCCGATCATTGAGTTTTGACACTCAATAGGTAAAACCCTTATCTACCATTGCAAATCTAGTTTTTTCTTCATTTTTACATCCATATAGGTGCCCTAGCCTTGCCCACGAAATTTGGTGGGATTTTGACTCCGTTTGATGGAGGTATCGAGCCCGTGTCGGTCCATTACGGCACGTGTTCGACGAAATGCCGCTTAGGATAGAAAGTTCTTGTTTTTCATTTCTGTCTTGATGGATATTTAGATAATATGATTTTGATAAACTTTTATGAAGACGGATTTGGGTTTGACATCGTTTCAGTGGCGTTTCGGGCAACGGACGCACGTGCACGGATCCCGTGCACGAGGTCGTGCGTGCCCTGCTGTCCGCGTGTGATTGCGCGATGCACAGAGCATATTTTTACTTGAAAATTTGTGATCACATGGGAGAAACCTCTTCCCCCATGCTCGTACAATTTCACGACTGTTCATTGAACGAGCGCGGAGATATCGCGCGTGCACCGCTCAGCCACTGTGCATTCAGACCTTCATTTTTGTCACGGAAACGGACTTCGTGCGTGCACACGATATAGCAAAGACCCATTCCAGGACCCAGGACATGTCGACCTATACCTATACGACCTATAGGACGAATCCCAAGTCGTAGCGTGGCCCGACGAGGGAGCAGCTAGGCCGGCACCACGCGCACGAGGGCGCGCGGGTATGCGCGCGCGTGCAGCAGGTCGTTCGGGTGTGTGGGTCTGCGTGCGCTATTTCAGGCAGCGTGTCACCATGTCATCATGTCCTAGACCTACCCTAGGACCCCCCAGCTACGTGCACAAGCACGTGGCATTTTGTTGCGTGTGCGGTGCTCAAACGAGCGAGAACGCACGCGTACCATACGGTATCGAAAAATTCTGATACGCTTTCTGTGGACACGACACGGACACGATTTCGAACCCGAGAGTACCCGAGCGTATCATATAGGTTGAGACCAACGTGTATGCCGAGTTTCGCGTGTTGATTTGTTGTATTTTGCGTTTTGAGTCATTTTGTCAAAATTGGATTTTTTTCGGGTTCAAAGTTTTGAATATAAATGTGATTTTTCAATCCTTGAATTTTTAGTCCGTATTTTCTGAATTGTTAGTTCATATATGATAATTAGAACTTGCGGGAAGTGATCCGCGGAATCATCACCTATTTGTTTGCCTTTTTCCAAGCATAATCGGGTTTTCATTGAATTGGATAAAATTGAGATTTATATGATATTTCAATTTTTGAGTTAAATGCGATATTTTGATTTCCAACTTCTTAGTTTACAAATCTGAGTTTTCAGGACTTATATGATTTAGAATATGTGAGAATCAACTTTTGGCCTTATTTCACAATTTTTCATCATTTATGGATATAATTGTTTACTATATATAGCCTATGCATATATTTAACTATATATATATGTATAACCCCGTTGAAACCCATTCCTAACACATATACATGGAGAATGGGTCGAGGGAGAGTTATTTCAGATTTTAGACTTTTTAAGTATCTCGCATCATTGCGTATCTTTCCATTTGAGCTTTTGTATATATATATATATATATATATATATATATATATATATATATATATATATATATATATATATATATATATATATATATATAAATATAAGTAGTTTCTTACTTTATATAGATGTATATAATAGTATAGTAATTTGTTAATACCATGATTATGTTTGAATATTTTTAATCTCAGATTTGACCCTTATTTCAGTAAGCACCAGTACATACACACGCACACACCACTTTTGTTAGATTTGGGTTTTGTTTGTATTGTATATACACATGTGTGTGTATATATATATATATATATATATATATATATATATATATATATATATATATATATATATATATATATATATATATATATATATATATATATATATATATTTAATTCCTTGTTAATTCTCTTAGATTAGATTGTAGTTGTGTATATGACTATAGGAGCCCTAGGACAGATTTGGTTTATCATTTCGAGCTTAGTTTAGTCGAATTGGCCGACAAGTTGACCAAATTGACAAAAGTCAACTTTGGGTCAAACTTGATCCAATTCAACTCAAACGAACTCCGAATGACCTAAAATTTTGTGTATAACCTAGAAATTAGTAGACGGACCAGTTGACCCAGGTTTGACCAGCGTTGACCAGGTTTGACCAGAGTTGATCGAGGGTTGACTTTGACCAAAATGGATCTAGTAGCATGTAGTCTTACATTGTAGCTATTTCTCTTGATATTATAGACTTGGTTGTGACATGTGTGTATTTTAAATAGGTTTACATTGCCCCAGTTTAGTTACACCTCATCATCAGCAGTTTGATTTGCCAGGCAAGTACATTCTCTGATCTTTTCATACTTCTTTGGATATGTTCTCTTGTTATAGACTAGTATACTTGATACTGACACGATGTTCACACAGATTAGTACCCTATGGATCCTTTTATGCGATGTTATCCCCTCGGATACATCGAGTATGTCATGTTCATGTTCTTTATCATGGCCATCATGTACTCCATGTATTCATATTTATCCATGTGCACTCATATATTATTCATGTACACTCATGACCATATGAGCTCCATGTATACAGTAGTTGTTATCCATGTGTAATAACATAACATGCATTGATCCTTGTGTATTGATTGGGGGGCAGGGAGAGTGTAGTTGGTTATGTGATCATTATCCCCAGTAGTTGTTATCCATGTGCACTCCATAGCTGTATCCATGTACAACCCAAGATGTTTACATAACCAATTCATGCTCTGAATCACGTAGAAGGTTATATTTCTCTATTATCATATTATATCTCATTTTATAGTCTCTCTCTCTTGTTGATTTCCTTTACAGCGATTCATGTATAGTTTTCTATAGCTTGCTTTATATGTCCATTCCTACTATGAACTGTTGTGAGAGATATGTGCTCGTTCCGTCCTGACTGGGCATATTGAAAATTTTACAGGTATTGATGAGGAGTACTGTCCTACCTATTATGGCATTGGCTTAGATGACACTGGCGACGTAGACCCTCAGGAGGATCCCACAGTCGCTGAGGACTTGCCCATAGTTTAGCTGTGTTTTAGTACTTTATTTGTATTTTTGTTGAGACTTTATGAGTTATACTTGAGATTTATTCTGGTGGTTTACACCTATACTTCTATTTATGTTGAGACTCTCTTGTGATTTCTATTCTATTTCATCTTAGTATTGTGATTGAGTTACTTATTATTACTCTCCATTCGGAGCTTATTTTAGACTGTGTTAGATATTATGACTCAGGACAGTGTTCTACCGCCGACACTGCAGCGTAGGCTGGACGTTCGTCACTTCTCGTGCCCTTTCACTGGGTGCGGGTTGTGACACGTTTTTAGTGGTGGCCCATGCAGGTCATAAGTAGACCAAAATAAATAATTTATGTGATTTTCTAAAATTTTGTGTATGACCTAGAAATTAGTAGAAGGACTAGTTGACCCAGGTTTGACCAGCGTTGACCAAGTTTGACCAGAGTTGACCGAGGGTTGACTTTGACCAAAATAGACCTAGAAGCATGTAGTTTTGCATTGTAGCTATTTTCTTTGATATTTTAGACTTGGTTGTGACATGTGTGTATTTTAAATAGGTTTGCATTGCCCCAGTTAAGTTATACCTCATCATCAGCAGTTCGATTTGCCAGGCGAGTACATTCTCTGATCTTTTCATACTTCTTTGGATATGTTCTCTTGTTATAGACTAGTATACTTGATGCTGACACGACGTTCACACGGATTAGTACCCTATGGATCTTTTCATGCGATGTTATCCCCTCGGATACATCGAGTATGTCATGTTCATGTACTTTATCATGGCCATCATGTACTCCATGTATTAATATTTATCCATGTGCACTCATATGTTATTCGTGTACACTCATGACCATATGAGCTCCATGTATATAGTAGTTATTATCCATGTGCAATAACATAACATGCATTGATCCTTGTGTATTGATTGGCGGCAGGGAGAGTGTAGTTGGTTATGTGATCATTATCCCCAGTAGGTATCCATGTGCACTCCATAGCTGTATCCATGTGCAACCCAGACCGTTTACATAACCAATTCATGCTCTGAATCACGTAGAAGGTTACATTTCTCTATTTTATCATATTATATCTCAGTTTACAGTCTCTCTCTTGTTGATTATTCTTTACAGTGATTCATGTATAGTTTTCTATAGCTTGCTTTATATGTCTATTCCTGCTATGAACTGTTGTGAGAGATATGTGCTCGTTCCGTCCTGACTGGACATGTTGAAAGTTTTACAGGTATTGATGAGGAGTACTGTCCTACCTATTATGGCATTGGCTTAGATGACACTCGCGACGTGAACCCAAAGGAGGATCCCACAGTCGCTGAGGACTTGCCTATAGTCTAGCTAAGACTTAGTACTTTATTTGTATTTCTGTTTGAGACATTATGAGTTGTACTTGAGTTTTATTCTGGTGATTTTATACCTAGACTTGTTATTCGTGAGTCTCTTGAGATTCTTTCTTCTATTCCATCTTAGTATTGTGATTGAGTTACTTATTATTTACTCTCCATTCGGAGTTTATTTTAGACTGTATTAGATACTATGACTCAGGACATCGTTCTACCGCCGACACTGCGGCGTAGGCTGGACGTTCGTTACTTCTCTTGCCCGGGTCGAAAGAATTGAGTCATGGTTGGATCTCGAATTTAAGTCACAAGTAATTTAGTATCATGGTAAGGGTTCAAGAGGTGACAACTAATACAAGAATAAAGGAAATCAAGTTGAAGCATGAAATAAATTTAATTAAGAATCCAGTGAAATAATTTAGGGATACAGTACTAAAGGGAGAATACTGTTAAGGAACGATCAAATACAAACGGTTAGAAGGTCACAATAAAATATCTAGATTTGAGGGAAGGTTGAGTAAGTCAAGATTGAGATACAGTCACATAGTTTGGCAGACGACTAACAATACTGGAGTATATACTACTATCATAGTCATGAGTGATATGGCAATTAGTATGGAACACTTCTATCTCATTAAGGTTACCTTGGTGGCCTACAATTACATTCCTTTAAAAATAAATTTCAAAATAACTACCTCAATTTGTATTCACTCTAAGCCTTCCAATCTAATCACGACTAACATTTAAATCCTTTTCATAAATCTCATAATAACTTTTATCTCTTTACTACTAACCTTTCCAAAATTTAATATTTCAATCCAACTTTAAACTCCAGAGTTAATGAATCATGAATCCATAAAATTCTATATCACTTCATAACTTTAAAAACTCCCAATTTGTCTCAAATAAAAATAGACACTTAGCTTATCACGACAATCTAGCATTTACTAAAAACGTGTCACGACCTGCACCCAGGGCAAGGGCATGAAAAGTGACGAACGCCCAGCCTACGCTGCAGTGTCGGCGGTAGAACGCTGTCCTGAGTCACAGTATCTAACACAGTCTAAAATAAACTCCGAATGGAGAGTAGAATAATAAGTAACTCAATCACAATACTAAGATGGAAGAGAGGAAAGAATCTCAAGAGAGTCACAGATAAAAGTCAAGGTGTAAATCACCAGAATAAAACTCAAGTACAACTTGTAGGAACGAAATAGTAAAGCGTGATACTCTAGAGGAGGGGTGAATAGAGTTGGCAGCGGAATAATGCTAATTAAAAAGTTAGCAGCACAATCACAGAATATTAATCACAACTAAAATAATGTAAAGGCAAAGTTAAGAGAGCAAACACAAAGACAGCGATGTATACTGGTATCCCTCTATTGAGGACTAATCCAGTCGGTAGAACTCTTGCTACCAGTTGAATCCACTATTGGAAAAACCGCAAGTTTTCTTACGAAGTCCTTGCAACTTCTACAACACGAGCTTTGATACGAAGAACTCGTCCAACTTCAAATGTAAAGAGGTATTCTTCAATCAAGCCTTCTGATTACAATCTCTCAGAAACTTCTAGACCGTACCGCACTGGCAAATTGACTAGAGGATTGTAACTGGCTTGGGATCTGAAATTGAAAGCTCTAGAAAACTCTTTGGAAGACTGAAAGCTTTAGATAGAGAGAAGATTGAAAGTGAATGAGTGAATTGAAATAATCGAAATTCTTCTCTATTTATAGGAGTTCCAAAGGCAGACTTCTGTCAGAATTCGGGCAGAATTCGGGCAGAACTCTTTGAGCAAATCTCGGTCAAATCCGCAACTGCAGGAGGACCAAGTTCCAGAGATTCAAAATCACAACGGCCACTAACCGAACTCTGGCCGAACTCTGGCCAAGTTCTGTCAGGGTTAAGTCAGGGTTTAGTTAGGGTTTTTGAAAAAAGCTTTTGGTGATTTTTGAAAACCTTTTTGAAAACCTTTTTGCAAACCTTTTTGTAAACCTTTTTGAGAGGTCATTTTAAAAACATTTTGAACTCATTTAGGGATAGCCTATTTGCCAGTACGACTCGGTGTACAACATATTCCTAGACTCAAATAAAATGAAAATTATATTGCATAGGAAATACAGACTCGAGTAGGCAAACAGATCTTCAGTCTTGAACGGAGTGGATAGCCAATCTTGCTTATGTCCAAGAATCCGAGATGTCCCAACTAGCTTTGTATATCCAGACAGAGTTTGATCAATTATTAAAATCAGGTTGACCATATGACCAATGGGCCAACAATCTCCCCCATTTTGATAATTGACAAACTATGAATGATATCACATTAAGCTTGTTCAAAAAGAATCAAAACGTGAAATTGTTCATGTCCTGTATTTAACTCAAAAAAATGTTAGATCTTTAATTTTCTCCCCCTTTGTCACTTAGCAAAATAATTGCACAAGAGAAGGCTCCTCCGCATTTAATGCAGAAGGCTCCCCCGCAATTAATGCATAAGGAACAAATAGTGAGAAAACATATAAAAGAGATAAGGCATAAAAATTAGAGAGATATCATTACAGGCATGTATTGTCTCTAAAGAATATTATCACAGGCATGCTATTGTTTTAAAAACATAAAAGAAATCTCAGACATGCTATTTCACAGGTAGTTTGTAATGAAGAAGCAGTATAAAGAGATAGTGCTAAAACAAAGTGCTGAAATAAACTGAAATATCAAAAATAAAACATCATAAGCATGTCCATGAAGATAAAAGTTACTGAAAGCAAAACAGAAAGTGCTGATAAATACTAGAAAGTACTGATAAAAAGAAATACTAAAAAAAACTTGGAATGTTGGAGCATTTCCAAGTATACAATAGAATATCACTAAAAAATCAAATCACATCTCCTCATCACTATCCTCGTCATCACCAACGTCAGCTCGACTAGCATGTCCTGAAGGACCAGCACCAGAAGTACCAGCGCCAGAAGGATGAGTAGGGGCGCCAGCATAGAACTCACCAACGTAGTCACGAGGTGCACGATACCAATCATAGGCGTTACCTGGCTGGAAGTAGGCATGGACAGCCTCATCCTCACAGCGGTAACCTGAAAAGGCTGGATCTCGAGGAATGGAGGCGGCAGAGTGACCAGTCTGGGCAAAACGCAGATCGGCCAAGGAGTTTGCCATCGCCTGGTATTGGGTGACGTCGCGGAACTCACGCTCGCGAGCCATGTCCGTCAACGAGACGTGCAAAGCAGATAAGTGCTGATGTATGCCCTCAAATGTCATGGCATACTGATGAGGTAGTGGAGGAGGTGCAGTAGGAGGAGCAGTAGGTGGAGCTGTAGCAGTCATGCTACGACGAGATAACTGAAGAAACTTGGGCTCAGAGTCCTGAGTACAAGTCGATAGATCGATCTCGAATCGCTGAAAGATACGAGGGAGAATCGTCGCGTAAGAGAGATTTCGATCTCTTGCACGACATCGTCCCATCATCTGAATGATAGTCTTAGGGGTGGAAAAAAGAATCCCCTTAAGAATATGGTACATGGCGGACAGCTCAAGTGAGGTCACATCATCTTTGGAAGTGGATTTGGGAAGGATAGTAGAGTAGATGATGCGATGCAATTCGTAGTTGAACAAGTTCAGGTTGTTAGCCTTGAACTTTCCAGAGCGTACTCTGTCAGGAGCACAGAGTTCCGCTTTGAAACTAGTGAGTGTCGTGCCTTCGGGAAAATCGAATTCCGTGATGTCTACTAGCGGTTCACCTTCATTGGAAAAACCAAGAATCTCCGCTAGGAGGGCATCATCGAACTCGATGTCGATGCCTCGAACACGTGTGCTCACGACAAAAGTGTTTACTACGAGATTGCAATAGAATAAACGAATGGCATTAGTAGCTATCGGGAAGCACAGTTTAACAAATAAGTGTAACCCTAATGCCTCAAACAAGTGACGATGATCGGAAAATACCGTCCATTTGATCGGAGCGCCGCCGCATATGGATCGGGTAGAAAAATCACCGTACTATAATAGGGCTTGGTCGAGGGTTTGAAAGAAAAACCCATCGAAAGTGTCGTCGCTCGTTTGGATCGGCGAAAAGAGTGAATCCGTGTGTGGATTCGAAGACGACCCTTCCTCACTAGGAGTGGTCTTCTTCTTCCTCTTGAATGGATTAAATCTAGGTGCCATTGAAATAAAAAGCACAAATTGAAAGGTGGAGAGAGAGGGAGTTATACCTCACGAAATCAGGATATGTTGTAGAGAATGTCGATCTCCGCACGATTCCAAATTTTGTAGAGATTTCACCAAGTAGATTGGAAGGAAAAGATTGGTGAAGAACTAGGGTTTGATGGCTCGGGTCGGCTCTGCTGCTGTTGAATTGGTTTGGAAGCAATGAAAGAGAAGAAGCTCTCGGGTTCTGGATATATACACAGATACCCTCAATCGAACTTGGGCCGAATTCGGTCAGAGCTCTGGCCGAATTCGCCTAGGGTTCTTCAAAGTTGATTTTTTCTACTTCTTTTTCATTGTCTCATTTTAAATATTTAATTCAAAGATTAGTTATTTTAGCCTTCAAATAACATAATTAATAATATTTTATGAATTAAATGTCGTTACACAGCGACTGTCTCAAATTAGCTGTAGGAGTACTGTCCCAGCTGGCGGAGGTTCACCGGGAAACTCTTAAATATCGCTTCGCTTCAACCGTAGTTGTGGTGACAGACAGACTCTTTATTGGCTTGTCTCTAACACAGTTTTTGCGTATTGAGATATAATCATAAAACAAAATTAATTAATATTATTGACGTACAAAATTCCTAATTCTCGACGTAAATAATTGAAACGATCTTTCGCTAGAGGTTTAGTGAAGATGTCAGCTAATTGATTTTCAGTATCTATGTACACAAGGTTTATATCTCCATTTTGATGATGATCTCTAAGAAAATGATGTCTAATCTCGATATGTTTAGTACGAGAGTGACATACTGGATTCTTAGTCAAATTAATAGTGCTCGTGTTATCACAGAAAATGGGAATATGTGTGTAAAATAAATCATAGTCTTCTAGGGTTTGTTTCATCCACAAAATATAAGCGCAACAACGTCCTGCGGCGATGTACTCAGCCTTTGTTGTTGATAGGGCTATAGAATTTTGCTTTTTACTAAACCAAGAGACTAAAGTTTTGCCTAAGAAATGACATGTACCACTTGTACTTTTTCTATCAACTTTGCATCCAGCAAAATCTGCATCCGAGTAACCGATAAGGTCAAAGGATTTAGTTTTGGGATACCACAAGCCAACAGAAGAAGTGCCCTTAAGGTATCGAAAGATACGCTTAACTGCGGACAGATGTGATTCCTTTGGGTTAGCTTGAAAACGTGCACGCAGGCAAACACTAAATATTATATCTGGACGACTAGCAGTTAAGTAAAGTAAACTACCAATCATACCTCGATACTTACGTGTGTCGACTGGCTTGTCTTGTTCATCTGAATCAAGCTTTATTGAAGTTGCCATTGGAGTGCCAATAGGTTTGACATTGTCCAGATCGAACTTCTTTAGCAAGTATTTTGTGTACTTGGCTTGATTTATGAATGTCCTATTATCAGTTTGTTTGATTTACAATCCGAGAAAGAATTTCAGTTCTCCCATCATGCTCATCTCAAACTCATTCTGCATACACTTAGAAAATTCTTGACACAGAGATTCATCAGTAGATCCAAATATAATATCATCAACATAGATTTGAATTAAAAGCAGCTTGCAATTAAAAGATTTAATAAATAGTGTAGTGTCAACCTTCCCTTTTGAAAAACCTTTGTCAAGTAGAAAAGAGCTTAGACGATCATACCAAGCACGAGGGGCTTGTTTTAAACCGTATAGAGCTTTCTTCAACTTGAAAACATGATCTGGGTTTTTAAAATCCATGAAACCTGGAGGTTGTGCTACAAAAACTTCTTCTTTTATAAATCCATTTAAAAAAAGCACTCTTCACATCTATTTGAAAAAGTTTGAAATCATGAAAACATGCAAATGCACATAACATACAAATGGATTCTAATCTCGCAACTGGGGCATAAGTCTCATCGTAGTCGATACCTTCTTCTTGATTGTATCCTTGAGCTACGAGTCGAGCCTTATTACGAGTCACTAAACCATTCTCATTCAGTTTGTTTCGGAATACCCAACGGGTGCCAATGACCGGATGATCAACAGGTCTGGGAACAAGTTCCCAAACTTGATTCTGTTCAAATTGGTTTAATTCCTCTTGCATAGCATCTATCCAATAACTATCACTACATGCTTCATCAATAGTTTTAGGTTCTAGCTGTGAAATAAATGCAACACTAGAAACAATATCTCTACAGGATGTACGAGTACTTACTCCCTTGGTAATATCACCAATTACCAAATCCTTTGGATGATTAGCTGTAAATTTCAACCTTTTCGCTTCATTCTGAAGGTAGCTGGTTCCTGGATCTTCTCTAGGAGGTTCAGCTAGTGCAGAACTTGGTTGAGAATCAGCTGGAGTTGAGCTTGGTACAGATGTATCTTCGTCATTGTCATCAATCATCATTTGATTTAATTTATCAAAGATGACATTGATTGATTCTTCGATGATCATGGTACGTTTGTTGAAGACTCTGTATCCTTTGCTCTTGGCCGCATAACCTTAAAATATACCTTCATCGGCCTTTTCATCAAATTTTCCCAAATATTCTTTTGTGTTAAGAATGAAACATTTACAACCAAAAATTCTAAAGTATAAAACTGAAGGAATTCTATTAAACTATAACTCAAATGGAGTCTTCTTCGATTTGGATCGAATTAGAACTCTATTGAGAATAAAGCAAGCTGTGTTGACAGCTTCAGCCCAGAAATATTTGGGTAGACTAAACTGGTTTAACATCACTCTGGCCATTTCGGTTAGAGTTCTGTTCTTACGTTCCACAACTCCATTTTGTTGTGGAGTCCTAGGGCAGGAGAACTCGTGTATAAAACCGTGTGTGTCACAAAATTGCTCAAAATCAGCATTCTCGAATTCGCCACCATGATCGCTTCTAATGCGAGTGAACATGTAACCTTTTTCATTCTGAACTTTCTTGCAAAAGGCGACAAATTCAGATAATGCATCATTCTTGCGTGTTAAGAAATATACCCACGTGTATCTAGAGAAATCATCTACAATTACGAAAGCATAAAGTTTACCTCCGAGGCTAGCAACTCTACTAGGACCAAATAAGTCCATATGAAGCAATTGTAGAGGTCTAGTAGTACATACTGCATTTACTGACTTGAAAGTGGATCTGGTAGCTTTGTTCCTTTCACATTGACTGCATACCGAATCCTTCTTGAATGTAATGTCCGGTAAACCGCGTACTAGCTTCTTTGTGGATAATCTTGATATTGTATCCATATTAGCATGACCGAGTCTCATATGCCACAGATGACTCTCATCCCTCTTGGCCATTAAGCATCTACCTAAAATGTTAGTTTCTTCTAACAAATAGAAAACATATATATTGTCTTCCCTGATACCTTCAAAGATAGTACTACCAGTTGAGCTATCAACTATAGTACATTTGTCTTTGCCAAAGTTGATGCCATAACAATGATCAGCTAGATGACTTATGATGAGTAGGTTATGTTTCAACTCGGTAACCAGACAGACATCCTTAATTACAGGATAGGGAGACTTACCAACATCACCGATACCAATAATATACCCTTTCAAATTATTACCGAAGGAGACATAGCCTTCCTTCTTTTTCTTCGACAGTGTTGCAAATAGGGTAGCGTCACCGGTCATATGCCGTGAGCAACCGCTGTCGAGGATCCATTTGCTTCTAGCATGTGAAGGGTGTTCCACCTACAAAACAGTTTGCAGATGAAACCTTTGGTACCCATTTCTTGTAGGGTCCTGAATTGTTAGCTTTAGGTATCCAAGCATAAACATTTAAATCTACAAGCTTTCTCATTCTACATGCAGATGATATATGACCAATGAGGCCACAATAATGACATTGTGCATGTCGAGTGTTGAAAGCTGAGTGGTGTGTATGGTTGGTAGGTTTGGGTTTTCTAGTATAGAAGAAAGCATACCTATAATCTTGTTTGGGCTTAACCTTTTGGGGTAAAGGTTTGATAGGGTTAGGTCTGACAGTGTTTGGCTTGGGAATGTTCCGATTTCTCGGTAAGTGACACGTGTTATGGTAGAAGCAGCAGGCTCAGGCTGTTTTCCTAACCTAATTTCCAATCTTTTGGAAGTGTCATACAACTTAGTATAATCAGAAGTAAGTGATTCCATTCTGATTTGTGCACATTGAAGACTTTTCTTCTCTATAGAAAGTTCTTCCTTGAGTTGGTCAATAATTTTGTCTTTCTCTTCAGATGACTTGGTAGTCTCGTGTAATAAGAGCTTTATTGAAGAAAGCTCACCAGACTTACTAACATTATTTCTAGCCTCAGCTAGTAGGTCGGTAAGTCTACCTATTTCACCTTTGTTTGAGTACCTTCTTAGAGGTCTGATACTTACTACGTAGTTTCCTGTAATCAGTCATCAGGTCACTGAAGGCATCTCCTAATTGCTCAAAGGTGAAGTCATCATAAGTATCAACTACAGGTTCAGTAGGTACCTTGATCGATGCCATAAAGCATACGTTTACAGCGTCTTCTGATTGTTTGTCTTCTGAGTCGCTGGCTTCACTTTCATGCCATATGCTGGTGTTGGCATATTTCTGTGATGTTGATCTCTTCAGGTTCCCTTTTTCATACCTGTTGCTCTTCTTGCTTGATGATGAGTTTGTGGGACAATCCTTCTTCATGTGTCCCTTCTTCTTGCAACCATAGCAGACAGCATCTTCTTGGTACCAGTTTGTTCTCTTTGACTCTCTCTCATGTCTCATGAATCTTTTGAACTTCCTTGCTAGGAGTGCTTGATCTTCAGCGTCAGATCTACTGCTGTCTGAGTCATCTTCAGCAGCTTTTCTGTGCTGAGCCTTGAGGGCAATAGTCTTCTCCTTTGGTGCAGGCTCTTCAAAATCTTGTAGCTCCAGTTCATGAGTGAGTAGCTTACCCATGAGTACTTCGAGGGACATAGTTGTGAGGTCGTTCCCTTCAATGATTGCAGTAGCCTTTGGAATCCAGTTCTTGGTGAGAGCTCGCAGGAGTTTGCAAATCTTTTCATGGTTACTGTAATCTTTGCCTAGAGACGACAAAGGATTTACAATATCCAAGAACCTCTCGAACATTTGTGTAACTGTTTCGTTGGGCTTCATTTTGAATGCCTCATACTCTTGAGTAAGTCTGCTGACTTTAGATTCCTTGACTTGAGTCGTGCCTTCATGTGTGACTTCGAGTAGCTTCCATACTTCATTAGCCGTTGTGCAGATAGACATCCTGTTAAATTTAGTTCTGTCTAAAGCACAAAAGAGAGCATTAATGGCACGTGCGTCAAGACTGGCCCTTTTCTTTTCTTCCTCTGTATATCTGCTATGGGGTTTTTCAACTAAAACTCCATCAACATTTATACGAGGTGGCTTTTGATAGCCATCAAGAACAATGGACCATAAATCAAAATTAAGAGATTTCAAGAAGAAACTCATCTGTGTTTTCCAATATGTATAATTCGTACCATCAAACAGTGGGGGTCTGTTTGTGGCCTGGCCTTCACTTGTGAATTTCACAGTTGCCATGTGTTGTGCTGTGATCTATATAACAGTTAATTAAAATGAATAAATAATTGTACTGTTACCTTTGCTTTACCTGTAACACCCGCTCTGATACAAATTGTAGGCGAAATAGTAAAGCGTGATACTCTAGAGGGGGGGTGAATAGAGTTGGCAGCAGAATAATGCTAATTAAAAAGTTAGCAGCACAATCACTAGAATATTAATCACAACTAAAATAATGTAAAGGCAAAGTTAAGAGAGCAAACGCAAAGACAGCGATGTATACTAGTATCCCTCTGTTGAGGACTAATCCAGTCGGTAGAACTCTTGCTACCAGTTGAATCCACGATTGGAAAAACTGCAAGTTTTCTTACGAAGTCCTTGCAACTTCTACAACGCGAGCTTTGATACGAAGAACTCATCCAACTTCAAATGTGAAGAGGTATTCTTCAATCAAGCCTTCTGATTACAATCTCTCAGAAACTTCTAGACCGTACCGCACTGGCAAATTGACTAGAGGATTGTAACTGGCTTGGGATCTGAAATTGAAAGCTCTAGAAAACTCTTTGGAAGACTGAAAGCTTTAGATAGAGAGAAGATTGAAAGTGAATGAGTGAATTGAAATGGTCGAAATCCTTCTCTATTTATAGGAGTTCCAAAGGCAGACTTCTGTCAGAATTCGGGCAGAACACTTTGAGCAAATCTCGGTCAAATTTGCAACTGCAGGAGGGACCAAGTTCCAGAGATTCAAAATCACAACGGCCACTAACCGAACTCTGGCCGAACTCTGGCCGAACTCTGGCCGAGTTCTGTCAGGGTTAAGTCAGGGTTTAGTTAGGGTTTTTGAAAAAAGCTTTTGGTGATTTTCGAAAACCTTTTTGAAAATCTTTTTGTAAACCTTTTGAGAGGTCATTTTAAAAACATTTTGAACTCATTTAGGGATAGCCTATTTGCCAGTACGACTCGGTGTGCAACATATTCCTAGACTCAAATAAAATAAAAATTACATTGTATAGGAAATACAGACTCGAGTAGGCAAACAGATCTTCAGTCTTAACGGAGTGGATAGCCAATCTTGCTTATGTCCAAGTATCCGAGATGTCCCAACTAGCTTTGTATATCCAGACAGAGTTTGATCAATTATTAAAATCAGGTTGACCATATAACCAATGGGCCAACACAACTCATAACGTCTCAAACAGAAATACAAATAAAGTACTAAGTCTCAGCTAGACTATAGGCAAGTCCTCAGCGACTGTGGAATCCTCTTGAGGGTCCACTGTCGCGAGTGTCATCTAAGCCAATGCCATAATAAGTAGGGCAGTACTCCTCATAATACCTGTAAAATTTTAACATGCCCAGTCAGGACGGAACGAGCATATATCTCTCACAACAGTTCATAGCAGGAATGGACATATAAAACAAGCTATAGAAAACTATACATGAATCGCTTGTAAAGAATAATCAACAAGAGAGAGACTATAAACTGAGATATAATATGATAAAATAGAGAAATGTAACCTTCTACGTGATTCAGAGCATGAATTGGTTATGTAAACGGTTTGGGTTGCACATGGATACAGCTATGGAGTGCACATGGATACCTACTGGGGATAATAATCACATAACCAACTACACTCTCCCTGCCCCAATCAATACACAAGGATCAATACATGTTATGTTATTGCACATGGATAACAACTACTGTATACATGGAGCTCATATGGTCATGAGTGTACATGAATAACATATGAGTGCACATGGATAAATGAATACATGGAGTACATGATGACCATGATAAAGTACATGAACATGACATACTCGATGTATCCGAGGAGATAACATCGCATGAAAAGATCCATAGGGTACTAATCCGTATGAACGTCGTGTCAGCATCAAGTATACTAGTCTATAACAAGAGACATATCCAAAGAAGTATGAAAAGATCAGAGAATGTACTCGCCTGGCAAATCGAACTGCTGATGATGAGGTAACTAAACTGGGGCAATATAAACCTATTTAAAATACACACATGTCACAACCAAGTCTACAATATCAAAAGAAATAGCTACAATGCAAGACTACATGCTTCTAGGTCCATTTTGGTCAAAGTCAACCCTCGGTCAACTCTGGTCAAACCTGGGTCAACTGGTCCGTCTACTAATTTCTAGGTCATACACAAATTTTAGGTCATTTCGAGCTTAGTTTAGTCGAATTGGCCGACAAGTTGACCAAATTGACAAAAGTCAACTTTGGGTCAAACTTGATCCAATTCAACTCAAAGGGCCTAACCATGCCTTAGAATTGTAATTTTTATTTTTTAGAAATTATTTTTATACATTAGATCATTTTTTAGAAATTATTTTTATGATTTTTCTTGAATTTTTTATATATTTATTAATTGATTGCTTGCGTTTTGATTTATTTGAATTTTTATGAATTTTTATTAATTAGATTGATTGCGGTATGATTTGATTGATTGTAGACTGGTGACTTGGTAGTTGACCTTAGTCAACCTTCACTAAGCCTAATAATTTAATTAAAATTCACATTTTGTTTTTAAAATTTTATTTAGATTTAATCTCTATTTTGGAGTGGTTTAGATGATTTTGGTCATTTTAGCCATTTTGGCCTTTATGTGATTTTCTGAATATGTTGACTTATGACTGTGCTAGCAACTGGTTTAACCTTAGTGGACATGTATAGGGGCCTAACCATGCCTTAGAATTGTTATTTTTATTTTTTAGAAATTATTTTTATGTATTAGATTATTTTTAAGGCTTTTATTTATTTATTAGCCTTTTTGCATGTAGGCCTTTGGGCTTTTCGACTTGGGCCCATTTCTACTTGAGAAAGAGTTGGCCCAAGTGAAACCCTAACCCTAGAGAACCCCCCTTGGCCGCCCAACAGCAGTACCCCCTCCCTTTGTTGCATTCATTTGTAGTTTGTAGCCTCCACAAAGAAACCCTAAGAGATCCAACTCTCCAAACACTTTTTTCCATCATCCAGAGTCCGTTTCTTTCCAAACGAACTCCGTTGCACTCATCGTGGAGAGGAGGATCTGTTGGACCATTTCTGGAGTGGAGACGGAAGGTTTTGGTAGAGGGAAATCGGCCGACACGACAACCGAGGAGCCCCGATCATTGAGTTTTGACGCTCAATAGGTAAAACCATAATCTACCATTGCAAATCTGGTTTTTTCTTCATTTTTGCATCCATATAGGTGCCCTAGCCTTGCCCATGAAATTTGGTAGGATTTTGACTCCGTTTGATGGAGGTATCGAGCCCGTGTCGGTCCCTTACGGCACATGTTCGACGAAATACCGCTAGGATTGAAAGTTGCTGTTTTTTCGATTCTGACTTCATGGATTTTAGATAATATCATTTCAATAAACTTTCATGAAGACGTATTAGAAATCGATGACTTTTCAGCGACGTTTCGGACACAGACACGCGTGCACGAGATCCCGTGCACGTCCTGCAGTCTGTGCGTCATAACTCGACGCACAGAGTTCCGTCTTGCGTGAACTTTTACGAGCACGTAGGGGCAACCTCTGCCCACATGTCCGTAAAATTTCATGAAGTTTTGTCAAGAGAACGCGGAGAAATCGCTCGTGCACTGGTCAGCCACACTGTACACTCGGGCTAATATTTGTCGCGGAAACGGACTTCATGCGCTTATACGACGCAGCGAAGAACCATTCCAGGACCCGAAACATGTTGACCTAGACTAGACGGCCCGTAGGACGAATCCCAAGTCGCGGCGTGGCCCGACGAGGGAGCAGCGAGGTCGGCACCACGCACGAGGGCGCGTGGGCGCGGGCGCGCGCGCGCAGCAGGCCACGCGGGTGCGTGGATCTGCGTGCACTGTTTCGGGCAACGTGTCACCATGTCATCGTGTCCTAGACCTACCCCAGGACCCCCCAGCTACGTGCACAAGCACGTGTGTTTCGTTGCGTGCGACGCTCAACGAGCGGAACGCACACGTACCACGCGGTATCGAGAAATTTCGATACGCGTTCTGTGGACACGACACAGACACGATTTTGAACCCGAGAGTACTCGAGCGTATCACGTAGGTTGAGACCAGCGTGTATGCCGAGTTTTGCGGGTTGATTTGGTGTATTTTGCATTTTGAGTCGTTTTGTCAAAATTGGGTTTTTTCGGGTTCAAAGTTTTGAATATAAATGTGATTTTTCGATCTTTGACTTTTTAGTCCATATTTTCTGAATTGTTAGTTCATATATGATAATTAGAACTTGCGGGAAGTGATCCGCGGAATCATCACCTATTTGTTTGCCTTTTTCCAAGCATAATAGGGTTTTTATTGAATTGGATAAAATTGAGATTTATATGATATTTCGATTTTTGAGTTAAATGCGATATTTGATTTCCAACTTCTTAGTTTACAAAATCTGAGTTTTCAGGACATATGAGGTTTCGGATTTGTGGGAACCAACTTTGGTTTTGTTTCATAATTTTCCATCAATTATAAGTATTTATGCTTTTCTATATATTATATTATATATATATATAATATATTATATATATATATATATATATCTATATAATATATATATTCTATATATTTCTATATATAATATATATAATATCTATATATAATATATATATATATATATAAACCCCATTGAAACCCATTGCTAATATATACATGTTGAGAATGGGTCGAGATGGTTTTAATTTCGATATTTGGATTCACTTAACCTATTTCAAAAACCATTGGTATTACTTTCCTTTTGAGCATTGTATTATATATTAGATATAATATATATATAATATATATAATATATATTATATAATATTATATATATATATATATATAGTTTCTTGATGTACATATATGTATATAATAGTAAATTAATTTGGGCTATATCATGATTATGTTTGGTGTTTTAATCTCAGAATTTACCTCTTTCAGTAAGCACCAGTACAAACCACGCACAAACATCACTTTTTGTTAGATTTGGATTTTGTTTGTATTGTATATACACGTGTGTATATACCTATATGTATATATATATATTGCTTGTTAAATTCTCTTAGATTAGATTGTATTTGTATATGACTATAGGAGCCCTAGGACAGATTTGGTTTATCATTTCGCGCTTAGTTTAGTCGAATTGGCCGACAAGTTGACCAAATTGACAAAAGTCAACTTTGGTCAACTTGATCCAATTCAACTCAAACGAACTCCGAATGACCTGAAATTTTGTGTATGACCTAGAAATTAGTAGAAGGACCATTTGACGCAGGTTTGACCAGTTTGACCACGTTGACTAGGTTTGATCAGAGTTGACCGAGGGTTGACTTTGACCAAATGGACCTAGAAGCAGTGTCTTGCATTGTAGCTATTTCTTTTGATATTATAGACTTGGTTGTGACATGTGTGTATTTTAATAGGTTACATTGCCCCAGTTTAGTTACACCTCATCATCACAGTTCGATTTGCCAGGCGAGTACATTCTCTGATCTTTTCATACTTCTTTGGATATGTTCTCTTGTTATAGACTAGTCTACTGATGCTGACACACGTTCACACAGATAGTACCCTATGGATCTTTTTATGCGATGTTATCCCCTTGGATACATCAAGTGTGTCATGTTCATGTACTTTATCATGACCTCATGTTCATATTTATCCATGTGCACTCATATGTTATTCATGTACACTTATGACCATATGACTCCATGTATACAGTAGTTTGTTATCCATATGCAATACATACAGCATTGATCCTTGTGTATGATTGGGGCAGGAAGAGTATAGTTGGTATGTGATCATTATCCCCAGTAGTTTGTTATCCATGTACACTCCTAGCTGTATCCATGTGCAACGCAAGCTGTTTACATAACCAATTCATGCTCTGAATCACGTAGAAGGTTATATTTCTCTATTATCATGTTATATTCTCATTTTATAGTCTCTCTTTCTTGTTGATTTCCCTTACAGCTATTCATGTATAGTTTTCTATAGCTTGCTTTATAGTCCATTTCTGCTATGAACTGTTGTAGAGATATGTGCTCGTTCCGTCCTGACTGGGCATGTTTGAAAATTTTACAGGTATTGATGAGGAGTACTGTCCTACCTATTATGGCATTGGCTTAGATGACACTGGCGACGTGGACCCTCAGGAGGATCCCACAGTCGCTGAGGACTTGCCTATAGTCTAGTTGAGACTTAGTACTTTATTTGTATTTCTGTTTGAGACATTATGAGTTGACTTGAGATTTATTCTGGTGGTTTACACCTAGACTTCTATTTATGTTGAGACTCTCTTGTGATTTTTTCTATTCTATCTTATATTGTGATTGAGTTACTTATTATTACTCTCCATTCGGAGCTTATTTTAGACTGTGTTAGATATTGTGCTCAGGACAGTGTTCTAAAACCGCCGACACTGCGATGTAGGCTGGGCGTTCGTCACTTCTCGTGCCCTTTCACTGGGTGCGGTCGTAACACCGTACAAGTCTAAGTTTGCTTGCACAAGGACAGTACCTACACAAAACACTAACAAAGCAAACACACGTATGCCGTATTTTTAATTATAGAAAACTAAATATTGGACACAAAGATTTTAAAAAACACTTCTTTTATTCATACTTGGCAGGTTCAAAGTATAAAACTTGCCATAATTTGATTACATATCTCTCTTTGAAACTCTTTTCAAATAGCCACAATGCCCATACATCATCCCTTTATTACATGCTCAAAATAAAATGGCCTTCAAAGAAAAAGCTTGCAACTTGACTAAAAATAGAAATAGCTACGAGGCGATCCATAGCTCTACTGGACTGGACACTTTAGTGCCTCACTTGAAATCCTCTGTCTCCTTATTTTCTGAAAAGAATGCCCATAACGTGGGTCAGCACACATCATATACTGGCGAGCGACTTTTGGCCGAACTCGCAAATATCTATACTAAGTCAACATGTAAAGCTAACATTTTACTAGTGATCTTTCTACTTGTCTAGGTTTCTTTTAACAATTTATAAGAACATGATAGTAGAAAATTTCATAACCATTTACCTATCGCCAACAGCCATCCCTACACAAGACATGTTAGCATAATTTGCATAACTAACTTATGTTACATTCTTGCAGATATTGAATTCATAATTTGAGTAATGCATGTGGCCTATATACATGATGGTCCAGGGGTCGTTTTCGTTATTAGCCGCTGTGACTCTTGTTCAGCTCGTCGCTAAGGACTCAGATATCGGCTACCCCTTTAACATGA
>JANAVB010017800.1:11506217-11541489 GCA_029216955.1 Iris pallida | reverse complement strand
TAAAGCTTGTGCCATAGTGGTTAATAGGGAGCAAGAGTACTCGCGACTGGACTAGTCCTCTCTGAGGGAAACCAGTATTTCGCTATGTCACTGAGTTTGAATTCTTGACTCTTTTTATCGTATTTTATTTATCGTCTTTTATCTGCCATAGTTTATAATATGTTTTTTAATTGGTGATTATTTCTGCTGCACACGCACACATACTATTTACCCCCCTAGAGGTGCTCAGCGGTCCTACAATTGGTATCAGAGCAAGTGCTTGTTATAGATATTACTGCTCATACCAATTTCTCCCACAATTGGTATCAAAGTAGGTTATATTCTAATATAATACTCTAGAGTATACATATGGCAGGCATGAATTCAATGTTCACAGGTGAAGTGCAATCCCTAAATAGACTCCCACTATTTGATGGAACAAACTATAGTTATTGGAAAACATGGATGAACTTGTACCTAAAGTCTCAAGACTTTGACTTATGGTCAATTATTGTCAATAGCTACCAAAATCCACTATCATATCTATTCTCACATCCTCTATAATCAACAAGCCTTACTATAGTTACACAGAGAAAGAGAAGAAGTTAGCTAGCCTTGATACAAAAGCAATGCATGCTTTTTATGTGCTGTAGACATAAATGTATTCAATCTTATTACTACTTACACAATATCTCATAAAATTTGAAAACTTCTTGAAGCTACTTAGGTGCAGGTACAAAAACAAATAGAAACTCCAGAGAGGAGGATAGTCTTCATAATGATGTAAATGTATGCACGATGACATCGAGATTTAAGGTTCAACGCAACCCTTTATATGAAGAAGAGCTTGTATGTGACAGCTGCAAGAAGATAGGCCACATTGTCACGACCCGCTCCTGAATAATCGGGCACGAATCGGACATGTCCAGCCTTCGTCGTTAGACAGGACGAAGTTGTAACAATCTAGGAGAACTACAAGGCAATATAAAATAAGTACAATCACAACATCTCTATAAACGATCCCAAATTCAAATACATGTCTAAGAATTTTACTATAATAATTTTTAACAAGGTAAAGTAAAGTCTGAGTCTCAGGTATGATGAAATGTACACTACCAAAGGTAAGGTAACTAGGCCTCATCGGCCTCTAAGTCCAATGCAGCTCCAGCTGGCTCTAGTACGTCAGCAGGCTCACGCCCATAATACGTGTCACAAATCGCCTCCATATCACCTGCAACTTATCCAATCAGGAGCGAAGCAAAAAAGTTATAGGTAATGAACAAGAACATCATGATATGAAAAGTAAAAGAGAACATATAACACAGAAAAGAACAGGAAAGTACATGAATGTAAAGTACAGGAAATAAAGTATAAAATGTAAACTATGAACCTGAAGTACAAGACATGACATGTGCACAATGTTTGAAATACAACTAGCCTATGTGACCGGCTAGAATAAGTACAGGAATAAGCACAGGAGTACGGGAATAATGGTACGACTTAGGGCCTGCGTGCACGATGCGAGGCCTAAGCTATCAATATGAATTTCTGATCTCTGGGTTTGGTCACATAGCTAGTGTATTTCCTCTCCCCAACCACTAAGTAGAAAAACATGAAAGTACAGGAGAACATGATATCATGTCATGATGTGTCATAGGAAAAGCACAGGATATGAATGTAAATGAACATAAACCATAGAATGTACTTGCCTTGATCCGGGAAAGTACGGTAACCAATGGAGCTGGATGTCCTCCTGTTATGATTTGATACAAGTTGATTAAAAACTAGTAAATTCCAATTTAGTTATCTTGTAAATCTACCCATATTCTAACCATAATTTGAGATACACTAGTTTATTTTTAGGCTTAAGTTAAATATCTAATTTCATTTCAGTTTATTATCACAATCAATCTATGTGTTACTCTAGGCCAACAACTATCATGCATTGTCTCTTACTTCTTAATATCTAGATAATAAGTGGTCCAACTATTTATTAGCAAAATACTAGTTATTAAAAAATAGTTGGTAAGGCTAACCAATAGTTAATTAGTAAAATGCCATTGTTTAGAGCTTACCCAACTTGTACTCATTTTAGGTGAACCCAGAGATTATTATATTTTCGATACCGATCTTTCGAAGCAAGGCAAGTATACTCCTCGGATTTGCTCATTTACTTCATATCTTATGCATCTATTTCCTGTTTGTACCTTCCTGTTGGATACGATATTATACGATCTTATCTTGTGTCTTGTTCCATGAGTTTTTTTGTCTGGGAGGGAAAATACTACAGATGTGTGATCACACCCGAGTTATAATTCATGTAATAACTTAGGCCTCGCACTGTGCACGCGGGCCCTAAGCCGTACCTTCATGCCTGTGCTATGTTCTATGTTCTATCCAAGCCGATCACACACTGTATTTTGATTATTGCACATGTCAGGTTTCTTGTACATTTCATGTTCAGGCTCCATTTCATGTTTTCTGTATTTACTTTTCAGCATTCATGTTCTTATTTTTCGTACTTTATACTTCATGTTCTCCTGTACTCATTTTACTATCATGATATTCTTGTTCATTTCCTTGGATATACTTAGCTCCGCTCCTGACTAGGATATGTTGCAGGTGAGATGGAGGCTATTTGTGATACTTACTACGGGCAGGAGTCTGGAGGTACCTTTGAGCTAGCTGGTGTTGCTCTGGACCTAGAGGCTGAGGAGGCCTAGTACCTTTCCTTTAGTATTTTATCTTTATTGTATTAGAGACATCAGATACCTTTACATTTGCTGGATAAATGTAATAATTCATAATTGTACTTGATTTTGGGATTCGATATTATAGATGTTGTGGTTTATATTCATTCTTATCTGGACTTGTAGTTTCCCTAGAGTTTGGTACAGCTTACTTCATCGTGTCTAACGACGAAGGCTGGGCGTGTCCGACTCGTGTCCGATTATTCAGGAGCGGGATGCTTTGGACAACTGTCGTCAAAGAAAAATACGTCTTCAATTTCAAAAAAGACGTCATCAAAGGGCTATTGGTTTTCATATTTGTTCTCTATTTTTCCTTTTTATTGAGTCTAAGAAAAATGTGAGATTGATCGGATCGGTACTGGCTTATCTATTCTCAGTCCATAATATATAGCATACCTATCCACAACTATATATCCAAAAGTCCACATATTAAAAAGTCCAAAACCCATCAAAATTTGGCCAAACTGTTCTGGCAGAGCTTGCCCGAACTCGGTCAAACTCGACCAAGTTCGATCCGAGTTCGATCTGGGTAAATTTGAAATACAGTTCCCATCAAATCTGTATCTAACGTTCGTATGCAAAATTCTAGCATCCGAAGTCTGTCCCAACTCTGTCCGAGTTCGGTCCTCAAAAACATATAAATAGAGTTGAGATTATCATTCATTTCAATCATCCAATTTCATCTCTTCTCTTCTCTATCTAAAGTGTTCTGAGCTTTTTACTTTCATATCTAAGCTTTTACGACTCTTAGCCAAGCCAGTACAGTTTTTGTTTAATCTAGAGTTTGGTGTTAAAGAGTTGTATCGGAGGCTGTATTCAGAAAACATTCTAATTTTCCAATTGCCTTCTGGAGTCGGTTGTGCGTTCGTACCAAGCACGGTGTTGTGAATTCGGTCGTGTACTTGTCGCCAAGCACGGTGTTGTAAGAGTTACAAGCGCTCAGTTAAAGTTTATACCATAGTGATTAACAATGAGCAAGCGTACTCGCGACTGGACTTGTTCTCTCAGAGGGAAACCATTATACATCGATATGTCACTGAGCTTGAATTCTTGACTCTTACTTTACCGTATTTTATTTATCACCTTTTATCTGCCATAGTTTATAATCTATTTTTTAATTGGTGATTATTTTTGCTATACACGCACACACTCCATTCACCGCCCCCCTAGAGTTGCTCAACGGTCCTACAGTGCGCTCCTCAAATTTCATATTAATATGGAGACAAATTTTTGGAGACAAAAAGCTCGCAACATCTAGGACACCAAAGGCGATAAGAATAGCTCGCTCGGACCGATGTCATGCCCCGATCCCGCTAGGATCGTTCGTCTGTGCTTTGATCCCTACGAGATCGTTCGTCCTCGCTAAGCCATAATGTCGTGCAAGCCTAAGTTACGCTTGCACAAGGTCAGTACCTGCACAAAATAACTAGCAAAGCAAAATATACGTACACAGCATATTTAATTGTAGAAAACCAAATATTGGACACAGAGATTTGAAAAGAAACACTTCTTTTTATTCATAAATTAATAGGATTACAAAGTACAAAGCTTGCGACTCAAACGCCATATTTTATTACATATCTCTCTTTGAAACTCTTTTCAAAATAGCCATAATGCCATACATCATATCCCTTTAACATGCTCAAAATGTAAAAACACCTTCAAAGGAAAAGCTTACAACTTGACTGGAAATGGAAATAGATACGAGGCGATCCACAAGCTCTACTGGCTGGACGAGCTTTAGTGCCTCGTAAATATCTGCACTAAGTCAACATATGAAGCTAATATTTTACTAGCGATCTTTCTACTTGTCTAGGTTCTTTTTAACAATTTATAAGAAATATGACAGTAGAATATTCATAACCATCTTACCCATCGCCGATAGCCATCCCTGTACAAAATATGTTAGCACAATTTGCATAACGAATAACTCATGTTACATTCTTGTAGATATTGAAATTCATAATTTGAGTCATGCATGTGGCCTATCTATGATGGTCTACGGGGCTGTTTTCCATGATTAGCCGCTGTGACTCTTTGGTTCAGCTCGCTAAGGACTCAGATATCTATCCTTTTAATATAAGGTCTCCTTTACCTCAGGGTGCTCTTAATCTCTCCTAGGCCAAGTGGTTCCAGGTGCCCCCAAATACCACCCGAGAGATAAATTTACCTTGTGCACAAGTTGTCCAAGACCAATGCATGTTGTAGCATTCTATCAGATAAAATAGATTCAAACGTATGCACAGATGTATGACACGTTCATTTCGTACCTTTTCTTTTATTCATCTCAACATGTACAAGTCATTCTATACATGTCTACAGTTTCAAAGCATATTTAGCAACATAGCAGATGATCATTCATTTGAAGCCGGTTGAGTAGCAATATATGATCTTGCATTTTGATTCAATTCAATTATCTTCTCTTATATTTTGTTGTTGTGGTATCGTTGATCAGAGGGACGAGGCAACAGAGTGGACTAGAGATCATTTTTATTAGGGCATATAGATAAATGTTTTCCCGGTTGAAGGAACCTACCGAGATTGAATCTTATTTTGAGAGAATGAGGGACTTTACGTGTCGTTCATGCGCTGTCTATGCATCCTCATGTATTGGCACCAACATTCGATTAGCATACTTTGGTCTCTTCTCTTAAGATTCGCAATGAATGCGTAATACGATAAAATTTAATAATAAAAACCAATCATAAAAACTAACACAAAAATGTATTCATCAACACAAGCAGTGAAAGAAAGCATCCAATAAAACTCTTGGATTCATTTCAATACAAATCGATCCATCAATTGGAAACATTCATTACATTTCAACCGTGATCAATCGATACCGACAAAAGTTTCTCCAAATACTCAATTCAAGACTGAGCCAGCTAGCCGTGGGTATTACATTATGGACCACGAGGAGCGGGACACTACATAATAACCCACTGAGAAGAGTTTTGTTCTCAAAATTTAAGAAACAAGCTCACCTCAACCAGTATTGCATTCAGGATCAAGTAAGGTAGATAGGTTGAAGATATGAGCATTTGTCCGCAGGTGTGATTGTGCAGATTGTCTCTGATTGGCGGTGGGTCCCTCAGCGGCTCATCTTCAGTATCATTACAGTTTCTGACGGTGTGACCCTGTTGGCCACAACTGAAACAAGCTTTATTGGCGACACGATAATCTTCCTTGGTGTGCCCACGCTTTCCACAGTAACTGCATTCCAGACCTTTCGCATAGCGACAATCTTCTTTCACATGTCTATGTCGACCGCAGTGGTTATATAGTATTTTATTTCATGATTCTCTATTGGTCTTTCTCTAACCATCATGGTATCTCTTAGTAGGCTGATTGCGACCGTACTGAATTTTTGCCAGTGCACTCATCAGCTTAAATTGTTCCACCTGTACTGCCGCCTCGAAGGCCTTGCTATATGAATCACACTCCCGGTTCTGAACACTCTCCTGAATGTTATCATTCAGGCCTTGAATGAACCGGTTCATGTGCACCATCTCATTTGAAATTATTACACTAGCAAAACTTGCCATCTTAGAAAATTCAGATTCATAGTTTTCTACAGACATGCTTCCCTACTTCAGTGCCACAAATTCATTCTCTATCTTTTGACGGATGGCAAGAGGCAGGTATTGCTCCAGAAATGCTTTTTGAACGAAGCCCACAAAATCTTTCCACCCCTAGCAGTGGCGAGTAGCTCTGGTTTCTTTGCTTTCCGCCAATCTTTTGCTTGCAATCTTAGTTGCAAAGCGGCACAAACTACCTTCTTGCTACTCGAAACTTCTATGAATGCGAACAGACCTTCCATTTTATCGATCTAATCCATCACCTTATCTGGTGATGTCCTGCCCTCAAATTTCGGAGATTTTGTATCCAAGAAGTCCTTTGGCTTAAAGAAAGAGTGCATGTGCGCCGGCTGGGGTTCGTCACCATCCATGGGCTCAATTTTGGGTGTTTCTGTCTGTTTGGTCGCTGCGGTGGTATCTCAATTTCCCGTAGCAAAGTTACGAGCTGGGCTAAGGCATCCAGCTGCTTTTGTTGAGCCTCAATTTGGGATTGTTGTATCTGGCTACGCTCCTCGACATCCCGTCTCTATAGTTCCATCATGGCCATAATTCGCTCTATCTGGTCTGTCGAGCCAGATGGTCGAGGAGGAGTCATTTCTTTATAAAAGAGTATAACTTCTGTCAGTCTCATAAAATATTATAGACTTATTGTATGGGGCATTGGTTTTTCAAACTCAAAATTAGAACCTTTGAAAGCCATCAAAATACTTTATATAATTTTTTGAAAATGATATTTGTAAGAGGCCAAGGAGGTAAGCAGTACTTTGATACCACTTTGACATGCTCCAATCCCGCTAGGGTCGTTTGTCCTCTCTTTGATCCCTGCGGGATCGTTCATCCTCGCAAGGCGTGATGCCGTGTGTCACACTCACTTTTCAATTTCAAGAGTATTTTAGTAATTGTTATTTATTTTAATTTTTATGATTTTTATTGAATTTTTTATCTATTTATTAATTGGATTGCTTGCATTTGATTTATTTGAATTTTTATGAATTTTTATTAATTAGATTGATTGCGATATGATTTGATTGATTGTAGAGTGGTGACTTGGTAGTTGACCTTAGTCAACCTTCACTGGAAGCCTAAGCAATAGAAGGGGAGCCTAAGCCAAAGGAAGGCCCTCAGTCTCCGGCTGAACTGCAGTCCTCTCCTGAAGGATAGGAGATGGGGGAAAATTTTCCGGTGAGGCTACTAACACCTCCTGAGCAATAGAAGGGGAAGTACAATCTCAGTCTCATCCAGAATTGTGACCAGTCTGATATATAAAACCCCGTTGAAAACGAACGCCCAGCCTACGCCGCAGTATCGACGGTAGAACGCTGTCCTGAGTCACAGTATCTAATACAGTCTAAAATAAACTCTGAATGGAGAGTAAATAAGTAACTCAATCACAATACTAAGATGGAATAGAAGCAAACTCAAGAGAGTCACAGATACAAGTCTAGGTGTAAAATCACCAGAATAAAACTCAAGTACAACTCATAATGTCTCACACAGAAATACAAATAAAGTACTAAGTCTCAGCTAACTATAGGCAAGTCCTCAGCGACTGTGGGATCCTCCTGAGGGTCCACGTCGCCAGTGTCATCTAAGCCAATGCCATAATAGGTAGGACAGAACTCCTCATCAATACCTGTAAAATTTCAACATGCCCAGTCAACGGAACGAGCACATATCTCTCACAACAGTTCATAGCAGGAATGGACATATAAAACAAGCTATAGAAAACTATACAGGAATCGCTGTAAGGGAAATCAATAAGAAGAGACTATAAAATGAGATATAATATGATAATAGAGAAATGTAACCTTCTACGTGATTCAGAGCATGAATTGGTTATGTAAACAGCTTAGGTTGCACGTGGATACAGCTATGGAGTGCACATGGATAACAACTACTGGGGATAATGATCACATAACCAACTACACTCTCCCTGCCCCCAATCAATACACAAGGATCAATACATGTTATGTTATTGCACATGTATAACAACTACTATATACATGGAGCTCATATGGTCATGATGTACATGAATAACATATGAGTGCACATGGATAAATATGAATATGGAGTACATGATGGCCATGATAAAGTACATGAATATGACATACTCGATGTATCCGAGGGGATAACATCAATGAAAAGATCCATAGGGTACTAATCCGTGTGAACGTCATGTCGGCATCAAGTATACTAGTCTACAACAGAGAACATATCCAAAGTAGTATGAAAAGATCAGAGAATGTACTCGCCTGGCAAATCAACTGCTGCTGATGAGGTGTAACTAACTAGGGCAATGTAAACCTATTTAAAATACACACATGTCACAACCAAGTCTACAATATCAAAGAAATAGCTACAATACAAGACTACATATTTCTAGGTCTATTTTGGTCAAAGTCAACCCTCGGTCAACTCTGGTCAAACCTGGTCAATGCTGGTCAAACCTGGTCACCTGGGCCAACTGGTCCGTCTACTAATTTCTAGGTCATACACAAAATTTTAGGTCATTCGGAGTTCGTTTGAGTTGAATTGGATCAAGTTTGACCTAAAGTTGACTTTTGTCAATTTGGTCAACTTGTTGGCCAATAGCTCGAAATGATAAACCAAATCTGTCCTAGGGCTCCTATAGTCATATACACAACTACAATCTAATCTAAGAAAATTTAACAAGCAATTATATATATATATATATATTTTATATATATATATATATATATATATATATATATATATATATATTTATATATATATATATATATATATATATATTTTACATATAGGTATATACATACATGTGTATATACAAACAAACAAAACCCAAATCTAACAAAAAGTGATGTGTGCGTGTGTGTGTACTTGTGCTTACTGAAATGAGGTAAATTCTGAGATTAAAACAACGAACGTAATCATGATATATCCCAAATTAATATTATGCCTTAGTTTTGCAAGCTTATCTCTTTTTCGAGCTTGATCATGACATATTTTATTGGGTCGACCCACTAACATATTGTCTAATCAGAACCGGTGTATGATGGTCTGATCAACCTAGTGCACTTTGGTTCGTTTTCATATATTACTCTACGTGGATGAGACTCTAGGGCATATGTCTCATCCACGACAGTTTGGCAATTCTCCTTGAATTATTTTCGTCGTCTATGAACCACGTATTGTACTCAATAGCATCGTCTTTGAACTCTTTTTGCTTTGTCTTTCACATATTTCAGAAAGACAAGGCACAGTACTTAATAGGTCAACCCAAGGTATCACGTTTCGCTTCCTTATCAAAAGGAGGATAGTGGCTTATTTCTATATCCTTGCAGTATTCTTTAGGATTTCAATAGTGTTGAATTCTAAACCCTTGATCGCGACCAGTCGTCTTGGTCATTCCCTTATCATCCAATGATTGGAACCTTATTCAATTGTGACATGGATTCCAAGTCTTGGATACTCGTGCCTAGACTTCAATGACCTCGTTCTCCATCTTGTCCACACCCTCGATTCATCCTGGATTGGATCAACTTAGATCATATAGAGACTAAAATTTCTTATAGATAGTATGCTTGGATTTCAGTGTTATTGACAGTCGTGCTTTAAACTTTCAATTTTGATCATCTTTAGAATAGTAACGCTTTATGGTTAATTTTAGTTGTTTTTTTTATCACCAGTATTTGTGTAGGATGATAGACTGTCTTACAGCCGATGATTTATTATTTTCCCTTATCTTTTCCAGAATGGCACCCATGACTAGAGTTTGTCCCAGAGCACAGCTGCAATTCAAGATGAGACCGAGATTGTACTTCCCCCTTCTATTGCTTAGGAGGTGTTAGTAGCCTCATCGGAGAATTTCCCTCCTCTCCTATCCTTCAGGAGAGGACTGCAGTTCAGCCGGAGATTGAGGGCCTTCCTTTGCCTCCCGGATTGGTACCCCATGCCATTCCTGATGGAGCTCATATTTACAGACTACTTCAGGATGTGCAAAGGTACAGAGACTTCAGGCTGAGCTTATGAGAGAGCAGAGTCTCAGTTTTTAACTATTATGGGATTACATGCATTCGAGGGAGGAGCCTAGTCCTAAGAGAGCGAGGAGCAGTTTATACCCAGAGCCTCAGGAGTACCCAGGCTTCCAGCCTAGACCAGCCTATCCAGTTCAAATTCCTGTCCAGCAGAGACCAGTTGAGTGGGTGCCTACCTGTGCTTTCTGTAAGAAGCTTGGGCACGTATGGAAGGACTGTAGGAAGAGACTAGGATTATGCCTATTTTGTGTGTCAGCTGCACACAAGATACGAGACTGTCCTACTACACTTGCCCCTAGTCGAGGCCTACTTTCGGGAGAGAGTTCCAGCTACCAGACCTAGTAGAGGTGAGTTCTTGACCCATACCTTATCCTATCCTGATGATTACTGTACCCTACCATAATGTTTATATGCTTGATACCTTATGACTACTTTTGGTCTAGTATGACTATAGTGGCTAGATGAGACCCCAGACTGATTACCTGTCATAATCATGTATGATATCTTTCCAACTGCATGATTTAGATAAATTTTCTTAAGACCATGATTGTTAGAGATTTTGACTTAGAAGGAGTAGGATCATCTTAATTTCGAGGACAAAATTATTTTAAGGAGGGTTAATTTGTCACACTCACTTTTCAATTTCAAGGGTATTTTAGTAATTATGAGTTATTTGAATTTTTATGATTTTTATTTGAATTTTATTATTTATTAATTAGATTGATTGTAGTGTTATTTGATTGATTGTAGACTAATGACTTGGTAGTTTGACCTTAGCCAACCATGACCTAGAATATTAATGCTATATTAGAAATTAGATTTATTATCATTAGAATTAATTTAGATTTTATTAGTAAATTTTTAGAGTGATTAATTGATTTTTAGCTATTTTGACCTTTTCTGTGATTTTCTGAATATGTTGACTCTTGTTTGTGCTAGCAACTGGTTTAACCTTAGTGGACTTGTATAGGGGCCTAACCATGCATTAGAATTGTTATTTTCATTTTTAGAATTTAATTTGTGCATTAGATTATTTTTAAGGTTTTTAATTATTTAATTAGCCTTTTTGCATGTAGGCCTTTGAGCTTTTTGACTTGGGCCCATTTCTACTTGAGAAAGAGTTGGCCCAAGTGAAACCCTAACCCAAGAGAACCCCCTTGGCTGCCCAACAGCAGTACCCCTCCCTTTGTTGCATTAATTTGTAGTTTGTAGCCTCCACAAAGAAACCCTAAGAGATCCAACTCTCCAAAACACTTTTTTCTTTCATCCAGAGTCTGTTTCTTCCCAAACGAACTCCGTTGCGCTCGTCAAGGAGAGAAGGATCTATTGGACCATTTCTGGAGTAGAACGGAAGGTTTTGCTGGAGGAAATCGGCCGACACGACAACCGAGGAGCCCCGATCATTGAGTTTTGACACTCAATAGGTAAAACCCTTATCTACCATTGCAAATTTGGTTTTTTCTTCATTTTTGCATCCATATAGGTGCCCTAGCCTTGCCCATGAAATTTGGTGGGATTTTGACTCCGTTTGATGGAGGTATCGAGCCCGTGTCGGTCCATTACGGCACGTGTTCGACGAAATGCCGCTTAGGATAGAAAGTTCTTGTTTTCATTTCTTTCTAATGGATATTTAGATAATATGATTTGATAAACTTTTATGAAGACGGATTTGGGTTTGACATCGTTTCAGCGGCGTTTCGGGCAACGGACGCACGTGCACGAATCCCGTGCACGAGGTCGTGCGTGCCCTGCTGTCCGCGTGATTGCGCGATGCACAGAGCATATTTTTACTTGAAAATTTGTGATCACTGGAGGAAACCTTTACCCCCATGCTCGTACAATTTCACGACTGTTCATTGAACGAGCGCGGAGATATCGCGCGTGCACCGCTCAGCCACTGTGCATTCAGACCTTCGTTTTTGTCGCAGAAACGGACTTCGTGCGTGCACACGATGTAGCAAAGACCCATTCCAGGACCTGGGACATGTCGACCTATACCAATACGACCTATAGGACGAATCCCAAGTCGTAGCGTGGCCCGACGAGGGAGCAGCGAGGCCGGCACCACGCGCACGAGGGCGCGGGGGTATGCGCGCGCGCGCAGGGTCGTTCGGGTGTGTGGGTCTGCGTGCGCTATTTCAGGCAGCGTGTTGCCATGTCATCATGTCCTAGACCTACCCCAGGACCCCCCAGCTACGTGCACAAGCACGTGGCGTTTCGTTGCGTGTGCGGTGCTCAAACGAGCGAGAACGCACGCGTACCATGCGGTATCGAAAAATGCTGATACGCTTTCTGTGGACACGACACGGACACGATTTCGAACCCGAGAGTACCCGAGCGTATCACGTAGGTTGAGACCACGTGTATGCCGAGTTTCGCGGTTGATTTGTTGTATTTTGCGTTTTGAGTCATTTTGTCAAAATTGGGTTTTTTTTCGGGTTCAAAGTTTTGAATATAAATGTGATTTTTCAATCCTTGAATTTTTAGTCTGTATTTTCTGAATTGTTAGTTCATATATGATAATTAGAACTTGCGGGAAGTGATCCGCGGAATCATCACCTATTTGTTTGCCTTTTTCCAAGCATAATCGGGTTTTCATTGAATTGGATAAAATTGAGATTTATATGATATTTCGATTTTTGAGTTAAATGCGATATTTTGATTTCCAACTTCTTAGTTTACAAATCTGAGTTTTCAGGACTTATATGATTTAGATTATGTGAGAATCAACTTTTGGCCTTGTTTCACAATTTTTCATCATTTATGGATATAATTGTTTACTATATAGCCTATGCATATATTTAACTATATATATGTATAACCCCGTTGAAACCCATTCCTAACACATATACGTGGAGAATGGGTCGAGGGAGAGTTATTTCAGATTTTAGACTTTTTAAGTATCTCGCATCATTGCGTATCTTTCCATTTGAGCTTTTGTATATATATATATTTTTTTAAATAAATATATATATATATATTTTTTTTTAAAATATAATTATATATATATATATATTATATATATATATATATATATATATAATATATATATTATAATATTATATATATATATATATATATATATATAAGTAGTTTCTTACTTTATAGATGTATATAATAGTATAGTAATTTGGTAATACCATGTTATGTTTGAATATTTTAATCTCAGATTTGACCCTTATTTCAGTAAGCACCAGTACATACACACGCACACACCACTTTTGTTAGATTTGGTTTTGTTTGTATTGTATATACACATGTGTGTATATATATATATATATATATATATATATATATTATAATATATATATTTTTTTATATATATATATATATATATTATATATATATATATTTTATACACCACATGTGTATATATTATGTATATATATGTATATATATATATATATATATATATATATATATATATAATATATATATAATATATATATATATATATATATATATATTTATTCCTTGTTAATTCTCTTAGATTAGATTGTAGTTGTGTATATGACTATAGGAGCCCTAGGACAGATTTGGTTTATCATTTCGAGCTTAGTTTAGTCGAATTGGCCGACAAGTTGACCAAATTGACAAAAGTCAACTTTAGGTCAAACTTGATCCAATTCACTCAAACGAACTCCGAATGACCTAAAATTTTGTGTATAACCTAGAAATTAGTAGACGGACCAGTTGACCCAGGTTTGACCAGCGTTGACCAGGTTTGACCAGAGTTGATCGAGGGTTGACTTTACCAAATGGACCTAGTAGCATGTAGTCTTGCATTGTAGCTATTTCTCTTGATATTGTAGACTTGGTTGTGACATGTGTTATTTTAAATAGGTTTACATTGCCCCAGTTTAGTTACACCTCATCATCAGCAGTTCGATTTGCCAGGCAAGTACATTCTCTGATCTTTTCATACTTCTTTGGATATGTTCTCTTGTTATAGACTAGTATACTTGATGCTGACACGATGTTCACACGGATTAGTACCCTATGGATCTTTTCATGCGATGTTGTCCCCTCGGATACATCGAGTATGTCATGTTCATGTTCTTTATCATGGCCATCATGTACTCCATGTATTCATATTTGTCCCTGTGCACTCATATGTTATTCATGTACACTCATGACCATATGAGCTCCATGTATACAGTAGTTGTTATCCATGTGTAATAACATAACATGCATTGATCCTTGTGTATTGATTGGGGGGCAGGGAGAGTGTAGTTGGTTATGTGATCATTATCCCCAGTAGTTGTTATCCATGTGCACTCCATAGCTGTATCCATGTGCAACCCAAGATGTTTACATAACCAATTCATGCTCTGAATCACGTAGAAGGTTATATTTCTCTATTATCATATTATATCTCATTTTATAGTCTCTCTCTCTTGTTGATTTCCTTTACATCGATTCATGTATAGTTTTCTATAGCTGCTTTATATGTCCATTCCTACTATGAACTGTTGTGAGAGATATGTGCTCATTCCGTCCTGACTGGGCATATTAAAATTTTACAGGTATTGATGAGGATACTGTCCTACCTATTATGGCATTGGCTTAGATGACACTAGCGACGTAGACCCTCAGGAGGATCCCACAGTCGCTGAGGACTTGCCCATAGTTTAGCTGTGTTTTAGTACTTTATTTGTATTTTTGTTGAGACTTTATGAGTTGTACTTGAGATTTATTCTGGTGGTTTACACCTAGACTTCTATTTATTTGAGACTCTCTTGTGATTTCTATTCTATTCCATCTTAGTATTGTGATTGAGTTACTTTATTACTCTCCATTCGGAGCTTATTTTAGACTGTGTTGATATTATGACTCAGGACAGTGTTCTACCGCCGACTGCAGCGTAGGCTGGACATACGTCACTTCTCGTGCCCTTTCACTGGGTGTGGGTCGTGACACGTTTTAGTGGTGGCCCATGCAGGTCATAAGTAGACCAAAATAAATAATTTGTGATTTTCTGAAATTTTGTGTATGACCTAGAAATAGTAGAAGACTAGTTGACCCAGGTTTGACCAGCGTTGACCAAGTTTGACCAGAGTTGACCGAGGGTTGACTTTGACCAAAATAGACCTAGAAGCATGTAGTTTTGCATTGTAGCTATTTTTTTTGATATTTTAGACTTGGTTGTGACATGTGTGTATTTTAAATAGGTTTGCATTGCCCCAGTTAAGTTATACCTCATCATCAGTTCGATTTGCCAGGCGAGTACATTTTCTGATCTTTTCATACTTCTTTGGATATGTTCTCTTGTTATAGACTAGTATACTTGATGCTGACACGACGTTCACATGGATTAGTACCCTATGGATCTTTCATGCGATGTTATCCCCTCGGATACATCGAGTATGTCATATTCATGTACTTTATCATGGCCATCATGTACTCCATGTATTAATATTTATCCATGTGCACTTATATGTTATTCGTGTACACTCATGACCATAGAGCTCCATGTATACAGTAGTTGTTATCTATGTGCAATAACATAACATGCATTGATCCTTGTGTATTGATTGGGGGCAGGGAGAGTGTAGTTGGTTATGTGATCATTATCCCCAGTAGGTATCCATGTGCACTCCATAGCTGTATCCATGTGCAACCCAGACCGTTTACATAACCAATTCATGCTCTGAATCACGTAGAAGGTTACATTTCTCTATTTTATCATATTATACTCAGTTACAGTCTCTCTCTTGTTGATTATTCTTTACAGTGATTCAGTATAGTTTTCTATAGCTTGCTTTATATGTCTATTCCTGCTATGAACTGTTGTGAGAGATAGTGCTCGTTCCGTCCTGACTGGACATGTAGAAAATTTTACAGGTATTGATGAGGAGTACTGTCCTACCTATTATGGCATTGGCTTAGATGACACTCGCGACGTGAACCCAAAGGAGGATCCCACAGTCGCTGAGGACTTGCCTATAGTCTAGCTAAGACTTAGTACTTTATTTGTATTTCTGTTTGAGACATTATGAGTTGTACTTGAGTTTTATTCTGGTGATTTTATACCTAGACTTGTTATCCGTGACTCTCTTGAGATTCTTTCTTCTATTCCATCTTAGTATTGATTGAGTTACTTATTATTTACTCTCCATTCGGAGTTTATTTTAGACTGTATAGATACTATGACTCAGGACATCGTCTTTCTACCGCCGACACTGCGGCGTAGGCTGGACTTTCGTTACTTCTCATGCCCGGGTCGAAAGAATTGAGTCATGGTTGGATCTCGAATTTAATCACAAGTAATTTAGTATCATGGTAAGGGTTCAAGAGGTGACAACTAATACAAGAATAAAGGAAATCAATTGAAGCATAAAATAATTTAATTAAGAATCCAGTGAAATAATTTAGGGACACAGTACTAAAGGGAATACTGTTAAGGAACGATCAAATACAAACGGTTAGAAGGTCACAATAAAATATCTAGATTTGAGGGAAGGTTGAGTAAGTCAAGATTGAGATACAGTCACATAGTTTGGCAGACGACTAACAATACTGGAGTATATACTACTATCATAGTCATGAGTGATATGGCAATTAGTATGGAACACTTCTATCTCATTAAGGTTACCTTGGTGGCCTACAATTACATTCCTTTAAAAATAAATTTCAAAATAACTACCTCAATTTGTATTCACTCTAAGCCTTCCAATCTAATCACGACTAACATTTAAATCCTTTTCATAAATCTCATAATAACTTTTATCTCTTTACTACTAACCTTTCCAAAATTTAACATTTCAATCCAACTTTAAACTCCAGAGTTAATGAATCATGAATCCATAAAATTCTATATCACTTCATAACTTTAAAAACTCCCAATTTGTCTCAAATAAAAATAGACACTTAGCTTATCACGACAATCTAGCATTTACTAAAAACGTGTCACGACCTGCACCCAGGGACGCCCAGCCTACGCCGCAGTGTCGGCGGTAGAACGCTGTCCCGAGTCACAGTATCTAACACAGTCTAAATAAATTCCGAATGGAGAGTAGAATAATAAGTAACTCATCACAATACTAAGATGGAAGAGAGGAAAGAATCTCAAGAGAGTCACAGATAAAAGTCAAGGTGTAAATCACCAGAATAAAACTCAAGTACAACTTGTAGGAACGAAATAGTAAAGCGTGATACTCTAGAGGGGGGTGAATAGAGTTGGCAGCGGAATAATGCTAATTAAAAAGTTAGCAGCACAATCACAGAATATTAATCACAACTAAAATAATGTAAAGGCAAAGTTAAGAGAGCAAACGCAAAGACAACGATGTATACTGGTATCCCTCTATTGAGGACTAATCCAGTCGGTAGAACTCTTGCTACCAGTTGAATCCACTATTGGAAAAACTGCAAGTTTTCTTACGAAGTCCTTGCAAGTTCTACAACGCGAGCTTTGATACGAAGAACTCGTCCAACTTCAAATGTGAAGAGGTATTCTTCAATCAAGCCTTCTGATTACAATCTCTCAGAAACTTCTAGACCGTACTGCACTGGCAAATTGACTAGAGGATTGTAACTGGCTTGGGATCTGAAATTGAAAGCTCTAGAAAACTCTTTGGAAGACTGAAAGCTTTAGATAGAGAGAAGATTGAAAGTGAATGATGTGAATGAAAATTCTTCTCTATTTATAGGAGTTCCAAAGGCAGACTTCTGTCAGAATTCGGGCAGAATTCGGGCAGAATTCTTTGAGCAAATCTCGGTCAAATCCGCAACTGCAGGAGGACCAAGTTCCAGAGATTCAAAATCACAACGGCCACTAACCGAACTCTGGCCGAACTCTGGCCGAGTTCTGTCAGGGTTAAGTCAGGGTTTAGTTAGGGTTTTTGAAAAAAGCTTTTGGTGATTTTTGAAAACCTTTTTGAAAACCTTTTTGTAAACCTTTTTGTAAACCTTTTTGAGAGGTCATTTTAAAAACATTTTGAACTCATTTAGGGATAACCTATTTGCCAGTACGACTCGGTGTACAACATATTCCTAGACTCAAAAAATGAAAATTATATTGCATAGGAAATACAGACTCGAGTAGGCAAACAGATCTTCAGTCCTGAACGGAGTGGATAGCCAATCTTGCTTATGTCCAAGAATCTGAGATGTCCCAACTAGCTTTGTATATCCAGACAGAGTTTGATCAATTATTAAAATCAGGTTGACCATATGACCAATGGGCCAACAATCTCTCCCATTTTGATAATTGACAAACTATGAATGATATCACATTAAGCTTGTTCAAAAAGAATCAAAACGTGAAATTGTTCATGTCCTGTATTTAACTCAAAAAATGTTAGATCTTTAATTTTCTCCCCCTTTGTCACTTAGCAAAATAATTGCACAAGAGAAGCTCCTCCGTATTTAATGCAGAAGGCTCCCCCGCAATTAATGCATAAGGAACAAATAGTGAGAAAACATGTAAAAGAGATAAGGCATAAAAATTAGAGAGATATCATTGCAGGCATGTATTGTCTCTAAAGAATATTATCACAGGCATGCTATTGTTTTAAAAACATAAAAGAAATCTCAGGCATGCTATTTCACAGGTAGTTTGTAATGAAGAAGCAGTATAAAGAGATAGTGCTAAAACAAAGTGTTGAAATAAACTGAAATATCAAAAATGAAACATCATAAGCATGTCCATGAAGATAAAAGTACTGAAAGCAAAACAGAAAGTGCTGATAAATACTAGAAAGTACTGATAAAAAGAAATACAGAAAAAAACTTGGAATGTTGGAGCATTTCCAAGTATACAATAGAATATCACTAAAAAATCAAATCACATCTCCTCATCACTATCCTCGTCATCACCAACGTCAGCTCGACTAGCATGTCCTGAAGGACCAGCACCAGAAGTACCAGCGCCAGAAGGATGAGTAGGGGCGCCAGCATAGAACTCACCAACGTAGTCACGAGGTACACGATACCAATCATAGGCGTTACCTGGCTGGAAGTAGGCATGGACAGCCTCATCCTCACAGCGGTAACCTGAAAAGGCTGGATCTCGAGGAATGGAGGCGGCAGAGTGACCAGTCTGGGCAAAACGCAGATCGGCCAAGGAGTTTGCCATCGCCTGGTAACGGGTGACGTCGCAGAACTCACGCTCGCGAGCCATGTCCGTCAACGAGACGTGCAAAGCAGATAAGTGCTGATGTATGCCCTCAAATGTCATGGCATACTGATGAGGTGTGGAGGAGGTGCAGTAGGTGGAGCTGTAGCAGTCATGCTACGACGAGATAACTGAAAAAACTTGGGCTCAGAGTCCTGAGTACAAGTTGATAGATCGATCTCGAATCGCTGAAAGATACGAGGGAGAATCATCGCGTAAGAGAGATTTCGATCTCTTGCACGACATCGTCCCATCATCTGAATGATAGTCTTAGGGGTGGAAAAAGGAATCCCCTTAAGAATATGGTACATGGCGGACAGCTCAAGTGAGGTCACATATCTTTGGAAGTGGATTTGGGAAGGATAGTAGAGTAGATGATGCGATGCAATTCATAGTTGAACAAGTTCAGGTTGTTAGCCTTGAACTTTCCAGAGCGTACTCTGTCAGGAGCACAGAGTTCCGCTTTGAAACTAGTGAGTGTCGTGCCTTCGGGAAAATCGAATTCCGTGATGTCCTAGCGGTTCACCTTCATTGGAAAAACCAAGAATCTCCGCTAGGAGGACATCATCGAACTCGATGTCGATGCCTCCAACACGTGTGCTCACGACAAAAGTGTTTACTACGAGATTGCAATAGAATAAACGAATGGCATTAGTAGCTATCGGGAAGCACAGTTTAACAAATAAGTGTAACCCTAATGCCTCAAACAAGTACGATGATCGGAAAATACCGTCCATTTGATCGGAGCACCGTCGTATGGATCGGGTGGAAAAATCACCGTACCATAATAGGGCTTGGTCGAGGGTTTGAAAGAAAACCCATCGAAAGTGCCGTCGCTCGTTTGGATCGGCGAAAGAGTGAATCCGTGTGTGGATTCGAAGACGACCCTTCCTCACTAGGAGTGGTCTTCTTCTTCCTCTTGAATGGATTAAATCTAGGTGCCATTGAAATAAAAAGCACAAATTGAAAGGTGGAGAGAGAGGGAGTTATACCTCACGAAATCAGGATATATTGTAGAGAATGTCGATCTCCGTACGATTCCAAATTTTGTACAGATTTCACCAAGTAGATTGGAAGGAAAAGATTGGTGAAGAACTAGGGTTTGATGGCTCGGGTCGGCTGCTGCTGCTGTTGAATTGGTTTGGAAGCAATGAAAGAGAAGAAGCTCTCGGGTTCTGGATATATACACAGATACCCTCAATCGAACTCGGGCCGAATTCGGTCAGAGCTCTGGCCGAATTCGCCTAGGGTTCTTCAAATTTATTTTTTCCACTTCTTTTCATTGTCTTTTTAAATATTTAATTCAAAGATTAGTTATTTTAGCCTTCAAATAACATAATTAATAATATTTTATGAATTAAATGTCGTTACACAGCGACTGTCTCAAATTAGCTGTAGGAGTACTGTCCCAGCTGGCGGAGGTTCACCGGGAACTCTTAAATACCGCTTCGCTTCAACCGTAGTTGTGGTGACAGACAGACTCTTTATTGGCTTGTCTCTAACACAATTTTTGCGTATTGAGTTATAATCATAAAACAAAATCAATTAATTTATTGACGTCCAAAAATTCCTAATTCTCGACGTAAATAATTGAAACGATCTTTCGCTAGAGGTTTAGTGAAGATGTCAGCTAATTGATTTTCAGTATCTATGTACACAAGGTTTACTCCATTTTGATGATATCTCTAAGAAAATGATGTCTAATCTTGATATGTTTAGTACGAAGTGACATACTGGATTCGTAGTCAAATTAATAGTGCTCGTGTTATCACAGAAAATGGAATATGTGTGTAAAATAAATCATAGTCTTCTAGGGTTTGTTTCATCCACAAATATAGCGCAACAACGTCCTGCGGCGATGTACTCAGCCTCTGTTGTTGATAGGGCTATAGAATTTTGCTTTTTACTAAACTAAGAGACTAAAGCTTTGCCTAAGAAATGACATGTACCACTTGTACTTTTTCTATCAACTTTGCATCCAGCAAAATCTGCATCCGAGTAACAGATAAGGTCAAAGGATTTAGTTTTGGGATACCACAAGCCAACAGAAGAAGTGCCCTTAAGGTATCGGAAGATACGCTTAACTACGGACAGATGTGATTCCTTTGGGTTAGCTGAAAACGTGCACAGGCAAACACTAAATATTATATCTGGACGACTAGCAGTTAAGTAAAGTAAACTACCAATCATATCCTACTTACGTGTGTCGACTGGCTTGCCTTGTTCATCTGAATCAAGCTTTGTTGAAGTTGCCATTGGAGTGCCAATAGGTTTGACATTGTCCAGATCGAACTTCTTTAGCAAGTCTTTGTGTACTTGGCTTGATTTATGAATGTCCCATTATCAGTTTGTTTGATTTGCAATCCGAAAAGAATTTTAGTTCTCCATCATGCTCATCTCAAACTCATTCTGCATACACTTAGAAAATTCTTGACACAGAGATTCATCAGTAGATCCAAATATAATATCATCAACATAGATTTGAATTAAAAGCAGCTTGCCATTAAAAGATTTAATAATAGTGTAGTGTCAACCTTCCTTTTGAAAAACCGTTGTCAAGTAGAAAAGAGCTTAGACGATCATACCAAGCACGAGGGGCTTGTTTTAAACCGTATAGAGCTTTCTTCAACTTGAAAACATGATCTGGGTTTTTGAAATCCATGAAACCTGGAGGTTGTGCTACAAAAACTTTTTTTTATAAATCCATTTAAAAAAAGCACTCTTCACATCCATTTGAAAAAGTTTGAAATCATGAAAACCTGCAAATGCACATAACATGCGAATGGATTCTAATCTCGCAACTGGGGCATAAGTCTCATCGTAGTCGATACCTTCTTCTTGATTGTATCCTTGAGCTACGAGTCGAGCCTTATTACGAGTCACTAAACCATTCTCATTCAGTTTGTTTCGAATACCCAACGGGTGCCAATGACCGGATGATCAACAGGTCTGGGAACAAGTTCCCAAACTTGATTCGTTCAAATTGGTTTAATTCCTCTTGCATAGTATCTATCCAATAACTATCACTACATGCTTCATCAATAGTTTTAGGTTCTAGCTGTGAAATAAATGCAACACTAGAAACAATATCTCTACAGGATGTACGAGTACTTACTCCCTTGGTAATATCACCAATTACCAAATCCTTTGGATGATTAGCTGTAAATTTCAACCTTTTCGCTTCATTCTGAAGGTAGCTGGTTCCTGGATCTTCTCTAGGAGGTTCAGCTAGTGCAGAGCTTGGCTGAGAATCAGCTGGAGTTGAGCTTGGTACAGATGTATCTTCGTCATTGTCATCAATCGTCATTTAATTTAATTCATCAAAGGTGACATTGATTGATTCTTCGATGATCATGGTACGTTTGTTGAAGACTCTGTATCCTTTGCTCTTGGCCGCATAACCTAAAAATATACCTTCATCGGCCTTTTCATCAAATTTTCCCAAATTGTCTTTTGTGTTAAGAATAAAATATTTACAACCAAAAATTCTAAAGTATAAACTGAAGGAATTCTATTAAACCATAACTCAAATGGAGTCTTCTTCGATTTGGATCGAATTAGAACTCTATTGAGAATAAAGCAAGCTGTGTTGACAGCTTCAGCCCAGAAATATTTGGGTAGACTAAACTGGTTTAACATCACTCAGGCCATTTCAGTTAGAGTTCTGTTCTTACGTTCCACAACTCTATTTTGTTGTAGAGTCCTAGGGCAGGAGAACTCGTGTATAAAACCGTGTGTGTCACAAAATTGCTCAAAATCAACATTCTCGAATTCGCCACCATGATCGCTTCTAATGCGAGTGATCATGTAACCTTTTTCATTCTGAACTTTTTTGCAAAAGGCGACAAATTCGGATAATGCATCATTCTTGCGTGTCAAGAAATATACCCACATGTATCTAGAGAAATCATCTACAATTACGAAAGCATAAAGTTTACCTCCGAGGCTAGCAACTCTGCTAGGACCAAATAAGTCCATATGAAGCAATTGTAGAGGTCTAGTAGTACATACTGCGTTTACTGACTTGAAAGTGGATCTGGTAGCTTTGTTCCTTTCACATTGACTGCATACCGAATCCTTCTTGAATGTAATGTCCGGTAAACCGTGTACTAGCTTCTTTGTGGATAATCTTGATATTGTATCCATATTAGCGTGACCGAGTCTCATATGCCACAGATGACTCTCATCCCTCTTGGCCATTAAGCATCTACCTGAAATGTTAGTTTCTTCTAACAAATAGAAAACATATATAGTGTCTTCCCTGATACCTTCAAAGATAGTACTACCAGTTGAGCTATCAACTATAGTACATTTGTCTTTGCCAAAGTTGATGCCATAACAATGATCAGCTAGATGACTTATGATGAGTAGGTTATGTTTCAACTCGGTAACCAGACAGACATCCTTAATTACAGGATAGGAAGACTTACCAACATCACCGATACCAATAATATACCCTTTCAAATTATTACCGAAGGAGACATAGCCTTCCTTCTTTTCTTCGACAGTGTTGCAAATAGGGTAGCGTCACCGGTCATATGCCGTGAGCAACCGCTGTCGAGGATCCATTTGCTTCTAGCATGTGAAGGGTGTTCCACCTACAAAACAGTTTGCAGATGAAACCTTTGGTACCCATTTCTTGTAGGGTCCTGAATTGTTAGCTTTAGGTATCCAAGCATAAACATTTAAATCTACAAGCTTTCTCATTCTACATGCAGATGATATATGACCAATGAGGCCACAATAATGACATTGTGCATGTCGAGTGTTGAAAGCTGAGTGGTGTGTATGGTTGGTAGGTTTAGGTTTTCTAGTACAGAAGAAAGCATACCTATAATCTTGTTTGGGCTTAACCTTTTGGGGTAAAGGTTTGATAGGGTTAGGTCTGACAGTGTTTGGCTTGGGAATGTTCCGATTTCTCGGTAAGTGACACGTGTTATGGTAGGAAGCAGCAGGCTCAGGCTGTTTTCCTAACCTAATTTCCAATCTTTTGGAAGTGTCATACAACTTAGTATAATCAGAAGTAAGTGATTCCATTCTGATTTGTGCACATTGAAGACTTTTCTTCTCTATAGAAAGTTCTTCCTTGAGTTGGTCAATAATTTTGTCTTTCTCTTCAAATGACTTGGTAGTCTCGTGTAATAAGAGCTTTATTGAAGAAAGCTCACCAGACTTACTAACATTATTTCTAACCTCAGCTAGTAGGTCGGTAAGTCTACCTATTTCACCTTTGTTTGAGTACCTTCTTAGAGGTCTGATACTTACTACGTAGTTTCCTGTAATCAGTCATCAGGTCACTGAAGGCATCTCCTAATTGCTCAAAGGTGAAGTCATCATAAGTATCAACAACAGGTTCAGTAGGTACCTGATCGGATGCCATAAAGCATACGTTTGCAGCGTCTTCTGATTGTTCGTCTTCTGAGTCGCTGGCTTTACTTTCATGCCATATGCTGGTGTTGGCATATTTCCGTGATGTTGATCTCTTCAGGTTCCCTTTTTCATACCTGTTGCTCTTCTTGCTTGATGATGAGTTTGTGGGACAATCCTTCTTCATGTGTCCCTTCTTCTTGCAACCATAGCAGACAGCATCTTCTTGGTACCAGTTGTTGCTGTTGTTCTCTTTGACTCTCCTCTCATGTCTCATGAATCTTTTGAACTTCCTTGCTAGGAGTGCTTGATCTTCAGCGTCAGATCTACTGCTGTCTGAGTCATCTTCAGCAGCTTTTCTGTGCTGAGCCTTGAGGGCAATAGTCTTCTCCTTTGGTGCAGGCTCTTCAAAATCTTGTAGCTCCAGTTCATGAGTGAGTAGCTTACCCATGAGTACTTCGAGGGACATAGTTGTGAGGTTGTTCCCTTCAATGATTGCAGTAGCCTTTGGAATCCAGTTCTTGGTGAGAGCTCGCAGGAGTTTGCAAATATTTTCATGGTTACTGTAATCTTTGCCTAGAGACGACAAAGGATTTACAATATCCAAGAACCTCTCGAACATTTGTGTAACTGTTTCGTTGGGCTTCATTTTGAATGCCTCATACTCTTGAGTAAGTCTGCTGACTTTAGATTTCTTGACTTGAGTCGTGCCTTCATGTGTGACTTCGAGTAGCTTCCATACTTCATTAGCCGTTGTGCAGATAGACATCCTGTTAAATTCAGTTCTGTCTAAAGCACAAAAGAGAGCATTAATGGCACGTGCGTCAAGACTGGCCCTTTTCTTTTCTTCCTCTGTATATCTGCTATGGGGTTTTTCAACTAAAACTCCATCAACATTTATACGAGGTGGCTTTTGATAGCCATCAAGAACAATGGACCATAAATCAAAATCAAGAGATTTCAAGAAGAAACTCATCTGTGTTTTCTAATATGTATAATTCGTACCATCAAACAGTGGGGGTCTGTTTGTGGCCTGGCCTTCACTTGTGAATTTCACAGTTGCCATGTGTTGTGCTGTGATCTATATAACAGTTAATTAAAATGAATAAATAATTGTACTGTTACCTTTGCTTTACCTGTAACACCCGCTCTGATACAAATTGTAGGCGAAATAGTAAAGCGTGATACTCTAGAGGGGGGTGAATAGAGTTGGCAGCGGAATAATGCTAATTAAAAAGTTAGCAGCACAATCACTAAATATTAATCACAACTAAAATAATGTAAAGGCAAAGTTAAGAGAGAAAACGCAAAGACAGCGATGTATACTAGTATCCCTCTGTTGAGGACTAATCCAGTCGATAGAACTCTTGCTACCAGTTGAATCCACGATTGGAAAAACTGTAAGTTTTCTTACGAAGTCCTTGCAACTTCTACAACGCGAGCTTTGATACGAAGAACTCGTCCAACTTCAAATGTGAAGAGGTATTCTTCAATCAAGCCTTCTGATTACAATCTCTCAGAAACTTCTAGACCGTACCGCACTGGCAAATTGACTAGAGGATTGTAACTGGCTTGGGATCTGAAATTGAAAGCTCGAGAAAACTCTTTGGAAGACTGAAAGCTTTATATAGAGAGAAGATTGAAAGTGAATGAGTGAATTGAAATGGTTGAAATCCTTCTCTATTTATAGGAGTTCCAAAGGCAGACTTCTGTCAGAATTCGGGCAGAATTCGGGCAGAACTCTTTGAGCAAATCTCGATCAAATTTGCAACTGCAGGACGACCAAGTTCCAGAGATTCAAAATCACAACGGCCACTAACCGAACTCTGCCGAACTCTGGCCGAGTTCTGTCAGGGTTAAGTCAGGGTTTAGTTAGGGTTTTTGAAAAAAGCTTTTGGTGATTTTCGAAAACCTTTTCGAAAACCTTTTTGTAAACCTTTTTGAGAGGTCATTTTAAAAACATTTTGAACTCATTTAGGGATAGCCTATTTGCCAGTACGACTCGGTGTGCAACATATTTCTAGACTCAAATAAAATGAAAATTACATTGCATAGGAAATACAGACTCGAGTAGGCAAACAGATCTTCAGTCTTGAACGGAGTGGATAGCCAATCTTGCTTATGTCCAAGTATCCGAGATGTCCCAACTAGCTTTGTATATCCAGACAGAGTTTGATCAATTATTAAAATCAGGTTGACCATATAACCAATGGGCCAACACAACTCATAACGTCTCAAACAAAAATACAAATAAAGTACTAAGTCTCAGCTAGACTATAGGCAAGTCCGCAGCGACTGTGGAATCCTCTTGAGGGTCCATGTCGCGAGTGTCATCTAAGCCAATGCCATAATAAGTAGGGCAGTACTCCTCATCAATACCTGTAAAATTTTTAACATGCCCAGTCAGGACGGAACGAGCATATATCTCTCACAACAGTTCATAGCAGGAATGGACATATAAAGCAAGCTATAGAAAACTATACATGAATCGTTGTAAAGAATAATCAACAAGAGAGAGACTGTAAACTGAGATATAATATGATAAAATAGAGAAATGTAACCTTCTACGTGATTCAGAGCATGAATTGGTTATGTAAACGGTTTGGGTTGCACATGGATACAGCTATGGAGTGCACATGGAGATAATGATCACATAACCAACTACACTCTCCCTGTCCCCAATCAATACACAAGGATCAATGCATGTTATGTTATTGCACATGGATAACAACTACTGTATACATGGAGCTCATATGGTCATGAGTGTACATGAATAACATATGAGTGCACATGGATAAATATGAATACATGGAGTACATGATGACCATGATAAAGTACATGAACATGACATACTCGATGTATCCGAGGAGATAACATCGCATGAAAAGATCCATAGGGTACTAATCCGTATGAACGTCGTGTCAGCATCAAGTATACTAGTCTATAACAAGAGAACATATCCAAAGAAGTATGAAAAGATCAGAGAATGTACTCGCCTGGCAAATCGAACTGCTGATGATGAGGTGTAACTAAACTGGGGCAATATAAACCTATTTAAAATACACACATGTCACAACCAAGTCTACAATATCAAAAGAAATAGCTACAATGCAAGACTACATGCTTCTAGGTCCATTTTGGTCAAAGTCAACCCTCGGTCAACTCTGGTCAAACCTGGGTCAACTGGTCCGTCTACTAATTTCTAGGTCATACACAAAATTTTAGGTCATTTCGAGCTTAGTTTAGTCGAATTGGCCGACAAGTTGACCAAATTGACAAAAGTCAACTTTGGGTCAAACTTGATCCAATTCAACTCAAAGGGCCTAACCATGCCTTAGAATTGTAATTTTTATTTTTTAGAAATTATTTTTATACATTAGATCATTTTTTAGAAATTATTTTTATGATTTTTCTTGAATTTTTTATATATTTATTAATTGGATTGCTTGCGTTTTGATTTATTTGAATTTTTATGAATTTTTATTAATTAGATTGATTGCGGTATGATTTGATTGATTGTAGACTGGTGACTTGGTAGTTGACCTTAGTCAACCTTCACTAGAAGCCTAATAATTTAATTAAAATTCACATTTTGTTTTTAAAATTTTATTTAGATTTAATCTCTATTTTTGGAGTGGTTTAGATGATTTTGGTCATTTTAGCCATTTTGGCCTTTATGTGATTTTCTGAATATGTTGACTTATGACTGTGCTAGCAACTGGTTTAACATTAGTGGACATGTATAGGGGCCTAACCATGCCTTAGAATTGTTATTTTTATTTTTTAGAAATTATTTTTATGTATTAGATTATTTTTAAGGCTTTTATTTATTTATTAGCCTTTTTGCATGTAGGCCTTTGGGCTTTTCGACTTGGGCCCATTTCTACTTGAGAAAGAGTTGGCCCAAGTGAAACCCTAACCCTAGAGAACCCCCCTTGGCCGCCCAACAGCAGTACCCCCTCCCTTTGTTGCATTCATTTGTAGTTTGTAGCCTCCACAAAGAAACCCTAAGAGATCCAACTCTCCAAAACACTTTTTTCCATCATCCAGAGTCCGTTTCTTTCCAAACGAACTCCGTTGCACTCATCGTGGAGAGGAGGATCTGTTGGACCATTTCTGGAGTGGAGACGGAAGGTTTTGGTAGAGGGAAATCGGCCGACACGACAACCGAGGAGCCCCGATCATTGAGTTTTGACGCTCAATAGGTAAAACCATAATCTACCATTGCAAATCTGGTTTTTTCTTCATTTTTGCATCCATATAGGTGCCCTAGCCTTGCCCATGAAATTTGGTAGGATTTTGACTCCGTTTGATGGAGGTATCGAGCCCGTGTCGGTCCCTTACGGCACATGTTCGACGAAATACCGCTTAGGATTGAAAGTTGCTGTTTTTTCGATTCTGACTTCATGGATTTTTAGATAATATCATTTCAATAAACTTTCATGAAGACGTATTAGAAATCGATGACTTTTCAGCGACGTTTCGGACACAGACACGCGTGCACGAGATCCCGTGCACGTCCTGCAGTCTGTGCGTCATAACTCGACGCACAGAGTTCCGTCTTGCGTGAACTTTTACGAGCACGTAGGGGCAACCTCTGCCCACATGTCCGTAAAATTTCATGAAGTTTTGTCAAGAGAACGCGGAGAAATCGCTCGTGCACTGGTCAGCCACACTGTACACTCGGGCTAATATTTGTCGCGGAAACGGACTTCATGCGCTTATACGACGCAGCGAAGAACCATTCCAGGACCCGAAACATGTTGACCTAGACTTAGACGGCCCGTAGGACGAATCCCAAGTCGCGGCGTGGCCCGACGAGGGAGCAGCGAGGTCGGCACCACGCGCACGAGGGCGCGTGGGCGCGGGCGCGCGCGCGCGCAGCAGGCCACGCGGGTGCGTGGATCTGCGTGCACTGTTTCGGGCAACGTGTCACCATGTCATCGTGTCCTAGACCTACCCCAGGACCCCCCAGCTACGTGCACAAGCACGTGGTGTTTCGTTGCGTGTGCGACGCTCAAACGAGCGAGAACGCACACGTACCACGCGGTATCGAGAAATTTCGATACGCGTTCTGTGGACACGACACAGACACGATTTTGAACCCGAGAGTACTCGAGCGTATCACGTAGGTTGAGACCAGCGTGTATGCCGAGTTTTGCGGGTTGATTTGGTGTATTTTGCATTTTGAGTCGTTTTGTCAAAATTGGGTTTTTTCGGGTTCAAAGTTTTGAATATAAATGTGATTTTTCGATCTTTGACTTTTTAGTCCATATTTTCTGAATTGTTAGTTCATATATGATAATTAGAACTTGCGGGAAGTGATCCGCGGAATCATCACCTATTTGTTTGCCTTTTTCCAAGCATAATAGGGTTTTTATTGAATTGGATAAAATTGAGATTTATATGATATTTCGATTTTTGAGTTAAATGCGATATTTTGATTTCCAACTTCTTAGTTTACAAAATCTGAGTTTTCAGGACATATATGAGGTTTCGGATTTGTGGGAACCAACTTTTGGTTTTGTTTCATAATTTTCCATCAATTATAAGTATTTATGCTTTTCTATATATATATATATATATATATATATATATATATATATATATATATATATATATATATATATATATATATATATATATTTTCTATATATATATATATATATATATATATATATATATATATATATATATATATATATATAAAACCCCATTGAAACCCATTGCTAATATATACATGTTGAGAATGGGTCGAGATGGTTTTAATTCGATATTTGGATTCACTTAACCTATTTCAAAAACCATTGGTATTACTTTCCTTTTGAGCATTGTATATATATATATATATATATATATATATATATATATATATATATATATATATATATATATATATATATATATATATATAGATAGTTTCTTGATTGTACATATATGTATATAATAGTATATTAATTTGGGATATATCATGATTATGTTTGGTGTTTTAATCTCAGAATTTACCTCATTTCAGTAAGCACCAGTACAAACACACGCACACATCACTTTTTGTTAGATTTGGATTTTGTTTGTATTGTATATACACATGTGTGTATATACCTATATGTATATATATATAATTGCTTGTTAAATTCTCTTAGATTAGATTGTAGTTGTGTATATGACTATAGGAGCCCTAGGACAGATTTGGTTTATCATTTCGAGCTTAGTTTAGTCGAATTGGCCGACAAGTTGACCAAATTGACAAAAGTCAACTTTGGGTCAAACTTGATCCAATTCAACTCAAACGAACTCCGAATGACCTGAAATTTTGTGTATGACCTAGAAATTAGTAGAAGGACCATTTGACGCAGGTTTGACCAGGTTTGACCAGCGTTGACTAGGTTTGATCAGAGTTGACCGAGGGTTGACTTTGACCAAAATGGACCTAGAAGCATGTAGTCTTGCATTGTAGCTATTTCTTTTGATATTATAGACTTGGTTGTGACATGTGTGTATTTTAAATAGGGTTACATTGCCCCAGTTTAGTTACACCTCATCATCAGCAGTTCGATTTGCCAGGCGAGTACATTCTCTGATCTTTTCATACTTCTTTGGATATGTTCTCTTGTTATAGACTAGTATACTTGATGCTGACACGACGTTCACACAGATTAGTACCCTATGGATCTTTTTATGCGATGTTATCCCCTTGGATACATCAAGTGTGTCATGTTCATGTACTTTATCATGACCATCATGTATTCATATTTATCCATGTGCACTCATATGTTATTCATGTACACTTATGACCATATGAGCTCCATGTATACAGTAGTTGTTATCCATATGCAATAACATAACATGCATTGATCCTTGTGTATTGATTGGGGCAGGAAGAGTATAGTTGGTTATGTGATCATTATCCCCAGTAGTTGTTATCCATGTACACTCCATAGCTGTATCCATGTGCAACGCAAGCTGTTTACATAACCAATTCATGCTCTGAATCACGTAGAAGGTTATATTTCTCTATTATCATGTTATATCTCATTTTATAGTCTCTCTTTCTTGTTGATTTCCCTTACAGCGATTCATGTATAGTTTTCTATAGCTTGCTTTATATGTCCATTTCTGCTATGAACTGTTGTGAGAGATATGTGCTCGTTCCGTCCTGACTGGGCATGTTGAAAATTTTACAGGTATTGATGAGGAGTACTGTCCTACCTATTATGGCATTGGCTTAGATGACACTGGCGACGTGGACCCTCAGGAGGATCCCACAGTCGCTGAGGACTTGCCTATAGTCTAGTTGAGACTTAGTACTTTATTTGTATTTCTGTTTGAGACATTATGAGTTGTACTTGAGATTTATTCTGGTGGTTTACACCTAGACTTCTATTTATGTTGAGACTCTCTTGTGATTTTTATTCTATTCTATCTTAGTATTGTGATTGAGTTACTTATTATTACTCTCCATTCGGAGCTTATTTTAGACTGTGTTAGATATTGTGACTCAGGACAGTGTTCTACCGCCGACACTGCGATGTAGGCTGGGCGTTCGTCACTTCTCGTGCCCTTTCACTGGGTGCGGGTCGTAACACCGTACAAGTCTAAGTTGTGCTTGCACAAGGACAGTACCTACACAAAACAACTAGACAAAGCAAAACACACGTATGCCGTATTTTTAATTATAGAAAACTAAATATTGGACACAAAGATTTTAAAAAAACACTTCTTTTATTCATAACTTGGCAGGGTTACAAAGTATAAAACTTGCCATAATTTGATTACATATCTCTCTTTGAAACTCTTTTCAAAATAGCCACAATGCCCATACATCATATCCCTTTATTACATGCTCAAAATATAAAAATGCCTTCAAAGAAAAAGCTTGCAACTTGACTAAAAATAGAAATAGCTACGAGGCGATCCATAAGCTCTACTGGACTGGACAAGCTTTAGTGCCTCACTTGAAATCCTCTGTCTCCTTATTTTCTGAAAAGAATGCCCATAACGTGGGTCAGCACACATCATATACTGGCGAGCGACTTTTGGCCGAACTCGCAAATATCTATACTAAGTCAACATGTAAAGCTAACATTTTACTAGTGATCTTTCTACTTGTCTAGGTTTCTTTTAACAATTTATAAGAAACATGATAGTAGAAAATTTCATAACCATTTTACCTATCGCCAACAGCCATCCCTACACAAGACATGTTAGCATAATTTGCATAACGAATAACTTATGTTACATTCTTGCAGATATTGAAATTCATAATTTGAGTAATGCATGTGGCCTATATACATGATGGTCCAGGGGGTCGTTTTTCGTTATTAGCCGCTGTGACTCTTGGTTCAGCTCGTCGCTAAGGACTCAGATATCGGCTACCCCTTTAACATGAGGTCTCTTTTACCTCAGGGTGCTCTTAATCTCTCCTAGGCCGAGTGGTTCTAGTCACCCCCAGATACCACCCGAGAACAAATTTTATTTTGTACACAAGTTATCCGAGACCAATGCACGTTCTAGCAGTTCTATCAGATATAACAGATTTAGACGTATGCACAGATATACGACACGTTCATTAGTACCTTTTCTCTTATTTATCTCAATATTTACAAGTCTGTCTATACATCTCTATAGTTTCAAAGCATACTTAGCAACAGAGCAGATGATCATTCATATGAAGCAGGTTGCGTAGCAATACATGATCTTACATTTTGATTCAATTCAATTATCTTCTCTTATCTTTTGTTGTTGTGGTATCATTGATCAGAGCGACGAGGCAGCAGAGTGGACTAAAGATCATTTTTATTAAGGTGCATAGATAAATGTTTGCCCGGTTGAAGCAACTCACCGAGATTGAATCTTATTTTGAGAGAACGAGGGAGTTCACGTGTCATTCACGCTCTGTTTATGCATCCTCCTGTATTGGCACCAACATTTCGGTCTTCTTTCAAGATTCAGAATGAATGTGCAATTTGATAAAAGCGAACAATAACAACCAATCATCGAAAACCAACACAAAAATGTATTTATCAAAACCAATACAGCGAAAGAAAGCATCTAACAAAACTCTTGGATTCATTTCAATAGAAGTTGATCCATCAATTTGAAAGATTCATTACATTTCATCCATGATCAATCGATATCGACAAAAGTTTTTCCAAATACTCAGTTCCAGACTGAGTCAACAAGCCATGGGTATTACATAATGGACTCCGAGGAGCGGGGCACTAGACCCGACGGGTTCACAGTCCATTTTTATAAGACGTGTTGGGCCATCATCAAATATGATATTCTTGAAGCTTTTCTCGCCTTCTTCCAGGGCCTTAGTCTTCATAAAGCCATTACGAGCATCAACATCGTCCTCATTCCGAAGATCACCAATCCTACCACCTTCGTCGACTTTCGCTCGCTGAGTATGTGCAATTTTGTTAACAAATTTTTTACTAAATTGCTTTTCAACATATTGGCTAGTCTTCTCCAAAGGATTATCTCTCCAGAATAAAGTAGATTCATCAGAGGACGAAACATTCTGGACAACATCCTCCTTACCCAGGAAATGGTAACTGTATGAAGCACTCACCCAGAGGTGGCAGTGTCACCATCAAACTCGATTTGGTTAAAGCTTATGATAGACTCGACTGGCAACACATAATATGGGTTATGAGAGCTTTCGGGTTCAACGAATGGTGGATCGACGTTATTTGGCAGGCTATCAGCAACATGTGGCTTTCTATAATGGTAAATGGCCAGACGGGTAGGCTATTTAAACTGCCTCAGGGTGTCTGTCTGGGTGACCCACTATCTTCTACCGTCTTCATATCATTATCAAGGCTCTAAGCAAGAACCTCAATAAGATGATATATATCTCATGCTTCGAATACTTCCATACGGCATCCGGCTGTCCTATCATCATGCATCTTGCATATGCGGACGACGTCCTCATGTTTACGTCAAGCGACGTAGGCTTTATCTCCGTGGTGACAAAGTTGTTCGAGCAATACATGAAGTCCTCGGGGTAGCTTATTAGCGCGTCCAAAAGCGCGGTCCTTGTCCACCACACTATGAGTTACTTTTAGAGGGAGGCCCTCAAGATGGCAACGGGGTACTGCGTCAAGGATACCCCATTTACGTACTTGGAATGCCCTATGGCATATGGAAGACGAAGCTCGAACTGGTTTGATGATCTAATGGCCAAAATTAGGCAAATGATAAGGGACTGACACTACCGAATTCTATCCCCAGGGGGGAGAGTCATCCTCATCAATTATGTTCTTACTTCTATCCCTATCTACACCATAGCGGCATGTATCCCCCCATAAACGTTCACTACCAAAATAAGTCATATTGGCGACGACATTAGCGACTCCGGCTAAATACATCGCTATCTTTTGTATATTTTATTGGCTGCCAAAACGTTCACTACCAAAATGTTATAGCTAACATCGATTCAATGCTTGCGAGATTAATAGA
>JANAVB010017800.1:11313717-11501217 GCA_029216955.1 Iris pallida | reverse complement strand
GTGCCCCCGGCCCGGACGTGTTCACTGGAGTCTTCTTTCGTAATTGCTGGGATATTATCAAGCAAGACATCACCGACGCGGCTATCGCCTTCTTCGAGGGTGCTACATACCCCAAAGCCATATCCAGCGCCAACCTCATCCTCATCCCGAAAAAAGATAACCCAGAATCCTTTCGGGATTATCGCCCCATCAGTCTTTGCACTTTCACCAACAAAATCATCTCCAAAATTATCGCGTCCAGGATGGCGGGAATTTTATCCAAGATAATCTCTGAGGAACAAAGCGGCTTTGTGCAAGAAAGAAACATCCAGGACAATATTATGTTGGCCCAAGAGTTAATCACCTGCATGAAGTTCCCATCTAGAGGGGGCAACATTGCCGTTAAGATATACATAAAAAAAAGCCTACGACAGACTGGATTGGCAATTTATGATCTGGGTCTTCAGAGCTTTCGAATTCTCGGAAGCTTGGACCAATACCATGTGGAGATCCATCAGCAACTCGTGGTTCTCCACGGTTATCAACGGCCAGGCGGGTGGATTCTTCAAATCCAGTCGAGGCATTAGAAAGGGCGACCCCCTATCCTCCACAGTCTTTATCATTGTCGCGGACGCCCTGAGTAGAAACCTTAACAATATGGTCAGTACTCCGAACTTCCAACACTATCACACTTCCAGTGGCTGTCCTACTATCACCTACCTGGCATTCGCGGACGATTTACTCATCTTCCCCTCTGGAGACGTTGGAGCGGAGGAGGTAGTCCACAACACTCTGTAGAGGTACTCCAGATGTTCGGGTCAGAAGATCAATCATTCCAAGAGCATTATCTACGCCCACCATAACATCAAAAGAGAGCATGCTACCAACCTCTCCAACTTAACATCATTCTCAGTGGCCCAACCCCCGTTTAACTACCTCGGTTGTCCCCTGGTGTATGGGAAATCTAATACTCGCATCTTTGAGAACCTGAAAGCTAGAATCAGGAAGAAACTTGAAGGATGGCATAATACCACTGTCCCCGGGAGGCAAGATGATCCTAATCAATCATGTGCTCGCATCCATCCCCATCCACACTCTGGCTGCGTGCTCCCCGCCCAAGAAGGTTCTTGATTCGATCGAACAGATCTTCTGTAACTTCTTCTGGGGGCATTGCAATGGTCAAGACAAGCACCACTGGGCTAGCTGGGAATCTATGGCTCGACCTCCCGAGGTCGGAGGTCTGGGATTTACCAAGCTTATCCACATCGTTAATTCTTTCTCTATAAAATTGTGGTGGAAAGTCTGAACGAGCAAGAACCTATCGACCAGATTTATGAAGGCCATGTACTTCAAACACATTCACCCAACACTAGCCATATCCAACAGCATATCATCGACGGCTTGGCGTCCCATCCTCGTCGGTCGCGACCTCGCCGAGCCCGCAATAAGACTCATATTGGGAGCCGGCTAGTCGGACCCATTCCGGGAGTGATGGGCCGGAGACAGCTTAATCCCTAGCCTTTTGGAGACCCCAAGAAACAGCAGAATCAGAGACTTGTGGAACTACTCTACTAATAACTGGCACTAGGATAAAATCCGGGAATAGGCTGGTGATGAAGCGGTAAACAGCATCCGCCAGATCAGAATTACCATCGGCAGAGAAGACGATGCGCTTAGATGGACGCTCGAAGCTTTTGGGGCATTCTCGGTGAGGTCTGCAAGGAATGCTATCCTCGGGCCAGGTCAGCCGTATCACCCTATTAAGTACTATTGGCAGAGCTGCATCCCCAAGAAGTGGTCTATCCTCATGTGGAGAGCCATTAACAAGAGACTGCCCACCGACGACATCCTCAACACAATTGTGATTAGCCTTGCGTCTGCCAGCAATTGCTGCCCAGATCGTCAGATAGAGACCATTGACCACATCTTTTGTCAAGGAACCCTGCCAGACAATTCTTGGAGGACCCTCAATCAGCTCTACAACATCGAGCCGGGCGCTGGACGCTTCTACGATCTGGCGGGCGCTTGGGGTTCTACATCACATGGCCACCAGATCGTCGCAGCGGCCGCCACGTGGGTGTTATGGAAAAATTGTAACGAGACGAGATACGAAGGCCACCAATACTCATCCGATCAGATCATCCGAGAATTCTTCCAACAGTACCGAAAGCGGAGCACCCATTGCTCCAACATTCCGAGTACTTTTTGGTCCTCTACCCTCCCTTAGCTCTTTCTAGTGGAGGTCCTTCCATCCCCCTTCGTTCCTTTTGGTGGTATACTTGTATAGGCTTTGTCATTTTGTGTCTTGTATACTTGGCCTAGCTTTGGCATTGTGAGCCTTTTTAATAAAAGGAAAGGGGTTTTTAAAAAAAACAAACAAAAACAATATATATATATATATATATATATATATATATATATATATATATATATATATAAAGTAATAATATATATATATATATTATTACAAATGGGCAGGAAGTGGAGCAGGCGCCGGAAGTGGAGCGGGCGCCGGTCCTCGTCTCCCGTCGGCTCCTTCCCGCCCCTTCTCGTGGTCGGCGCCCCCCCTTGGTTGGTCGACCTTCTTAGTATGACCGCGCCCACCGGCTCGATCTATTCCCGCCGTCCACGCGTCCATGGATGGCCGGGACCCGCCTGGCACAACTCGCTCGCAGGCGGCCTCTCACCGTTCGGCGGCCTACCTTCCCTCCTCCCCTCCCCCACCCATCGGCACTTCCACCCTCTCTGGCGTCCTCGCCGCGCCCGGCCTAAGCGCCGACGGGCCAGACCTCCTCCGCCGGCCGACCCCTCTGGCATCCTCGGCCCTCCGCTCGGGACGCAACGAGCTCTGCCAACTTCCCCTACTCCTGTCCGGCGGACTCCCTTCCATCGCCTCCCCCCTCCCCCCCTCTCGTCCTCCCCCCGCCCCAACAGCGGCCCCCATCCTGGCGCTTCCCCCCGCCGCGCCACCTCCTGCCTCATTAGAGGTTTCTCTCCCGGCGTCCTCCCCTCCGGTCGCCCAAATCACCGCACCTCCCCCTCCCTCGCCGGCGGAATCCCCTTTGCAGTGGTACTGGTTCCATCCCCAGGCCCCCTCGGAAGCGGACCCCCTCTGGCGCCCTCCCCTGCCTCGGCAGCGGAACCCCCTCCGGCGCCCTCCCCTCTTGTCGCCCAACTCGCCGTGCTGCCCCCTCCCTCGGCCGCGGAACCCCCTGCAGTGGTACTGGTACCACCCCCGGGCCCCCTCGGCTGTGCCTGTAAAACCCCTAAAATTTTACATAATTTTTTCTTTAAAGTAAATTGGTATTTACTTGTACTTCGTAATTATACGTCGCCTACAATTTTACATTTGTCATCGCGCGCGAGTTTGTGATTCGTATTTCTCGTCGAGTGCGAATATGTGCGAGATACATATTTTCAGAAAAATATTTTATTATAGACTTCATTTTTATGAAAAATATAGTTTCCAAAATTAAATATATCTGTTGTCTTTGTTGCCAAACCTTATTTTTATATAATATAAAAGGGTATTTTTATTCGTCTTTTAAAAATACGTAGTGATTTAGAAATTTTGTTTTATATAAAGTGTATTCTAGGTATTTGCGAAGTTTGAAATTTGTTTATTAATATATTTTTGTTATTTATAAAAGCTATTTTATGATAAAATATTTAAGTAAATATTATGATTTTTGAAATTTATTTTTACCATATTTTAGTAATTATGAAAAAGATATTTTGAATCTCATTTGATTTAATACTGGATAAATTTTTGATAAATGATATACTTAGTTTTAAATTTAGATTTGGTTGAAATTAGTTTAAAAACTTTTTAAACTAAAAGTGATATTTATCAAATAAGAATTTAAATTACTAGTAATCCCTATCCAACTGGGAATTCCCACCTCCTATAAAAGGAGAGGTACTCCTCCAGAAATTTTCCATCCACCAAACTCAAATTTTGCATCGTGTCCGTGCTGTTTTTTTTTTCCACCCACTATATGTTTATTGGTATATATACAGTTTTCTCTCCCTGCCGGACATGCCCGGACACACCATCCCGACCACCACCAAGCCACCCTGTCCTCCCCGTTCTTCCCTCCATGCACCACGACACCACCACCAGTTCAACACCCCCGTGTCGCCTCCCGAATGCCGGCAATACCACTCCAGAAATCGCTGTGGTCGACCACCACAGCACACACATCCCCACATCTCCTCCGTCGAAAACCATCACAACCACCGCACCATCAGTATCACCATTGCCACCAAATTCTTCGACCACCATCATCGTTATCATCGACATCCCGACCGAAGCCCCAAAATCACAAACACCCGAAAAAAACAAAAATCTTTACCTCCGTCGAGCCGGAGCCGAACCACCCGACCGACCCGCCTCTCCTCACGCTGTTCGCCTCCACCCTCCTTGCCATGTCGAGCGCGCATTGGCCGCTCCCACCGCCAGGACCTGGTCGTCGCCTCCACGCGTAGCCGACCGCGGACCAGGCCGTGCGCCGCTCCGGTTTTAAGCACCACCGGCCATCACCGCGGCTGAGCGCCCACCGAGAACCCACCGTCGCCATCCTCCGCCCTCGACGCCGATCTTCGCCCGCCACTCGAGACCAGCGCTGCCGCTGCCTCCGTCCGGCGTTCCGTCCAAAACTCGCGCCTCTGGTGCAGCCCCTTCCAGTCGTACCTCCGCACGTGGACCACCAGCCGCATCTCCGTCGCCTTTTTCCTCCGGCTCCCTCCAGCCGAGCGACCACACCCAGAAACCCCAGCACCGCGCCGGCCACTGGCGCCCATCCGGCTGGCCGAGCTCTCCAAAACCCTTTCCCGGTGAGTCCCTATTCTCTCTCTCTGGCTTCCTTTATTTTTGACTTTTTTTGTGTTATTTTGATATTTTATGGGGGGGAACTGTTGGGGTCTTTATTGGTATTTTAAGTGTTCTTTTATTTTTATTATTTTATTTTGTTATTCTTCTTTTTTTTTTCATTGTTTGTATATGTGTCTCCTTTACAAAACAGTAGCATTATTAATATTATTATTATTATTATTAATCTTACCATAGTAGTTATTAATAATATTATTAGTATTATTAGTATTACTGGTATCATTATTATTTATTATTATTATTATTATTATTATTATTATTATTTCCACTATTAAGGATATTATTTTTCTTATTTAATAGAAATTAGAAATAAATAGGTATAAATATTTACAAATATGTATAAAAATATGGTTTATCATTTTTATTTTATTTTAATTTCTTGTATAAATTTTGTTGATTAAAATATATAGTAGTTTTCAAATTATAAAATGTATTATAGTATTTTTAATTATCAAATAAATAAAATATGATTATTCTATTTATGCAAACAGAGAATTTTTTGCCTAAAACGGTTTCTGGATTTCAAGTATTTACCAAAATTATTTTACTAATAAAAATCTAGCCTTAAGTATTAGAAATACTTTTCTAAAAATAGTAGGAGTATGTTCTTCACAATTTCTTCTCGATTTTTACCATTGACCACGACTGATCACACGTCTCTCTTCTCATGAAATACCGGGCCCTCACATATCGACCATGGCTATTGGACGAACAGGACTTGTTGGATCATTGCACCACACCAGATGATACACCAGGCAAGACACCTTACCTTTACTGTTTAATTTCTTGCTTAATATCATGCATGCTTTTTCTTTGTGTTGTTCTTTCAAAACTATATATAGATGCAAATTATTATACTTTATGCAATTGACTTAGAGTTAAGGGACAACCGTATGTTTAGTGCATCTCGTAAACTGTCACGATGTGCCACGGATTGTGTGTGAGTTGTGAGTCGCATATAGATGCGGACTTGCGTGTTGACTGATCATTGGTGCGTACATGCCGTACGTTAGGATATAACTGCTAATAGATTGTGTAGAAGACTTGGCAGTTATTAAGGATTAAACAGTGTCGTGGAGATGACGCATGTATAGTATCATTGGGGAGAGGGGACAGTTATTAGCGTAGGGGCTACATTTATTTTTACACACATTTGGGCCGAGGGTGACTCCTATGAGCACTACCTTCTGCCCAGGGCCGATAGTGTCTCGGATGAGCGCTACTTGACGGCCACTCTTTATTACTTGCTTGCGTGAATCCGTTACAGCCCCTGCGTAGAACGTTGTCCCCAAAGTGTATATCACATAGAATGGTTAGGAACCTTTACTCATGCATACTTTTCTGTTGAGTTTTATTATTCAGTTTATTGGTATGATATTATGTGTCTTGTTACGTCCCTCTGAGGACCTGGTTGTCTCTCCGGGTGTGTCTTATGATTTCTGCAGGTGCACTTGCTAAGGCCATGACTTGTACTCTATTCTTCGAGATGTTGCTTTTTGGATTGTCATCTCCTTCGCTCGACCAATCACTTTCTTTGTATATTTCTTTCCTATTTAAATTAGTTGGTAGTGGATTTGTCTCCGCCCAACGATTGTATACATGACAAACTCAAAGTTGCTTTTATATTATTATTTATCTTTATGGATGAGATTTAGTGTCATGGCTTTCTACGTTTACAGCTTATGTATACATACGAGCCGTATATTTACTCGTATGTATACAGCTGGCATGATTACGTTCTATCCCTACGTATTTTGGTACTGGGGCATTACATATTTTTGTGGTGGCCCATGCTGGTCGAGTTTGCCGTTTCGGTTACATGACTGTACCGAGCGGACCTGCAATATAGGATTAGAATCTAGGAATCTCATCCACATACTTGATCACCTTCCTTGATTTCCATATTCCGACTCCCGTGGCTTCTCTTGCTTTTCGCATCTTGCTTGAACTCTTTCTACCATGACCCTATCTCGTGCTTAAACATGGTTAGAAAGATGACTACACTACTATATACTTATTGGTCAACCCTATGGCTAGAAGGATTATATTGACAAATAATATCCATTGAGGTTATATTTGAGTATAAAGGCATTTATTTTTCCTATAGATATGATCTTAAGGATTAGTTAATTCTAAGTTGGATAGTAGCATGTTACCGCCATCAAAGGATAGTTGAAATTTTATTTTAAATTTACAAGGTGGTATACACAAGAGGATAGCTAGATCGAGAAAACAAAATTTTTATGAATTTTGAAATTGTGAAATAGTTATGATTTATTAGGGATATGAAATCAATCTGAGAAATATCTTGAGTTTTTTATATTGTGACACTTGATTTACGGTTAACTTAAGTTTGGATTGTAATATGGTAAAGTTAATCTCGAGATTATTTAAAGAGTTTAAATTATGATTTTGTAGACGACTAGAGAGACGAAAGTTTAGAAGGGAGAGAACTTGAGGTTTTAAATTGCGCATAAGATTTATAAGTTATTTAAATTTTGAAGAGATGATGGAAAATTTTGTTTAAAATTTTTGGAAGATATCGACTTTGAAGGAAAAATTCAAATTTCAAATTTTGTCCTATGATTTATGATTTATAAAGTTATTTAAATTCGAGTTTAAAGCCTTGATTATGGATATTTAAATTTTGGTAAAAAAATGTTCATTTTACGATATACAAGGACTATTTCGAGATTGATTAGAGATTTAAATTAAACTTGACAGCCTAAGATAATTGGTAATTGTGGCGGAGTGTCTTGAAAATTTTTATTGAGAAACTTCGAGGAACTAGAAATTTTAGATTAGATCGTATATTGGTGAAGACCAAGAAACAAGTAAGGTCACTCTAATGAGATAGAAGTATTCCACATTAGATTGCCATACCACCTATGACTATAATATTGCATATACACAAGTATAGTTTGTCATCTATGAAAACCATGTGACCATATCTTTGATTTACTCGATCTTCCCTCAAATCTAGATCTTTTATCGTGACCATCTAATTGTTTGGAACTTAGAAATGATTAGAACCATCCCCTTGACCATACCTTTATCTATGAAACTTTTTTAGAAACTGTGTCTCTAACTTATTTTACCTTGATCTACGAGATTTCCTAATATTCTTTATTTCGTGCTTTAACCTTTTATTTTGTGCATTAATTAACACCTTATGAAAATCCACTTTCTATTTTGATCATTTGGCATTCCTTATCGTGACTTTGATATTCGGAGCACAACACTAGACTTTTCCTTTCAATCAACCTCACATGCAAGACCTAGACGAGCTTACCTTCGTGTAGGTGTATCATGTGCCACTAAAACACGTCCCCTTGTACTCTATTTTTATGATGCGACTTTCGAGTCAAAATGGCTTGCTATAAATCCTACCATAATACTATGGTCCTTTATGACTTCGGTTAGAAATCAAATCTTGACTCAATTCTTTCGACCCGATACTGACTATGACCTACTTAATTCCTTGAATGCTTAATCTTGTGTTTTATCTTGATTGCTTAACCATTGTCCTTTATTTTTATTTACTTGGACGCATAACATCTTTTTGCAATATTAACAACTTTACTTTCCTCCTTTCCGATTAAATTGCTTCATTCATATGTCACCTTGATTCCTCCGTGGTTTATGCAATTTTGTTTATTTTATGATTTCTTTGTTCAAAAATGAATTTAATCATCTTGGGTTAGTAAAGGTTTGATTAGAAAACCCCACATCATGGATAAATAGTATAGTTGGTTAAGATAATCATGCGAATATGACTTATAGATTGGACATAAGTGGAAATGTACGAATAAATCCAAATAGATGAAATGAGGATTTTTGTGTTTTGATCAAGGGTAACTAGACTTCACAAATTTCAAAAATTTGTTTTGAGGTAACAAAATATTGTGAGAAAGATTTTCTAAAAGATTGGGTGAGTTAGGAACCAAATTCATATATTGAATGCACTTTCTTGATAAAGACAATGTAGACTTGCCTTTGATAAAATATGAGGACATAATGATATTAGTTTCAGGGATAACCAAATGGTGGAAGAAAGATTTAACAATTTTTGGGTGCATTAAGGATTAAATTTCTAAGGAGATAATAGATATAAAGTTAAGAAGGATTGATATTCACTATCATGAATCTAAGAGTATTGGATTTCAAATTTCAAAAAAAAAAAGAAGAAGGAAATGAGGTTTAGTTGAGAAAATATTTATAACTTGGAGGAAGTAAATTATAAAGTTATTCTAGATTTACGGCATTCTATAACGAGATTGATTATATGAGTATTAGAAAAGGAAGGTGTGCTTTACGAAAAAGGTAAATCTATGAGATATCAATTCTGAGAAAAATTGAAGTTTAGAGAATTTTTGTATTGATAAAGGGAGGATGAGGATTCGAAGATTTAACATATTAAACCCACCCGACAATAATGAGCTAGCGGTCCAAATTTGAGATAGAGGAGGCTACTGCCTATTTACAAGGATTGCACAACTATAGGATATATGGTAGCGTGGATTGAATTTAAGGTTGATAGGTTGTCATGCATTGACCAATCTTTTAACCGTTTAAAATTCATTGAATATCGTCTCTCTCGTCCGATAATTTAAATCTTGATTTTCTTGTGGCAAAACTCTTCTAACTCCTCAACACTACCTATCCTAAATATTCCTAAATTTCGAGGACGAAATTCTTTTAAGTTGGGTAGGATGTAAAACCCCTAAAATTTTATATATTTTTTTAAAATAAATTGGTATTTACTTGTACTTTGTAATTATACGTCGCTTACAATTTTACATTTGTTGTCGCGCGCAAGTTTGTGATTCGTATTTCTCGTCGAGTGCGAATATGTGCGAGATACATATTTTCAGAAAAATATTTTATTATAGACTTCATTTTTATGAAAAATATAGTTTCCAAAATTAAATATATTTGTTGTCGTTGTTGCCAAAACCTTATTTTTATATAATATAAAAGGGTATTTTTATTCGTCTTTTAAAAATACGTAGTGGTTTAGAAATTTTGTTTTATATAAAGTGTATTCTAGGTATTTTGTGAAGTTTAAATTTTGTTTATTAATATATTTTGTTATTTATAAAAGCTATTTTATGATAAAATATTTAAGTAAATATTATGATTTTCGAAATTTATTTTTACCATATTTTTAGTAATTATGAAAAAGATATTTTGAATCTCGTTTGATTTAATATTGGATAAATTTTTGATAAATGATATACTTAGTTTTAAATTTAGATTTGGTTGAAATTAGTTTAAAAACTGTTTAAACTAAAAGGGATATTTATCAAATAAGAATTTAAATTACTAGTAATCTCTATCCAACTGGGAATTCCCACCTCCTATAAAAGGAGAGGTACTCCTCCAGAAATTTTTCATCCACCAAACTCAAATTATGCATCGTGTCCGTGCTGCTTTTTTTTCCACCCACTATATGTTTATTGGTACATATACAGTTTCCTCTCCGTGCCGGACATGCCCGGACACACCATCCCGACCACCACCAGGCCACCATGTCCTCCCCGTTCTTCCCTCCATGCACCACGACACCACCACCAGTTCAACACCCCCGTGTCGCCTCCCAACTGCCGGCAATACCACTCCGGAAATCGCTGTGGTCGACCACCACAGCACACACCTCCCCACATCTCCTCCGCAGAAAACTATCACAACCACCGCACCATCAGTATCACCATTGCCACCAAATTCTTCGACCACCATCATCGTCATCATCGACATCCCGACCGAAGCCCCAAAATCACAAACACCCAAAAAAATAAAAATCCTCACCTCCGCCGAGCCAGAGCCGAACCACCCGACTGACCCGCCTCTCCTCGCGCTGTCCGCCTCTACCCTCCTCGCCATGTCGAGCGCACATTGGCCGCTGGACCTGGTCGTCGCCTCCACGCGTAGCCGACCGCAGACCAGGCCGTGCGCCGCTCCGGTCTTGAGCACCAACGGCCAGCGTCGCGCCTGAGCGCCCACCGAGAAACCACCGTCGCCATCCTCCGCCCTCGACGCTGATCTCCGCCCGTCGCTCGAGACCAGCACCCCCGCTGCCTCCGTCTCGCGTTCCGCCCAAAACCCGCGCCTCCGGTGCAGCCCCTTCCAGCCGTGCCTCCGCGCGTGGACCACCAGCCGCATCTCCGTCGCCTTTCCCCTCCGGCTCCCTCCAGCCGAGCGACCACACCCGGAAACCCCAGCGCCGCGTTGGCCACTGGCGCCTATCCGGCCGGCCGAGCTCTCCGAAACCCTTTTCCGGTGAGTCCCCATTCTCTCTCTGTGGCTTCCTTTATTTTTGACTTTTTTTATGTTACTTTGATATTTTATGGGGGGAACTGCTGGGGTCTTTATTGGTATTTTAAGTGTTCTTTTATTTTTATTTTTTTATTTTATTATTCTTCTTCTTTTTTCATTGTTTGTATATGTGTCTCCTTTACAAAACAGTAGCATTATTAATATTAATATTAATATTATTATTATTAATCTTACCATAGTAGTTATTAATAATATTATTAGTATTACTGGTATCATCATCATTTATTATTATTATTATTATTATTATTATTATTATTATTATTATTATTATTATTATTATTTCCACTATTAAGGATATCATTTTTCTTATTTTATAGAAATTAGAAATAAATAGGTATAAATATTTACAAATATGTATAAAAATATAGTTTATCATTTTTATTTTATTTTAATTTCTTATACAAATTTGTTGACTAAAATATATTGTAGTTTTCAAATTATAAAATGTATTATAGTATTTTTAATTATCAAATAAATAAAATATGATTATTCTATTTATGGAAATGGAGAATTTTTGCCTAAAACGGTTTTTGGATTTCAAGTATTTACCAAAATTATTTTACTAATAAAAATGTAGCCTTAAGTATTAGAAATACTTTTCTAAAAATAGTAGGAGTATGTTCTTCACAATTTCTCCTCAATTTTTACCATTGACCACGACTAATCACATGTCTCTCTTCTCATAAAATATCGGGCCCTCACATATCGATCATGGCTATTGGACGAACAGGACTTGTTGGATCATTGCACCACACCAGATGATACACCAGGCAAGACACCTTGTCTTTACTGTTTAATTTCTTGCTCAATATCATGCATGCTTTTTTTTGTGTTGTTCTTTCAAAACTATATATAGATGCAAATTATTATACTTTATGCAATTGACTTAGAGTTAAGGGACCACCGTATGTTTAGTGCATCTCGTAAACTGTCACGATGTGCCACGGATTGTGTGTGAGTTGTGAGTCGCATATAGATGCGGACTTGCGTGTTGACTGATCATTGGTGCGTACATGCCGTACGTTAGGATATAACCCCCATCCCCCACCGTTCCTCCGCCTTGGCCCTCCTCTCCGCGGGATTCGCGCCTTCCCCCCAGGGCTGTGTGCCTCCTCGGGCAGCTCGTCCATTCTGTCCTCGGGTCCTGACCCCCTCGGGTCGAGTGCAGGGGACTGTTCCCCTTTTTTGTGTTTTTTGATTTTCGAATTCGATCTGCGTTCGAAATTCGAATTTTGTTGTCTTGTTGTACCCTGTTCTGCTTTCAATAAATTCCTGTGTTAATATATATATATATATATATATATATATATATATATATATATATATATATATATATATATATAGACACACACACACACATATATGTATGTGTGTGTGTGTGTGCCTATTAGGTGTTTGTGTTATGTTTCAAAAGGATTTGTGATTCCTAATAGATTGTTCATGCTACTAATCTCTAATAGATATTATAGGAATAGATGTAGAAATCTGAGTTTGTAGAGAGTGAATCAAGTGTGAATATGTGTAAGTGTGTCATGTGCATATATATCCACTGGTGTGCATGTGTGTTCGGTATCAGTCTTTGATGTCTAGAGATTGGCCTTACTTAGCAGTGAATGCCAGTATGTGTGCACATCAATTCAGTAAAAGATGTGTCAATTGTTGGTGTCCTAGTAGCAGCCCCTACAGTTTGTTGCAGTCAACAGTTGGTACCATATATGGTATCAGTTAGTGTGTGTTAGCTAAATTAGGTGAGTGAGAGCATAGGTTCTATGTTAGTAAGTTCCTGTGTGTGCATGAGTGAGTGTCAAACAAAAGAGCCGCGAGGGATTGGAAGGAAAGTATGTGCACAGATGAATCTGTGTATCAGTATAGCTAGGGGGAATATCCAATATGTAGGTATATGTGCTCTGTAGGAGTCTCAGTTAGCTCTATTGCAGGCAGTGAGGGCAATAACCTTAGCTTCATTTCTGGGCTGTAGGAAATCTTCCATTTACAGTAGGTGATATGGCCTGCAGATGCAGCCACTTTACTGCAGGGTATCTGTAACATTGCTGCAGTTAATGACTAGCAATATTTGTGGAAAAACTGAGCTACAGATGCAGCAGTTGGGGATTTATTTGTAGCATATTGTAGCACCTTTGTGCATGAGGGAAGTGCAGACAATTGTGAGTTTGAGGCCGTCCTAGTAGCATATTATGAGTATGTTGTGTACCCTATAGGTAAGTGTGAGTATGTGAATATGGGAGTTTTTGTGTGTGTCCTTTTATTGGAGTGTAATACACAAATGTTAGATACATGAGTGTATATTCTGTGTGCAGACTATAGGACAGCAGGCCAGTATGAAGGGCTGTGCTAAGCAATGCCTGTGTGTGTGTGTATATATTACCTGTGCAGTATGGAGGAGCAGCAGGGCACACTACAGATTGTAGTAGTACATAACCTGTAGGCAGGAGGTAGTACAAAGGGATGCAGTCCTGTTCTGTAGGGTGTTTTTATGTTTGTGTGGATGGACAGTCCTAGCAGCAGGTAGGGGAAGAAATTAGATGCAGCAATCAGTATGTATGGGTATATGGTGTACAGCTTGTCTGCAAACTGCGACAAGGTATACCAGTGTAGTATGGAACAACAGTGTCTGCACATGGGCAGTGCACTAGAGAGAGTTCCTATATACTTTGAACTGCCCATTGTAGTTTTGGTGCAGATATTAGAAAAGATCAGTGATTGGTATGTGTCCATGTGTATGTGACACAGGGTAGTGCAGTATGCTATTTATAGATTGTCAATGTATGTGTATATAGTTATGAGAGTATCCATAAAGGTATTATGCACCCAGTGTGTGTGTGTTTTCGTGAGAGTGTGTATATGTGTTGGTGATATTGGCTAGATAGTTAAGAGTGGTGGTGTTATGAGTATGGATAATGGTTGTAGGTAAGTTAGGATGTAACTTGACAAACCATGGTATGTGGGTACCTAAGTTATGTAGTATGTTGATAGGGTACATCTAGAGTATCATATTGGAGGAATACCCATATACCTATATATACATAACCCTATACAAGGTGTCATGTTATGGCATGTCATGTCATGTCACTGTAAGGATATAAATCTTGACATATTGTCGTAGTTCTATTTTTTTATTTTTTTGGTAATACAAGTTTTACGAGAAAATAGATTTTCGAGAAAAATTATATTATTTTAGTAATATAATTACCCGTGTTCCCAAATTTTTAATATAATATTATTATTTATTTTACAAAAATATTTATTATTTTAATTGAAGTATTAGTTTTGTATCTTATCATTGTTGATTATGGATTTATTTTGTGTAAATAATTGATTTGGATTAGGGCAAATAGGTTTAATTAAAAGCCTAATCAATTTTACATATGAAATGACCAAAATACCTCCTTTTCTAACTTAATTTCCAAGCTTCCAAAGGACATCCTTTAAAATAGTTGGCCGGCCACCTTAGGGAGGGGTGTGGGTTGCTCGGTTTGTATTGGTTATGACATAAAAATCTCTGCTTGATAAGTTAGAACTTGGTATATATATTTATACATATAAGTTTCATTCCTTTAAGCTTTTAACACCTCTTCTTTCACCCTCTTCATGAAACCTCTCCTACCTCTCCAAACCTTAGCTTTCTATCTCTTCATCCTTTACAAATCTACAAGAGCTAAGGCAAGTCCTCCTCCTCTTTGTACACTTTGTACAAATCTCCTTTTAGTAAATTTTTTATATTATTTTTAGTGAATTTTTATTGTTCAAAGTAAAGTATTTATTCTAGATAAATTTTGAGATTAATATATATGGTTTAGAACATGATTCTAAGTGTTTTTGTTGGCTCATTAGTCATGGTCGAACCGGATTTTAATAATTGATCAAACTCTGTCTCGATATATGGGCTATTTGGACTCTTGGACAACTGCCAAAGAACTGCTACCTATCTGTTCAAGACCGAAGTTGATTTTATCGTATGAGTCTATATTTCTATATGTAATATAATTTTCATATTTATTGAGTCTAGAAATACATTGTACACCGAGTCGTACTGGCAAATAGGCTACCCCAAAAATATTTTTAAAATATCATATGTTTTAAAATATAGCCCATTTTATAAAAGCTCCTAACTGCCTAAAACTTTTTCTAAAACCTAAAAACCTAAAATCTATTTTTAAAATGGCAAAAAATTCAAAAACAACCCTAGGAGAATTCGGCCATAATTCGGCCTAAATTTGCCTAGTGTACATTGGATTTTGAACTTGGTCTTCCTGCAGTTATGGATGCAACAGCTACTTGTCGAGATTTTCTCATAGAACTCTGCCCGAATTTTGCCTGAATTCTGTCAAAATTCTGACTTTGGAGAAACTATAAATAGAGAAGGATTTCAATCTTTTTAACTCACTCATTCACTTTCTCATCTTTTCTATCTAAGCTTAAACGTCTTCCAAAGTGTTCTTAAGCTTTCATTTTCAAATTCCAAGCCAGTTACAATCCTCTAGTCGATTTGCCAGTACAGTAAGGTTTAGAAGCTTCAGAGTGATTATAATCAGAGGTTTGATTGAAGAAAGACACTTCACAATTGAAGTTGGTCGAGTACTTCGTATCAAAGGTCGCGTTTGTAGAAGTTACAAGGACTTCGTATGAAAACTTACGGTATTTTCCAATAGTGGATTCAACTAGAAGTTAGAGTTGTTCCGACTGGAATAGTCCCCACAAGAGAAAAACCATTATACATCACCATCTTTGCGTTTGCTTTCTGATCTCTTCCTTTATATTTATTTATTTGTGATATATACATTCTCTGTGACCTAGTTGCTAACTTTTTAATTAGCTATTTCTGCTGCATACTCTATTCACCCCCCTCTAGAGTATTGTGTTTTACGATTTGTTCCTACAATTGGTATCAGAGCGCGTTATACAGGTAAAGCGAGGTAACATTGCAATTATATTCTTATTATTTTAGCTGTTACATAGATCACAGTACAACACATGGCAACTATAAAGTTCATAAATAAAGGCCAAGCCACAAACAGATCTCTACTGTTTGACGGTACAAATTATACATATTGGAAAACACGGATGAGTTTTTTCTTAAAATCTCTAGATTTTGACTTATGGTCTATTGTTATTGATGGCTATAAAAAGCCTTCTCGTATTCTTATTGAAGATGTTTTGGTTGAAAAATCCCATGATAAGTATACTGAGGATCAAAAAAAAAAGGCCAGTCTTGACGCATCTGCTATTAGTACTTTATTTTGTGCTTTAGATAGGACTGAATTTAACAGGGTGTCTACATGCACAACATCAAATAAAGTGTGGAAACTTCTCGAAGTAATCCGCGAAGGAAATACGCAAGTCAAGGAGTCAAAGATCGACAGACTTACTCAAGAGTATGCGGCGTTTAAGATGAAGCCAAATGAATCTATCACTCGGATGTTTACGAGATTCCTGGATATTGTAAATCTCTATCATCATTAGGCAAAGAGTACAGTAACCATGAGAAGATTCGTAAACATCTACGAGCACTCACGAAGAATTGGATTCCAAAGGCTACAATAATTATTGAAGGGAACGACCTCTCAACAATGTCTCTTGAAACACTCATGGGTAAGCTACTGTAGCTCCCCTTCCCAAAAATCTAGAAATATTTTTATTATTATTTATTTTATTGATGTTATTATTATATAATACTATTATTATTATTGGTTATACTATAATTGTCAAATAAATGAATATTCATATTTATATATAGATAAGGCCCTAGACTGAAATAGATAATATTAAATGTATGAAATTTTAGAGTATTATATTTATATGTTATACTTGTGCATATAGGGATATAAATATATGAAAATATATTCATGAGTAAATAAGATATACATATATATAGAAATATATTCAATAGCATATATGTATTACATATATAGAAATATATATATATATATATATATATATATATATATATATATATTTATATATTATTAGGCTAAAGTATTGTATTAACACTGTGGACCCAAAGCCACAGACTGCAGACACGCGCGTGTGTTCTCCCCAACCCCCACCAAGCATTCGAGCAACAACAACAATTGCTCAACCGGGCAAACAGGCCGAGCCAGTAAGCCTTCCCTCAGCCAACAGCCGATCAAGCCCGACCCAGGCTTATGTTCCCAGGCCGATCCCAAACCACCACACCCCAGCCCAAACACTAACTGAGCAATCCTAAACCCAGGCGACCCGAGTGGAGACCCCCCTCAACTCTGCTATTAATACGCGAGAGGGAGGTCAAGAGCAATCGACCTAACCCTAAGAACGCTGCCACCCTGACTCCCTGGCGACCCACCCAGTGGCCGTGCACCACTGCCGTATGCTGGAGTCGGCTAGGCCGTCGCGGACAGCGCGGTTGACAGCCGCAGTAACCGCAACGAATCACCCAACTTTGCAACGGTTGTTCGTCGTACACGCTCATCATTTTGATGAGCCATTTCCTAACCGAATTCAACATCCTCTAATTAGTTTTAGGTTACACGAACCAGATTGTCTGATAATTCGACGGGAAGTCGACGGATAACTGTCCCGAAACAGGACATATAGCCAACCCAGGTAACCCTGTTTGGGAGCAAATCCCGAGCAATCCAGTAAGCTTATGTCAAAAGTAATTAAAGGAAGTGTTAGACAACATGGAGGGGATCAGAAACTATTTCATAGTTTTGAATTTCTTAAACTGTGTACAGATTAATCGATCCTCAAAAATCAGGAAAAACAGTTTTTAGAAAATATAAAATTTTAATAAAATCCTTCGATACCACGTGCGTCCCGCCAAACCGAGCGACTTGGTTACGAACCGAAAGCATCGAAAGGTATGTGACGGCTTCATGGACGTGTGGGCTTTGACGGAATTCAAATTGGTCGCGTGTGAGCGACGAATTTGATGCGTGTCCGTCAAAATTTATCGTATCGGCCTTTATGCAAGTTTTCTAATTACTCTGTGCACGCTCGTCAGATCGAGACGAAACTTGTGCCAAATGGACCATATCATTTTTCTGGTCCTGTATGCCAAGTTTGGTCCGATTCTGAGACAGTTGAATCGGAATACCGTTTTGTGGGCCTTACGGTCAGATCCAACGGGCGAAATTGTGCACAGTCCACCGAAATCCAACTTTGGACATACGGTTGGGTTCATCTCCTCAAACCAGACCCATAGACATATAGTTTGATGAATTTAGAGATTGTAGGTCCTGGCACGCATTTTGGTGCAAAGTGAGTCCAACGGCGGACATCGTTTTGATCCGAAATTACGATTTTGCCCCTGTTCCAGAATTTGACTTTTGGACAGACGTTTCCTAGGTATATCTTTTACACCGAGTGCATTTTTGATGTTTGTTTCAGCATCCGAAGTTGTTTGGAGATTGTGACATTTTTTGGCTGATATTGTGATTTCTTGGACTTGTCCTTTTGCACCATCAGGCAAGATACCTTGCCATTATACTGTTTATATTCAGTTGCATTTTATTATATATCACTGTTCATTTATTTCTAGTTCTTACAGTTCTTGATTTACTGTCGGCTCAGTGATATTAGATACTTTGTTATTATCCTTTGATTGCATGTGGACTTAGAGTTAAGTGACTACCATTTGTTGTGTATCGCATATATCTTGACACAGTTGTACCACGAGGATGTGTGAGATGAGTAGCATGTAGAGGTTCTTGCGTGTGGGTTGATCCCCCATGCGCATGCGTTAGGGCTAACTACTAATAGAGGCATGTTAGGAGACTTAGCAGTTGGTAGAGGTATATGAGTCATAGATGTGACTTTGTTAAGCATTGGATGGGAAGAACAGTTTCTTAATATATGGGCCACGTATGCACTTCCCTATTGCCGGTTATCTCCGTAGGAGATACGGTCCTGGATCCTGATACCTGATTTACTGCTGGCCTCTGACATTCGATAAATGTTATGCTTTGAGGTCACTGGTACCCTGATGGGGCCATACCTGAGATTACTGCTCCTGAGCCAGAGTGTCCATGCATTAAAGGTTTGTTCTTCCTGCATAAACTCATTAGATGGTTAGGTAACCCTCGTCAATGTCATATCACCCCATTCTATTTGTAGCTTGGGACAATATCGTATCGCGGTATAGTGTACTACCCCTTGTCCTTATTTGGTTGTAGGGGTAGTCCACTGTATCGATGATGAGGTATTAGATCTTGTTACGAGTGGGACTATTTACTTTACTTATGATTTATGACATGGTATATATATTCAGTTATGTGGCATGTTCTTTATGTATCTTGTTACGTCCCTCTGAGGACCTGGTTATCTCTCCAGGTGTGTGCTTCTTTGATATTGCAGGTGTTCTAGCTGTGGCCATGATCGTCACTATTTCTTCGAGGATGATTGCACTTTGATCGTCTTCGCTTCGCTCGCCAAACTCTTTCTCTTTTTGTGCACTTCTTTTCATAGTTGGTAGTAGATTTGTCTCCGTCCAACATATTGTACAAAGACTTATTACAGTTGATTATATGATATCCTTTATTCTTTATTTGTGGGTGAGATTAGATTACTCTTGGTTTACTGCATTTTATAGCTTATGTATTCATACGAGGTTTTCATATATTAGAGTATACTTCGTATGTATGCAGCTGGCATGGATACGTACCTAGTCCTAAGTATTTTGGGACTGGGGTGTTACATATTTTTATGGTGGCCCATGCAGGTCGAGTTTATCATTTCGGTTACGTTACTGTACCGATGTGAGCCTGTAAATAGAATTAGAGTCTAGAATCTCATCCACATACTTGACCTAATCCATTGATTCCAAAATTCGAACTCTCATCTGACTACTTTGATTCCTTCTGCTGGATTCCTTTCTACCGTAAATCTTATCTTCATCTTTCGTGCTTAATAGGGAGGTTCGGAAGATAACTCATACGAGTATACACGTTATATTACTCAGTTACTCTATTAGCTTACTGTTATAAGTTGGGTAGTATGCCTCATGGCCTTTCACCCGGTGTCCTTGTAACCTATTAATGAAGTGTGACTGAGTGACAGTGAATATATGCTAGTGTAGGAAGATATGTTTGCCTAGAATATAGAGTTTTAGTAGCCCATACTCTATTGGTCAACCACGGCCTGACACAAGAGCCAGTAGGACGAATGTATAAGCAGGAAAACCGAACAGAACTTAGATCCTTGTGAAACTTGAACCAATTATAACTGCTTTTATCATTATCTTCTGTACTCGTACTTTGCACTATTATGAATGATGTCGCTATTTATAGCTTAGCTTTGCAAGCTTATTTTTTATCGAGCTTGTTTAGGACATGTGTATACTGGGGAACGCCCACAAGCATATTGTCTAATTAGAATCAATGTGTTATGGTCTGATCAACCATAGAGCACTTGGTTCGCTCTTTATATGATTATCCCATGCGGATTGAGATATAGAGGTATCTAGGATCTCATCCGCGACTGCATTGACAATTCCTCTTGAATTATACATTCGCCTTTTAATCGCATAATTGTATTCGACGACATCTTTCTTGAACTCTTTATTGATTTTGTCTTTCACTAATTAGAAAGACGAACGCGTATATTTAATAGATATGTACCGAGTGTCCCCCATGGCCATGATAACTGTATGCACAAGTGTAGTTACCATCGGCTGGCCACGCGACTACAACCTTGCCTTGAGTACTTGTCCTCCCTTCGACCCTAAAGCTAATATCATGACCTTCTAGTCACTAGAATCTGAGAATGATTATGACCTTACCCTTGGTCAAACACAAATCTAGGAGACTATCTATCAATTATTATGAGCCTCTAATTATTCATCTTGATTCTTGGCTTTGAAGAACATATGGCAACTCTAGAGGGGGGTGAATAGAGTTTATAAAGATAATAGCCAATTAAAAAATCAACTCTATCACAAACAAAACTAATCAGAGTAAATGCAGAATTTAAAGTGAGAAGAAAAAGAGCATACGCAAACACAGCCGATTTTAACCTGGTTTCCCTCGTGGTGGACTAGTCCAGGCCTGAGAACTCTAGCTCAGGATTAAATCCACTATTTGTGAAATAGTAGTTTACAACCCGTGCCTTTTCTTCAGAAGAGCACGTCAACTTCTTACAGAGGATCGTAGTGGCGATTTGCTTGGAATTTTCCAAGCGACTTTTTCAACTTTTGCACAAGACTCCAAACTGAGAGATGCTGAGCACTCGGGATTTAGGAAGCTTGTGGCTAGTAGATGGGAAGGATATGGCTTATCTGAGCTTTAAGAGAGAATAGAAGAGAAGATTGGATGATTTGAAATGAGAGAATTCTTGGCCTATTTATAGGATTTTTGTAGGCAGAATTCGGCCAAAATTCGGGTAGGAAAATTTAAATATTTGGCCGTTGGACAACTAGCAACCAGCTAACCCTAAAATTAAGGTTGCTGATTTTTAGGGGACAGAGTTCGGCCCAAACTCTGTGTGGAGGCAGAGTTCGGCCCGAACTCTGTCTCCAGAGCACAGAACTGGTTCTTGGGGATCTGTGGGCTTATTTTTGGATGGTGGAGTTTATGGATTTGGGTAGGCTTTTGGTCAAGTCTCAAGAGCTCAGTATGACACAGTTTACAACAGTTTAGACTCAATAAAAGTGTAAAATACAGACTCATATATAACTGAATAGCAAAGACTGAGCTGTCTTCTGACTTGAGCTTGATGTAGACGTCGTGTGTCATATTAAATTATTACAAGTATTATTTAGTCAATGTTATCAATATTTGGTTGACTGTGACTTTGTGTCAACAATCTCTCTCATATTGATAATTGACAAAATAATAAATGTATATTCAGTATTCATACCTGGACACAACATAGCTCCCCCATAATCAGTACCGATAACTCCCCCATAATCAGTGCCAAGCTAAACAAGATAGCTCCCCCGTAAACAATGCGTAGAACCTGTTGATCTGACAAGAAATATCTCCCAAAAGCACAAAAAGCACATATATACCAAAAAGAATATAACCAGCAGAATATCATATCTCTCCCCCTTTTGGCAATTAGCAATATAATAAGAAGCAAGTAATAATGGGCAAACACACCAAAAGAGAAGAAACAGCATATTAACTAACAGAACAGGCAAATGTCATAGAATAATAGAACTACGAGAATCATAAGAGTCACAACTTATAACTAGAGCATATAAGAGTCATCACAACTAAAACATAAAGAGTACTGATAAACCAAGTACATAAATCCAACTAAGCAACTGAAAATACTAGAAAGCATAAAACATAAACTATGATCAGCAGCAGCATCATCTGGTGGAAGCCATCTCCATCATGGAGCACGAGAAGGCCCAGCGGAGTCGGAAGGATCAGTGAATGAACGGCTGGGGTCCACAATAGCGGCATCCGGATCCAGGTAGCGCATGACCCACGGATCGTCAATGCGATATCCCTCGCGACCAGGATCCCGCTCCATGGGAATGGGCATAGAAGGGTAATGAGACATGGAATACCGGATATCGTGCAGCGAGTTGCTGAGGGCACTCATCTGCAGGGTAGTACGGTAGTCTATCTGAGTCCAGCGATCGTCCTCCAAGGCGAAACGATCTCTGAGCATGGTCTGGATGGAGTCAAGAGTAGCAGGAGGAGGTGGCGCATCCTGTCCAAGTGGAGGGGCATCGGGCTCCTCATCATCAGAATGCTCAGAAGTGGCAGGAGAGGCTACGACTGCCTGAAGTCGTCGTGCCTTAGATAGGAAGGCAGGAGCAGGCAAGAAAGGACAATCATGAAGAGGGACAATGAAAGCACGAAGGACCATAGGAAGATACAAGGGATAAACCAGGGCTCGTGGTTTCTTCCTACAGTTAATCATCCAGTCCATCATGGTATGTGGAAGATTGAAAGGAATGCGATAGTGAAGGTGATACAAAGCTGAGATCTCAAAATATGTGACTTCATCGGTGGAGCCGGATTTTGGCAGAATGGTGTTGAAGATAATTCGATGAAGTTCATAGAAGTAAGGGTTGAGGTGTTTGGCCATAAGCTTGCGAGGACATATGTTTGGGGCACATAAGTCTTCCTTGAAGCTCTCAAGGGACGTTCCATCTACAAATTGGAACGAGCGAGCTTCAACAAGCTTATCCCAAGTATCGAGGTCTATGAGTTCAAGATACTCGGCCAAATCCGAATCAGTAAAGGCGATATCAATGCCCGCAACTCGTGAGTAGATGTGAGTGTCATCAAAAGTTAAGTTGCAATAGAACATTTGTATAGCGCTACGATAGATGACAAAATTCGTAGCAACTAGGGCATCAATGCAAAGATCACGAAATATAGATTCATATTGTGAAAAAATTGTGAAGTTAATGGGGTGTCCGGCAAACACCGGACGGGTCCGAAAGTCACTAAACCAATCGTTGGACGCATCTAGTGACACAAAGATTCGGTCGTCATAGATGTTAGGGTTTGAGAAAATAGTGGTAGAGAAGTAGAGGAGGTGGTAAGAATAAAGGAAAGGGAAGAGAAACCGAAATATAGGTAAGGGTTTCTCTTAGTCGGGTTTAATTTTGACCATTGGATTAACATTGAGATCCACGGCTAGAACGGTCCCCGATTCTAGAACAGGGAGACCGAACTCGGCCCGAACTCTGGTAAGGGCAGAGTTCGGCCCGAATTCTGGGTCCTTGTCCCAGAACAGAAAACAGGCTAGAAGATAAAAAATGGTTAAGTATGGAAAGCCAATAGAGATGAAGCTTAAAGGATTCAATAAATCAGATAGTAGAAGTAGAAAGATAGCAATATGAAATTGAAAAATAGCATATTAGCAAGTGATAAATCAAATGTACCGTATAATAAACAAGGAGTTATATTATAATTCAATATTTTGAATTTGCCATGAGTTAGCTGCAGGGGCCGGATCCCAGCTAGCGGTAGTCCTGAGGACTAGTGCACCGTGTCGCTTAGGCTTTTACGCCTTGTTGTCAGAAGGGCCCTTTCGGCTTGTACTCATAGCAAGTTCATCATAAAAGAATCATAATATAATCGATATTTACGCAGGTGTATTTTAATTTATGACGGCTTCATCTAAAATTCCAAGTTCACGACAAAGGAAATTGAAGCGCTCTTCGGATAATGGCTTTGTGAAGAAGTCTGCTAACTGATGATCAGTGTCAATAAATTCTAAGTTAATCGTGCCATTTTGCTGATAATCACGCAAAAAGTGGTGTCGTATCTCAATGTGCTTCGTGCGTGAGTGACAAATGGGGTTCTTAGTAAGATTTATTGCACTAGTGTTGTCACAAAAGATAGGAATATGCATGAAAGATAAATTATAGTCTTTAAGGGTTTGCTTCATCCACAGAATTTGTGCACAACAACGCCCAGCTGCTATGTATTCAGCTTCTGTTGTGGATAGTGCAACAGAATTCTGCTTCTTGATAAACCAAGAGACTAAAGCCTTTCCTAATAAATGGCACATACCGCTCGTACTTTTACGGTCGACCTTGCATCCAGCAAAACCAGCATCAGAATAACCAATAAGGTCAAATGATATTGACTTAGGATACCATAGGCCCACTGTAACCGTACCCTTAAGGTATCTGAAGATACGCTTAACAGCGGTCATGTGCGATTCCTTAGGATTTGCTTGATATCTAGCACATAGGCAAACGCTAAACATTATATCAGGGCGACTAGCAGTAAGATAGAGTAGACTGCCTATCATACCTCGATACTTACGTTGATCTACGGGTTTACCGCTTTCATCTGGTTCAAGTTTGGTTGAAGTAGCCATAGGAGTGCTGATTGGTTTGACATTATCAAGTTCGAATTTCTTCAACATGTCCTTTGTATACTTCGACTGACAGATAAAGGTTCCATTTGACATTTGTTTGACTTGCAGCCCAAGAAAGTAGTTGAGCTCCCCCATCATGCTCATCTCAAACTCGGTCTGCATACACTTGGCAAAATCTTGACAGAGAGTCTCATCAGTAGAACCAAAAATAATATCATCTACATATATCTGTACTAGGAGAATAGTGTCCTTCAAAGACTTTATGAAAAGTGTAGTGTCAATTTTCCCTTTTGAAAAACCTTTCTCAAGCAAGAAGTTGCTAAGCCGTTCATACCAAGCTCTAGGGGCTTGTTTGAGGCCGTACAGTGCTTTTTTTAGCTTGAACACGTGGTCGGGAAACTTGTGATTTTCAAAATAAGGAGGTTGTTTTACATAGACTTCCTCCTTAATAAAACCATTCAAGAAAGCACTTTTAACATCCATTTAAAATAATTTGAAATTTTGAAAATTTGCAAATGCGCAAAGCATCCGAATGGATTCTAATCTAGCAACAGGAGCATACGTCTCATCGTAGTCGATACCTTCCTCTTGGTTGTATTCTTGGGCTACTAGACGAGCTTTGTTGCGTGTGACTGAACCATCTTCATTTACTTTATTTCTAAAAACCCACTTAGTACCAATAATCGAGTGATTAGTCGGTCTAGGAACGAGTTCCCATACTTGGCTCCTCTCGAATTGGTTGAGTTCTTCTTGCATAGCAAAAATCCAAAATTTATCATTGAAAGCTTCAGAAATGTTTTTAGGCTCAATTTGTGAAATAAAGGCAGTGCTAGCAATAGAGTCTCTTAATGATGATCTAGTAGTTACTCCTCGTGAAACCTCACCGATTACCAAATTTTCTGGATGTGATGGCTTGAAAGAGAATTTCTTAGGCAAGCTTTCCAGAGAATTTGTTTCGGTTGTGGTGTTCATTGGAGTAGACGTTGATGGCTCAACATCATCATCAAGAGTAGCTGCTGCACTGTTATCTTCATCAAAAGTCACATTTGTAGACTCTTCTACAATTAAAGAGCGTTTGTTAAAAACTCTATATCCCTTGCTCTTGGCGGCATAGCCAAGGAAAATACCATCGTCAGCTTTGGCATCAAATTTGCCTAAGTTGTCTTTGGTGTTAAGGATAAAACATCTGCAGCCAAAAACTTTAAAATAAGAAATATTTAGGGTTCTTCCAAACCAAAGCTCATAGGGTGTCTTTTTCATAATAGGACGAATAAGTACCCTATTTAAAATGTGGCATGCTGTACTGACAGCTTCAGCCCATAAGTATTTCGGAAGTAAAAACTTGTTCAACATGACTCTAGCCATATCGCCAAGAGTCCAATTCTTCCTCTCCACAACACCATTTTGTTGGGGAGTTCTAGGACAAGAAAACTCATGATCAAAATCATTTAAATCACAAAACTTTTCAAAATCAGAATTTTTGAATTCACCTCCATGATCACTTCGGATTCGAGTGATCATGTAGCCTTTTTCGTTTGAACTTTCTTGACAAAAATCTTAAAAACTGAAATAGCATCATGTTTTCCATAAATAAATTCTCTTTATTTATTGTGTTTCTGGGAAAATTACAACTGTGGGAATCTGATCTAGAAGACGATCACTTTATCCCTTGGACTATGCGAAGAAGAAAAGCTCTCAAAATTTTGACAGTAGATAACTTTGTATCTGTACAATGAATGAGAAAAAGAACTCTATTTATAGAGTCAAAAATAAAACTGAAAAGATAACTGTCTTCACAGCCTGTGCTTAGTTGAAAATCACGCAGGATTTAACATACGCAAGGTTGTGAGAAGTTACTGGACGTGGCCTGTAACTGTTGGACACATGGCGATCATGCATGAGTCGTGTGCAAGTTACAGGACACGCAGGCGAGAGATCAGTAGCATGGCTGCCATGTATTCCAATTTGAGGAAATCCACGCAGACTTTGTTGAAGACGAAATCCACATAGACTCGGAGGAGAAAGCTTCAAAATCCACGCAAACTTGGGGCAGGAAGCTTCAGGATCCACGCAGACTCGAGGCAAAAAGCTTCAAAATCCACGCAGACTTGAGGAAGAAAACATCAGAATCCACGCAAACTTGAGATGAAGATCTCACAATACACGCAGACTTGAGATAAGACTGCCAGCTGTCTCGATTTGGCGTGCCTCGACTGACACAAAATCTCTGACAGTGATTGCTTTGTCAGTCGCATCAAATGACAAGAAACTCTTTTGGTACGCCAACTTGACGAAGGCTGAGTCTTGCTGAAGAAGATTTCAAAAATCATGCAATAGTCGACTGTGACTCTCGAGTTCTGTGAATACGTGGCATAGCTCTGTCAGTCATGATGAAATTTCTGACAAATGATGAGCTGTCACCCAACGTGACTTTTTTTTATATTGTCCTGATCAACTCAGCGTGACTTTTGGACCTTGTTCTGATCAACTCAGCGTGACTTTCATTTTTGAGGCCTACAAAACCCCCTTCAAAGTTTTCAAAAAATAATAAATTATTTCAAAATACTTTGAAATCGAGATGTTAAAAATGAATTTAGTCACGCTGAGATGACTTTAAAAAAAAATTTTGGAAGTCGAAATGACTTCGAAGTTCTTTTCGACTTCCGAAAAATTTGAAGTCATCTCAGCGTGACTGAGTTCATTTTATCACCTTGATTTCAAAGTATTTCGAAATAATTCATCATTTTTCGAAAACTTTGAAGGGGGTTTTGTAGGCCTTAAAAATGACAGTCACGCTGAGTTGATCAGGACAGAGTCAAGTCACGCTCAGTTGATCAGGACAATATTTACAAATCACGCTGAAGAGACAGCTCATCATTTGTCAGAAATTTCATCATGACTGACAGAGACATGCCACGTATTCACAGAACTCGAGAGATCACAGCCGACTATTGCGTGATTTTCGAAATCTTCTTCAGCAAGACTCAGCCTTCGTCAAGTTGGCGTACCAAAAGAGTTTCTTGTCATTTAATGCGACTGACAAAGCAATCACTGTCAAAGATTTTGTGTCAGTCGTGGCACGCCAAATCGAGACAGCTGGCAGTCTTATCTCAAGTCTGCGTGTATTGTGAGATCTTCATCTCAAGTTTGCGTGGATTCTGAAGTTTTCTTCCTCAAGTCTGCGTGGATTTTGAAGCTTTTTGCCTCGAGTCTGCGTGGATCCTGAAGCTTCCTGCCCCAAGTTTGCATGGATTTTGAAGCTTTCTTCTCCGAGTCTGCGTGGATTTCGTCTTCAACAAAGTCTGCATGGATTTCATCAAATTAGAGTACGTGGCAGCCATGCCACTGATCTCTCGCCTGCGTGTCCTGTAACTTGCACACGACTCATGCATGATCGCCATGTGTCCAACAGTTACAGGCCACGTCCAGTAACTTCTCACAACCTTGTGTATGTTAAATCCTGCGTGATTTTCAACTAAGCACAGGCTGTGAAGACAGTTATCTTTTCAGTTTTATTTTTGACTCTATAAATAGAGTTCTTTTTCTCATTCATTGTACAGATACACAGTTATCTACTGTCAAAATTTTGAGAACTTTTCTTCTTCGCATAGTCCAAGGGATAAAGTGATCGTCTTCTAGATCAGATTCCCACAGTTGTAATTTTCCCAGAAACATAATAAATAAAGAGAATTTATTTATGGAAAACAAATTGGTGACTCTGCTGGGGAAAACCATCTCCTCTTCTGAGATGGCAACAACTCAATGCGACACTTCGTCAATCGGCTCGACGAAGAAGGTGATGACGATCCAATTCGATCAACTCGCCTATGAAGAAATGCAGCGGGCTAAGAGTGGCAAGTCTACTTCAGCCTCCATCATCACTGCCAAGTCGAAGGAACACTCTGTCTATGTCCCTAAGAATCAGTTGGTAGTCAATGGTGAAGTCTCTGCCACAGTGTCTACTCCTAACACTGGCAAGAACTCTACTGCAAGTACGCACACTCTTGTACGCTCGAAGATGACAGCATTCAAAAGTCATGCTGACAGCACTGGCTCCTTAGCCAAGTCTGTTCCAGCGTGCAAATTCAACTCTAAAAGTCACGCTGACAGTACTGGCTCCTTAGCCAAATCTGTTCCAGCGTCTCTCTAAAACCAAAAATCACGCTGACAGTACTGGCTCCTTAGCCAAATCTGTTCCAGTGTGTATTTCCAAAATCAATAGTTACGCTGACAGTACTGGCTCCTTAGCCAAATCTGCTCCAGCGTGCAATTTCACCCCTAAAAGTCACGCTGACAGCGCTGGTTCCTTAGCCAAGTCTGTTCCAGTTTGTACTTCCAAAGTTAAAAGTCACGCTAACAGTACTGGTTCTTTAACCAAGTCTTTTTCAGCGTGTATTTCATCTAAGAAGAATAGCGCTTTAGCTATCTCTTCTTCTTTGCCAAGTTCTACTAGAACTGGGGGTGGTCTTCCACACAAAGTCCCTTCGAAAAGGAATAACTCTTTAGTTGTTCCTTCTGCTCCTGTAGTTTTTACTTCAGGAACAGCTTTGACTGACAATTTTGTTAGTCAAAGAAAAGGAGATGGTCTTTTGACTACTCTTCCTTCTGGATATTCTATGTCTCAAACCTTGAATGAGTCTAAGAAGAAACATGATATAATGTCTTCTTCTATGACTTCTTCAAATTGGGCACAGAATTTGTCCATAAAAGAGGGTTTGTTTTCCAACTCCTAATCCAAGAGATGGTTCTATTTTTCCTTCTCTGCAAATATCTAGATCAATGGAAGGAAAACTCCAAGTTTCCAAAACTAATGTGTCACCTCCAATTGATCTAAGAACAAAACTTAGCACTTCTGGTGTTAAGAAACCACATCAGTTGGAAACAAGGATAAAAGATCCAGATGCAGAGTATGCTAGAAACTATGTGGCTCATATTAATCATTCTTTATATAATCAAGAGCCATCAAGAACCAAGAACAGGAAATATACTCCTCAATCTTCACAAATAGATTTACGAGAATATCTTCAACAGAAGAGAATGAGTAATTCTGTGTCAAAAGAACATGCTGAGTGTGACTTCCAGCCAAGAGTCATAATTCAATGTAGATGTCAATCAATGGCTCATGACCATGTTGATCATGAATGTGACTTCCAGCCAAGAGTTACAATGCAATGCAGATGTCAAACTAAACGATAATCTGTCTTCAATCGGATTCAGTGTGAACCTATGCCTGATGAAGATGAGCCTTTGTTTGCTTCTGTCAACATGACCTCTCGGGATGCTGGGGGTAGAGCTGATAGTCCAGATGGAGTATATAGAAACACCAGAGCAAGAGTCTTAGCTTCTAGTCAAAGAAATTTGATCTCTGAAGATGATTCTGAATTTCTAGGAGAATCTAATTTCCCACCTCTTTCTACTGGGGGTAGTTCTCCTTTAAATGATTTTGATGCACGAAGCAGTGATTCAGAGCATACAACATCCACTAATTCATCAATAATCCCTCGTACAGTCACTATATATATGGTGGATGGGAATACTAAATTGAACAATGAACCTTCCTCTTCGGTGACTCCTCAGGACCAAAGAATTGCTTCTTTGGAACAGCAAATGAAGTCTATGGCTGATACTATGAAGTCGATGTATGAACTCATGACAACTCAGTTGCAGAATCGACAGACTGTATCAGATGCCATACCAACTGACACTGATATAAGTCCAATACAAGTTCCTCCAGTAGTACAATCCAATACTCCTAGACCAGCTCAACCAAATCCTAGTCTCTCTGGAGCTGGGGGTTGTGCTTACAATGCTGTTCCTCCTCCTAACCATTCTCTACAAGTTACAGCTCCACAATCTTCTAGAGTTGTTAATAAAAAATTGAGGAATCTCAAAACTCAATTCGAGGCATTCAAACAGAAAGATGGATTACAAAGGTTAGGCATCAAGCAACCTTACCCGATAAAATGGAAGCAAGTATCATATCCTCCTAAATACAAACCTCCTACTATCTCATTCTATGATGGAACCTCTTCTCCAAGTCAGTTTATTAATCACTTTGAAGTGATGACTGATCAATTGCAACCAAGTGACGCCCTCCTTACTCGGGTGTTTATTGGATGTCTCAAGAGAACTGCTTATGAATGGTATAGAAGTCTCCCAGATGGGTGCATTACCTCATTTGCCGGTTTCAAACAGATGTTTTTTGAACGGTTCTATGAAGGGCTCAATAACATGACTATGTCTGCTCTTATTAGAATCAAGCAGAAAAATAATGAAACTACAGAGGATTACATTGAACGGTTTCGAAGAGAAGCTCTGAAGATGCCTCTTGGAACTCCTGATGCTGTCACCATCGACACTTGCAAATCAAACTTGTTGCCAATCATCAGCATGTGGACAGGATCCACCCAATTCCAAGACTGGCCTTCTTTCATAGTTAGTGCCAAGGCTGCAGAAATTAGTGCTGAAACCTTCAAAGGTTTAGGAGTGCAGATGACTCCCAAAGAAACAGGTCAAGGTACTAACAATAAAAATAATGCTCGCAAAGGAAAAGAAACTCTTGAAGTTAATCTTCAGAGCAAAGATGCATCAACTGTTCAAACTTCTCCTACCTCTACAACTCAACAACCAAGAACACCTCGCCCCAAAGAAGAATACTCTTTCGATGATGACGATGTCCTTGGTATTTTTGAATGTCTGCTGAAAGGTAATAAAATACAATTACCTAAAATCAAGAAACCTGATGAAGCTGGTAAGACAGATCATCCCAAATACTGTCCATACCACAGAATGTTGGGTCACACAATTCGTACATGTTATGTACTGAAAGGAAAGATCCAAGAAATGATTAAATCTGGAGCTATCTCCCTTACTCCAAAAGAGAAGACCGTCACCTCCAACGTCGTCTCTATGCAATTCAGAGATTTCCCTCCTCAACTCCTTGAAAGTGGGATCGTTCCTATTCCCAAAGCAACTCTTGAGATAGTGAATATTCCTCCTCCACAATCTGAAGGATTAGTGCCAATCACTTTGGAAACTGGAGAAATCATGTGGATTCATCCTGATCTAGTGGCAGATTTTGAATCTCCTTTTCCTCAAAATACTACTTCTCGAAAGTCCAAGAAGGCTGGAAAAATTAAGTCATGTCATATGACTTCTCTTGGATCTACCTCTGACACAGAGCCAAAAGAGAAGGAAGAATCACTTGCTACTCGAACGGGGAAACCTTATCTAAAGGATTATTCCAAGAATCTTGAGGATACTCCTGATATCCCTCCAGCTGATAAAGATGCTCCTAATGTTCCTTCTGAAGAAGAATCATCTACTGCACCTGTTCCTTCAACTACACCAGTTGAACCTATTCCTCCTAAATCCACAGTTCTGGAGAAAGGCAAACAACAGGCTCGGTTTGATAAACCAATCAAGAAGTCCCCTCCTCTTGGGCTTCAGAAGCCTTACAACTTCGACATTCTAGCTCAACTTGCTAATACTCCAGCTAGAATGTCCCTCTTTGAACTTCTACGTCTTTCTAAAGAAACTCGGAAGACGTTAAGTGAAGCACTTCTTCAAGCAGACTCTTGTCTTGCACAATTGAAGAAGCCAGATGCAGAACCTGCCACTTGCTTACATTGCAACAGTGTATTGGAGATTATCCCAAATATCACCTTTACACAAGACGACATGCTATTAGAGGATAATCGACATGATCGGCCTCTCTACTATACTGGTTATATCGATACGATGAAGATAGATCGTATCCTCATTGATCCAGGGTCTGCTATAAGCATAATGCCAAAGAGTCTGTTGGATGAACTAAAAATCCCTCTTCACAAGCTCTCTAAGACGGTTACTACTATCTTGGGATTCAATCAAAGCCGAAGCGAGCCTTTGGGAAAGATTCATCTGAAGCTTCAGATAGGCGATTTCAGATCCAAAGTCACTTTCTATGTGATTGAGATCGTGGGATCCTATAATCTTCTTCTTGGGAGGCCCTTTCTTCATGAAAATAATGTGGTGCCTTCTACTCTTCATCAGTGTTTTAAGTACATTGATAGCAATGGAAGAGTACAAAAAGAAGTTGCTGATATAAATCCCTTCCATGGGGTTGAAGCTTATTTCAATGATTTCCGAATGTACAAAGAAGAGTATACAAGGGTCATACAAGCTATGGAGAAAGAGGATTCACAAAGTGAGACTTTAATAATTCCTGTTAAAGGTCGAACTACTCAGCAACAATCTCCCAAACCCTCTGGAGAAGGTTCTTTGATCATTCCAGTGAGTGGACGGATCTCTCCGTTGCCTCATTCGTCTGCTCAAGATACAATGATCATTCCTGTTAGTGGACGTACTACAGTTCCTATATCTTCACAGGATACTCTACTAATTCCAGTTGGAGGGCGAACTATTCGTCCATCTCAGACTTCAAGGGAGCTCACCTCTTCTGAGCCATTTGTTATCGATCTTAATCGAAACAAAGCTTCTTCTCATTCTTCTTCTTCCCCTTTAGTCATTGACTTGGCTAAAATCTCTAAGGCTCAGCCTTCTCCCAATGTAAATATTGTTGCTTTTATATTTAATGAAAAGTCTCCATCTTTGCAGTACGCTGATGTGTGTAATTATGTTCATAGTTATTTACATTTGTTAGATGGCTTGAGCACAATAACCATAGGAGTTGTACAGACTGTTCATACAGATGTATCTCTAGAACCTGTACAATCTTCATACTTTCTAGTTTCCAGCAGAAAGCCAGGAGACATTCCAATACTCTTTTACAAAGGGCCCCAAAGTCCTTTTGATTTAGAAGATGATGACAAAAACGATGATACTGGAAGATTACAACTACGTCGCTATAGTCAGCAATCTAAAGACATCATCAAAAATATGGGCTATGACTTCAGGACTGACCTCAATAGTAGAAAAGGAAGAAAAATGCCTGTTCGTATTCCTCCTCTGAAATATGGGAGGACGAAATGCGGATTGGGCTATATTGCTCCTACTCCTTTCATCAATATTATCCATGAAGATCCTGAATATGACGAAGATAAGAGATCTGATTCTTCTAGTACCACTTCTTGGGATTCCGATACGAGTATCGGTGATTTCTACTGTAACATTTTGTCTTCCAACATGGTTTCTATTGACCATTCTGAAGAAAGTGATGAAGACGAAGAAGAATTTAAAATCTCACCTGAATCAGAACAATGGGCCCAAAGGTTGGATAATCAATGGGAGTTCCGTTTCGAGCAAAAAGAACCTCCGACTGAAGATAAACTTGTTCAAATGGATGTTGGTGAAGAGGGATCCCCCAAACCAATATTCATCAGTAAAAGTCTTTCAGAAACTGATAAGCAAGACATGATCAAACTTATTCGTGATTACATCGACGTCTTCGCTTGGAGTTATGAAGATATGCCAGGGCTTGATCCACAAATTGCAACTCACAAGCTCAATATCTTGCCGAATGCTAAACCAGTCAAACAACAACAGCGACGATTTCGTCCAGACATTATGAATGCAATTGAAGCTGAAGTTAATAAACTCATGGCCTCCGAGTTTATTAGAGAGGAACAACATCCCGATTGGGTGGCTAACATAGTTCTTGTCCTTAAAAAGACTGGCAAGATCAGAGTATGCATAGACTTCTGCGATCTCAATGCGGCATGCCCTAAGGACGAATTCCCTCTACCAATTACTGATGTCATGATCGATAATACCTGTGGATTTGAACGGATGTCATTCATGGACGGGTATTCTGGATACAATCAGATTAAAATGTTTCCAGACGACGAGAAGCACACTTCTTTCAGAACGCCGATTGGTACATACTGTTATACAGTTATGCCATTCGGTCTCAAGAATACAGGAGCAACTTATCAACGAGCTATGAGTACTATATTCCGTGAACATCTACGGAAAACAGTCGAATGCTACATTGATGATATTGCAGTCAAAAGTCGACAAAAGGAGGATCACATCCAAGATTTGAAGACTATATTTGATCTAATGCGTAAACATCAATTAAAGATGAACCCTACTAAGTCCTTCTTAGGCGTCTCTAGTGGTAAATTTCTCGGCTTCGTCATTACCTCTAAAGGTATACACGTGGATCTCGAGAAGATCAAAGCCATCCAAGAGATGTGTCCTCCACGTACCTTAAAAGAGCTACGAGGATTTCAAGGAAGGATCGCTTATATCAGGAGATTTATCTCTAATTTGTCAGGACGCTGCAGACCATTCAACAAACTTATGAAGAAAGGTGTCTCTTTTGTCTGGAATGATGAATGTCAGAGAGCATTCGATGATATAAAACAATATCTGATGAGCCCTCCAGTATTGGTACCTCCCGTTTCAGGAATTCCATTTCTCCTATATACTCGAGCAATGAGTCATTCATTGGGTGCATTACTTGCTCAAAAGAATCAAAATGGCCATGAACAAGCCATCTACTATCTCAATCGTACTATGACCGGAGCTGAACGTCGATATTCACCGGTCGAAAAAGAATGTCTAGCCTTGATGTTCGCTGTTCAAAAGACACGACATTATATCATTGGCCAGACTATTTATGTCATTTCTAAGATCAATCCTATACGGGTCATGATGAAGAAACCTAGTGTTTTGAATTCTCGATTGGCTAATTGGGGAATCCTACTTGCTCAATATGATATGCACTATATTCCTCAGAAGTTAGTCAAAGGACAAGCTTTAGCCGATTTTCTGGCTGCTCATTCAATTCCAGAAGATTCAAAACTCTATGATGAAATCCCAGATGAAGTTCTAGATTCAAACCAAATTGCTGAAGAAGATCCTACTTGGCGTCTATTCTTTGATGGAGCTTCAAGGATAGGTCCTAATGGTGATATTGTCGCTGGAGTTGGAATCGTCCTTGTATCACCAGAAGGTCTTGCTATCCAAAGAGCTTATTCTCTCGATCAGCCATGTTCGAACAATGTAGCTGAGTACAATGCATTACTTATTGGTCTTCAACTCGCTAAGCATCTGAATATTCAACATTTGGAGGCGTACGGAGACTCTAAACTCATTGTCAATCAGATAAGGGGGACTTATGAAGTTCGCCATCAAGATCTGGTTCCTTACAATAGATCAGCTATATCTATGGCTTCTTCTTTGAAGAATTCTTCATTGAACATGTTAGGCGAGCATGTAACACGGAAGCTGATGCTCTAGCTAATCTTACGGCGGTGTTAGCTATTCCGATTAGACGGCAACAAATGATTATTGTTCGCAATCGAGAATTATTTCATCTGGAAAATAACCTAACTCTAGGGCTTCCAATTGACATTGAAGAATCAACATCTCATGACGTCAACACAACAAGAGGATTTGGATTTAGTCGTAAATCTTTATCATCTTCATCTGATTCCAGCATGGAATTTATCTTTAGTAACTCGACCGAGAATCAAAATACGGATAAAGATTGGAGACTTCCTTTCTTAGATTTCGTATTGTATGATATTCTTTCGGATGATCCGAGTGAGGCAGCATCTATCAGACGACGATCACTCAGATTCTATTACAATCATACAACAAAGACCTTATATCGTCGAGCTTATGATGGTTTACTTCTTCGATGTGTTGCCGGTGACGAGGCTCAACAAATTATTCGCGAAGTACATGATGGAATTTGGGGAGCACATCAGCCTGGACCAAAACTTCAAGACCGTATTCGACGTATGGATTATTATTGGCCCACTATGGTATCAGACGCCATCGAATATGCAAAGAAGTGTAAAGCTTGTCAAATCCATGCAGATTTTATTTATCAACCTTCGGAGTTTCTATATCCAACGGCAGCATCATGGCCCTTCGAAGCTTGGGGCATGGACATTATTGGTCCAATCAATCCGCCATCATCAAAAGGTCATCGGTTTATTCTCGCAATAACCGATTATTTCTCTAAATGGGCTGAAGCTATTCCGTTATCTGAAGTTAAGACGTCCAATGTCATCAGCTTTATTAAGCATCATGTCATCTACAGATTTGGTGTTCCTCGACGCATTATTCATGATAATGGTCCACAGTTCGTCAGCCAGAAATTTACTCGATTCTGTGACGACCATCGGATCAATAATGTGGCTTCTACCGCATATAATCCGGCCGCTAACGGATTAGCAGAAGCTTTCAACAAGACCATCATCAAACTCCTAAAGAAGTTTGTCTCTACTAACAAACGTAATTGGAGTGAGAAGCTTGGTGAATGTTTGTGGGCTTACCGGACTACAGTTCGTAATGCTACTAAATGTACACCCTTTTCTCTGGTGTATGGTTGTGAAGCTGTTCTTCCATTAGAGATTCAAATTCTTTTTTTAAGGATAGCAATCGCTAATGAACTCACTGCAGAAAATAATGATCGTCTTCGACTTCAGGAATTAGAAGCTCTGGATGAAAAGCGATTATCTGCTCAACAGAATATTGAATTCTATCAAGCTAGAGTTTCAAGAGCTTTTAATAAGAAAGTCAGAGTTCGATCGTATCAAAAAGGGGAACTTGTTTTAACAGTCAGACATCCTATGACTATGACTCATATGAGCAAAGGCAATTTCGACGCAAAGTAGGAAGGCCCCTATATTGTGAGCAGAGTTTTCTCAAATGGAGCTTATCAACTCTCAGAACTTGATGGTCGAAAAATTATGATGCCTATCAATGGCAAATTCCTTAAAAAGTATTATGTATAAAATCATCAGACAAGTTCATGTCATAAATAAATTTTATTTTAATCATGAATGATAGTACTTGATGTTAAGGAAGATCACTATCATCCTTCTCTACATTTGGACGGGGACTGCTGCCGTCTTTCTCAAAAAGGTGATCAGCAAAAGAATTGAGTTCTTTGCTGGAGCCCACAAGAAACTTGCAGACTGCCATCCTCATGGCTTCCTCTTCTTCAGACCTTCCTGGATCAAGCAAAAAATCTAGAATGTCTCGTGGCGGTGCAGACGAACCTTCACCTGCTTCTACCTCCTTCGGCCGAATTGGATCGGCAGGACGTTATTCAGTGTCCTTCTGAACTTTCGAGACGATCTCAGCTTTCTTGGATGCTTCTTCAGACGACATTTTTATGTTGAAGAATAGAAGTGTTCGTCCTTCGTTAGATTTCTGCTATATTTATAGACAGAAATTCCTCGAATAATGAAACGACACATTCATCCGATAGTTCGTCCGTTCATTTAATACATTCATCCGACGGTTCATCCGTTCATTAATACTTAACGGTTCATCCGTTCATTTGTCATATTCATCCGACGTTTCACTTGTTCATTATCACCTGATATTTGTCCGTTCATTTTCTTATCTCAGCTTTCTTGGATGCTTCTTCAGACGACATTTTTATGTTGAAGAATAGAAGTGTTCGTCCTTCGTTAGATTTCTGCTATATTTATAGACAGAAATTCCTCGAATAATGAAATGACACATTCATCCGATAGTTCGTCCGTTCATTTATTACATTCATTCGACGGTTCATCCGTTCATTAATACTTAACGGTTCATCCGTTCATTTGTCATATTCATCCGACGTTTCACTTGTTCATTATCACCTGATATTTGTCCGTTCATTTTCTTCTATCAATCTATTAAAAAAGAAAAGTGGAAATTCGTTATTTATCACGTTTTCATAACCTCTGAATAAATGCTGAATTTACCTACTTTGTCATCTTTGACCTCTGCATAGAAATCGATCTATTTTCTTTTGAGTTACTACATATTATCACGTCCATATTACCTCTGATAGTATTATATACTCTAAATCAGAAAAGAAGATTTCATTTTCTATCATGTCCACAATTCATCCAGATAGATATAAATCATTGAGCATAGAAGGATTATCATTTTCATTCTCATTTTACCACAAAAAGTCTATTACATTTTCTTAGACTTTCTTACAAATCATAATGGAAATCTATTACAAATCTTGGATTTTCATTCTACGCCACAACAATAACCTAATAGAGATTTATCTTCTTCCTTGGATCTTCTCCGTCGGACCTTCTCCGTCAGGTTCGTTGTTGGTGGCAGTTCCTGACTGTCTGGGTCCCAGTCACGACTAGATCAGCAGGAATCAAACTCTGGTCTTCTTTCTCAGGCGAGAGGAGAACCACAGAGTATGGCAGCCCGAAGTCGTGGTGCTGCCAATACAACTGGTGGATTAGGGGTAACCTTTCAAGGGAGATATGAATGTATTCTACATTGGGATACAATTCCTGGTTCTGCCTTGAAAGGAACTCTACTACCCGATTTCTTTGGGTAGAGTTGACTCCACCATCCAACTTTCGTATATAAAGGCTCTTCCTACCATCTAAGGAAGACCCTTCTATCTTACGAAGAGTTCTGAGTTGTCTGATATACGCGTCAAAAGCGTATGAGCTCCCTGATGTAGGTGTCAGCAGGATATTCTCCACAGCAACCACATCACCAATGCCAGTTCTGAAGAAAAGTTTTAGTCGAATTCCTGCAGAAAATAGCAAAGAAAAAAAGATTAATCAAATGTCCTTTGGCACGTACTGGCCAGTCACGCACACTCTGTTTAGTCAGAAATAAAAAAAAAGAGAGCTTATCTTCAACAGTGAAAAGTGGGACTCACCATCGAGATCAACATCAGAAAACATTGCTTTCTTGTTGAGAATGAAATCTTGCGAAACAAAGTTATTCTCAGAGAAGAAGAAGAAGAATGGGAGACGAGTATCTATGAAACTCAACTACCTATTTAAAGGACAAAGTACAAGTCTATTCTTGGAAAAGATCCGAGTAAATAGCGCTCATAAATTATGGAATGAGTGTCACGTGTGCTTTGGAAGACAGCGCAACATTGGAAACAGTCAAAGAATGTCATTTAATATTCTTCATTAATGCACGCTGTTCAAACACAAAAGTTGTACTACATTCATCAAGACAGGCACTGATGGCCTTACAAAAGACAAAAGAAGAAGTGCAACATTTTCAAAAGAAGCATAAAAGACACGCTCTATTTTGCAGAGCGGCTGAGCTTAGTGCCCAGTTCTTCTATGCTCTTGACCCCCATACGGTGTAACAGAGCATTCAACATTTCACGCTGTTCTGCAAGGCTGCGTCCATTAGAAGAAGACGAGCCATCCAAGCCAAAATAACTCAAGAAATTCTTGGCTAGTTGAGTAGGGTCATCTTTGAACTCGAAGACAAAAGGCTCCGGTTCCGTACCCCCAAAAGTAGGGTCGCCATGGGAACAAAAGCCCAACTTGCGTGCTTCTTCTTCAGCTTCTTCCTTTGGTGTCATGTTGACGTAAGATGAAGATTAAAAATGAATCCTCTCCCTGTTTATATAATAGAGCTCGCCGGCGGTTCATATTCCACCATAAATTGGATACAATCAGTCTCGAAAAATGAAGAGTCATCATGACATTTAATAAGTTCATTTGGATGTTTTCAAAGAACTTCGAAGTCTTTTTGACTTCCGAAAAATTTGAAGTCATCTCAGCGTGACTGAGTTCATTTTATCACCTTGATTTCAAAGTATTTCGAAATAATTCATCATTTTTCGAAAACTTTGAAGGAGGTTTTGTAGGCCTTAAAAATGACAGTCATGCTGAGTTGATCAGGACAGAGTCAAAAGTCACGCTCAGTTGATCAGGACAATATTTACAAATCACGCTGAAGAGACAGCTCATCATTTGTCAGAAATTTCATCATGACTGACAGAGACATGCCACGTATTCACAGAACTCGAGAGATCACAGCCGACTATTACGTGATTTTCGAAATCTTCTTCAGCAAGACTCAGCCTTCGTCAAGTTGGCGTACCAAAAGAGTTTCTTGTCATTTAATGCGACTGACAAAGCAATCACTGTCAGAGATTTTGTGTCAGTCGAGGCACGCCAAATCGAGACAGCTGGCAGTCTTATCTCAAGTCTGCGTGTATTGTGAGATCTTCATCTCAAGTTTGCGTGGATTTTGAAGTTTTCTTCCTCAAGTCTGCGTAGATTTTGAAGCTTTTTATCTCGAGTCTGCGTGGATCCTGAAGCTTCCTGCCCCAAGTTTGCGTGGATTTTGAAGCTTTCTCCTCCGAGTCTGCGTGGATTTCGTCTTCAATAAAGTCTGCGTAGATTTCATCAAATTGGAGTACGTGGCAGCCATGCCACTGATCTCTCGCCAGCGTGTCCTGTAACTTGCACACGACTTATGCATGATCGCCATGTGTCCAACAGTTACAGGCCACGTCCAGTAACTTCTCACAACCTTGCGTATGTTAAATCCTGCGTAATTTTCAACTAAGCACAGGCTGTGAAGACAGTTATCTTTTCAGTTTTATTTTTGACTCTATAAATAGAGTTCTTTTTCTCATTCATTTTACAGATACATAGTTATCTACTGTCAAAATTTTGAGAACTTTTCTTCTTCGCATAGTCCAAGGGATAAAGTGATCGTCTTCTAGATCAGATTCCCACAGTTGTAATTTTCCCAGAAATACAATAAATAAAGAGAATTTATTTATGGAAAACACATCACTTTTATAAGTAAGAAAGAAAACCCAAGTAAATCTAGAAAAATTATCAACAATAACAAATGCATAGAGTTTTTCACCAAGACTGGCTACTCTACTAGGGCCAAATAAATCCATATGAAGTAGTTGCAGGGGTCTAGTAGTACTTACAGAGTTTATGGAATGGAAAGATGATTTGGTTGCCTTATTCAACTCACATTCGGCACATACGATGTCCTTTTTGAATGTGATGTCGGGCAAGCCTCTAACTAACTTCTTGGTTGATAGCCTGGATATATTATCCATATTGGCATGACCAAGACGCTGGTGCCATAGTAACCGTTCATCTTTGTGAGCATATAGGCATCTACCTGCTTGGTTAGTATCTAGAGACAAATATAAAATATAGATATTGTCCTCTCTTACTCCTTCAAAAGCAATGTCTCCTGTTGACCTATCATAAATAAGGCATTTGTTTTGTCCAAAGTTAATGTCATAACCATGGTCAGCAAGATGACTGATGCTGAGCAAGTTATGCTTTAACTCGATCACTAGGCAGACATCCTTTATTACGGGAGAGGAAGGATACCCAATAATACCATTACCTATGATGTAACCTTTTTGGTTATTTCCGAAGGATACATATCCTTCTCTCTTCATCGATAGTGATGCGAAAAGATATGCGTCTCCTGTCATATGACGCAAGCATCCACTATCGAGAATCCACTTACTCTTAGTTGAGGAGGGAAGGTCCACCTACATCAAGAGTAGATGTGACCTTTGGTACCCAAATTCTTGAGGGTCCTGAAGAGTTAGCTTTTGGAAACCATGCATATATCTTTTTATCAACTAATCTTCTGATTCTACATTATGGTGATATGTGTCCATGTAGACCACAATAAGTGCATGTAGCATTTCTATTCACATTAGGAGCATGCTGATGATGTCTATAAAAATATTTATGAAATGTAGATTGATATGGCATGGCATGATGATGTTGTCTATATGGCATGGCATGATGAGGTTGTCTATATGGCATGGTATAATGAAATTATCTATATGACATGACATGATGAGGCTGTCTATATGGCATGGCATTATGAGATTGTCTATATGTGGAGTGATGTTGATTGTGTCTTTGTGCAACATGATGATGACTGTGAGTAGCATGATGTTTATGTGATATATAATAATTATTTCTACGTGTATGAGGTTTGTGAAAGTATGTGTATATGTAGGCATGATTGTGAGCAGCATGAGTATGACGTGGTTTACTAGTATGAGTAGTGCTATGCTTTGTGTGTGTCTCATGTGATTGGGTTTGAGATTGAGCAACCTGTTTCCCAATTTAGTCTCTAATTTCTTAGAGACAGCTTGCAATTCAGTGATTTTAGCATTTAAACCATGCAACTTAGTGACAGTGATCTTGTATCTATTTTTTTCATCTGCAAGCTCCGTGTTGAGTGTTGCAATTTCTTTTGTTTGCTGCTCAATACGTGCCTTGGCATCATGTAAGCTTATTTTAAGCTTAGATACCTCATCAGTGACATCCGTGGGTACAGTGTCTCTAATATTATCAAGTAAAAGAGAAAGTCTTTGTATTTCAACTTCATGACTTTTGATTTTGTCCTTGGCTTGTTTGTATTTACCAATGGCCTTTTTATGGTCACTAAGTAAATCAGTGAAAGCATCGCCAAGTTCATCAAAAGTGAAGTCGTCAAGAGTGTCGTTAGATACCTTGTCGGATGTTGCCATTAGGCAAACATTAGCCGTATCTTGAGGAGAGTTCTTTTCTTCCTCGGAGCCACTGGCATCGCTTTCATGCCAGATGCTAGTGTTGGCATATCTCTTTGAAGTGGTCTTCTTATATGGCTTCTCATAGCGGTTGCTTTTCTTTGAGAATGGACAGTCTTTTCGGACATGTCCCGCCTTCTTGCAACCATAGCAAGTAGGCTCTTCTTCTTCATCTTCTTGTGGTTCCTTCTTTCTTCGGTTGAAGCGAAGGAATTTCTTGAAGTTGCGAACCATGTGGGCTTGATCATCATCTTCTGAGTTGTCGTCATCCGTCTCTTCGGGTTCAGCCCTCCGTCGGTGAGCTTTGAGTGCGATCTCCTTAGCCTTAGGAGCAGGCTCTTCGAAGTCCTTGAGGTCAAGCTCATGAGTCATTAGCTTTCCCATCAAGGTCTCCATAGACATGGTTGTGAGATCGTTTCCTTCTATGATGGCTGTCACCTTAGGGTTCCAAATTTTTGGTAGCCCCTAAGTAACTTGCGAATCTTCTCATGATTTGAATATTGCTTTCCAAGTGAAGACAGGGGGTTGATGATGTCGAGGAATCTTGTGAACATCTGCGTGATCGTCTCGTTTGGCTTCATCTTGAAGGCCTCGTATTCTTGAGTGAGACGACTTATTTTTGATTCCTTGACTTGGGTGGTTCCTTCATGCGTCACTTCTAGAAGCTTCCATACTTCGTGGGATGTGGTGCATGTGGATACCCTGTTGATCTCATTCTTGTCTATAGCACAGAATAAAGCATTAATAGATCTCGCGTCTAGACTTGCCTGTTTCTTCTCCTCGTCAGAATATTTATCATATGATTTCTCAATGAGATCACCGTTGACAACTATCCTGGCGGGCTTTTTGTAACCGTCAGTGACGATAGTCCACAGGTCAAAGTCTAGAGACTTGAGATAAAAACTCATCCTTGTTTTCCAATACGTGTAGTTAGTTCCATCAAATAGGGGAGGCCTATGAGTGGACTGTCTTTCACCGTGATTGGAAATCAAGGATTGTGTGGTTGCCATGGATCAGCTCTAGGATGTAAATCCTTGTAAAGAGAACAGTGCTCTGATACCAATTGAAGAACAGATGGCAACTCTAGAGGGGGTGAATAGAGTTTATAAAGATAATAGCCAATTAAAAAATCAACTCTATCACAAACAAAACTAATCAGAGTAAATGCGGAATTTAAAGTGAGAAGAAAAAGAGCATACGCAAACACAGCCGATTTTAAACTGGTTTTCCTCGTGGAGGACTAGTCCAGGCCTGAGAACTCTAGCTCAGGAGTAAATCCACTATTTGTGAAATAGTAGTTTACAACCCGTGCCTTTTCTTCAGAAGAGCACGTCAACTTCTTACAGAGGATCGCAGTGGCGATTTGCTTAGAATTTTCCAAGCGACTTCTTCAACTCTTGCACAAGACTCCTAACTGAGAGATGCTGAGCACTCGAGACTTAGGAAGCTTGTGGCTAGTAGATGGGAAGGATATGGCTTATCTGAGCTTTAAGAGAGAAGAGAAGAGAAGATTGGATGATTTGAAATGAGAGAATTCTTGGCCTATTTATAGGATTTTTGTAGGCAGAATTCGGCCAGAATTCGGGTAGAAAAATTCAAATATTTGGCCGTTGGACAACTAGCAACCAGCTAACCCTAAAATTAAGGTTGCTGATTTTTAAGGGACAGAGTTCGGCCCGAACTCTGTGTGGAGGCAGAGTTCGGCCCGAACTCTGTCTCTAGAGCACAGAACTGGTTCTTGGGGATCTGTGGGCTTATTTCTGGATGGTGGAGTTTATGGATTTGGGTAGGCTTTTGGTCAAGTCTCAAGAGCTCAGCATGACACAGTTTACAACAGTCTAGACTCAATAAAAGTATAAAATACAGACTCATATATAACTGAATAGCAAAGACTGAGCTGTCTTCTGACTTGAGCATGATGTAGACGTCATGTGTCGTATTGAATTATTATAAGTATTATTTAGTCAATGTTATCAATATTTGGTTGACTGTGACTTTGTGTCAACAGGCTTAACTAGCAACACATATGCCTTAACTCAAACCTTACTTGATTAGGCCCCCACAGTTTAGATAGAGAAGAATAGACCAAAACAAGGGCAAGCATTTCAAGGACTATGATAGACACCCATTCCAAGATTAGAGATTCAACAGATGTTACTCTAGGTACAAAATTTTATTATCAAAGCAGTGACTTAGCATTAGAACAACATATTCACCAGCTTAGCCAAGATATGTAGCATGACGCCCCGTCATTATGTTGTATTAGTAATCAAAAAGGGATGCATGAGCCCTACATTCAATACCTCTAGAACCCTTGTGACTATAGTCTGACAGGTTTGACACAAATAGAAATTCACGACTTAGTAGTTAGAGATCTTTCCCATGACGTGCTTGAGAATCCGTTACCCCAATGATAACTCTCGTATGCTATGGACGAGTGGATCATTCTGTTTATTGACTCGTGAATCGTGGTAAGCGATAATTCCCATTTATTAGAAATTGGGGAATGATCCTTGAATATGATTCACATCTACCATCCCACGTTATCAACCACACCGTGTATCACGACCCGCACCCTAGAGTAAGGGCACGAGACGTGAATACGTCCAGCCTACGCCGCAGTGTCGGCGGTAGAACGCTGTCCTAGGTCTCAACATCTAACAGTTTATCTCTAAACAGTTTATACTCCCCGAACGGGGAAAACATAGTAATAACAACTCAATCACAGCTAAGGAAAAGATAGCACGATATGAAATAGAACTCAAGGAAATAAGGAGATGAAATAGACTAAGATAATCCCAACAATATCCAGAGAAATACAACTCAGCTACAGCATGAAAGAATATACAAACTGATCTCCAAAAAGAGTCTAACTAGAACATGTCCAACTACATAAAGATAAAAGCCTAACTATCTAGTCTAGGCAGTCGGGGGAAAGTCCTCAGCTACTGCTGGATCCTCCTGAGGGTCCAGCTCACAGGTGTCATCTAGGGCTGTCCCGTAGTAGGTGTCCAGGCAAGCCTCCTCCTCGTCCTCTGTAATATTTTCAACAGGTCCAGTCAGGACAGGAGCGAGCACAGTACATCTCAACAGATCATAGCAGGTTAGAAAATATGAACATGCAGTAAAATAAGATACAGGTACTGAAAGAAAAACAGTATGTAAACAGGAAGAGCTGTAATAGAATATCTACTATACATAGAGAACTAGCAGTGACTAGTGAGTCAGAGTACAATATGAACATGTAATACTCTCTCGTACCCCCGATCAATACACAAGGATCCAGCCAGGTTATGTTATATAATGCTATGTAACAGACCCCGAAGGTGATAGACCCCGAAGGTAATAAGCCCCCGAAGGGTGGTAGACCCCGAAGGTGATACATAGTAGTCCCATAAAAATGGGGATTCTGGGGGTAACCCAACAGTGTAAGTCCCATAAAAATGGGGATTCTGGGATTAACCCAACAGTGTAAGTCCCATAAAAATGGGGATTCTGGGGGTAACCCAACAGTGTAAGATTCCAGGAAGACTCTACGATCATGAAGGTACATGTCGTAAGTGATCAAAGAACCAAGAAGCATATGATACGCTATGAAAGTAAAACGCACAGAACATAGAGTACCCGATGCTTCCTAAGGATAACATCTCAAGAAAGGATCCATATAGTACCAATCCGTGTGACCAACGTGACAGTACAAGTAAAGTAATCTACTGCAGGAAATAATTCTATGCAGGATATGAAATGATCAGAGAATGTACTCGCCTGTATCTGAGTGTCTGATATAAATCGTACTGTCCAAGGAGTGGTGTCTGGCTCCTAAACAGAACAGCACAAGTCACAACAAGTCCAGAATAGTGAAATGGAGTCCTACTATGCATTCTACATGATTCTAAGTCAATCTAGGCCAAAGTCAATTCTTGGTCAACTTTGGTCAACCCTAGAAGTCAAACTAGGTCAACTATGTTCAAACTAGTCTACATTAGCCTATACTAGGCTAAACTAGGTCAAGCAGACTCATATATAGGTCATAGGCTATACTATGCCTATAAGCCAAACTATAATCATATGTCCATATGATATTATCTACATCCAAAACATTACACATAAAGACCTATTTATATATAAGCTAATATAGGAATACATAACATATAGACTAACTATATGTATATTTCACACAACATATTTATAACTTATATATATATATATGGGCACACACAATAGTTACATATATATATTCAATACATCTACATATATTACATAATACATTCTATACATGTATATAGATATACAAACATATACATATTCAATATAATATATATACATATACCTATATATGTATTTAAAGAAGAGCATATGTGTGTGAACTGTGATGAGGACAGGACTGTGTTAAGGGTTCAGGAATTTGTGTGCCAGTGAAGTGTGTGTGTGTATAAAGTTGCAGGAAACAAACAGTGTACAGCAAGTAATAAGAATGTGGGTGAATGCTAGAATCTATGGTATGTGTGACTGTGAGTGTGTGAGCTGGGAGTACATCATACAGGAAACAGTGTATGTGATTAACGTGTGCAGGAAAAGATTAGTGAGAAGTGTAACATGCCATGTATGCAGGGATACAAATGTGACAGGAATAGTGAAGTCCAATAATGGACTGCTAACAAAGAAAGGAAATCAGTTCATTGCCAAAACTGATTCCAGTCACCCCCAACCAATACACATGACATGTTCTCAGGTTTGATTAAACCAAGGACAGATACTACAACTAAAATCAGATTTTCTATTCCCAGGTAGCCAGTGTACTCCAGTACACAGTGTACAGCAATAATCAAAATGTGTAAGTAAACTCATAATGGACTGAAAAAGGGAAGGAAAGGAGATTACTCATGTATCAAACAGTTTTATGAAACTGAAATCCCAGTTTCAGTCCAACAACTCAGGTTTAATACCTAAACAAATAGCTAACTTCATGGCATCTCAGGTTTGATTGTGTGGATAAAAACAACAGTGCACATGAAAGGGAAAAATAGGATTGAGTTATCAGGTTCTTTGAGAAGGAAAGGAATTGATACATTGAAATTCAGGTTTTTAAATAAAACAGTGTTCAACACATCAACCAAACTCAATCAGTAAAATAACAAGGAGTTCTCAGGTTTTGAAACACATCCCACAATTCAAACATAGTATAAATCAAACAGAGAACAACATGGAATTAAAAACAGTGGCAATTTCTGATACCAAATCGGTTTTGTATCAACTGGACATTAAAGGAAATGGGAAGAATTGATTTGGCCAAACTCAGGAACTTGGTGTCAATTCAGTATCAGAAAAACCGTTTCAAACACCCATTCTAAACCAAAAATCTCACATAACACCCAACCTAATCATGTAAACCAATCTACACAGATTATTAAACATATTAAGATCCTAAACATCAATTTAAACATGATTAAAACATTTAAACTCGAAAAATACACAGAGCAACACCCAAACTTTAATACACAGGCTATGCACAGTCAACGTGACCAGTGCGCGTGTCTGCACGCACCCGACACGTCTCCTCGTGACACGAGACTTGGGGGGTGTCGTGTCAGACACAGCCCCAAGCTCCACGCCAAATGGCACGGCCTGAGTCGCCGTGTCCAGCGAGTTGTTGGCCCCGAGTAGCAGGGGAAACAACACAGTCCCGAGCCAGTGCACGCACGTGTGTCCACGCTGGTTTGCACCCGACACAGACACGAAACGACCATGGTGTCTTCACAAAAATTAAAGAGCACACAAGGATCTACAATCCTATTCAAACAGAATTTAAAAACAATAAAGTCGAACTCTCAGAGGCATTTGGTCGAACACCTATGACACAAGACTGATACGTGTCCAGAACGGACATGAAACCACTGACACAGGACACGAATCCAATACTGACCTTAGGGAGACCCTTAGGGCTTCCTATTGGTGAAGACAAAATGGAAATCTATTGGGAAATGGGGAAGTTATCTATTGGTGAAGAAACTTCACAAAAACTAGAATGGAGAGATTCCTCAAGTCATCCAAACTTCCACAAATTGTTGTTTCCCTGCAAATAAAATATACCAGCAGCAAGAGGGAGAAATTTAGGTCCTAATGGAATTGGTTTGAAGGAAAAAGGATTTGAAATGGATTTTTAAGGATTTTAGGAAGATGGGACTCACCTCTTTCCTTAGAACTTTTTGAAGAACCCTAAAAGAGGCTAGCCCTAGAAATTAGTAGTGTATTTATAATAGGGGAATCCCTAGGTTCAGCTAGGGTGGCTGACCACTTGGCTTTGGGTTAGGGTTGAGCTAGGTTTGGCTAGTCCTAACTAGTTTAGTCACAAAATGACTTGTGTAATCACAAGCCATTTATCAAATAACTTGATTTCTAAATTCCTAATTCAAGTTCTAATAAATCACTAACCACTAACTTGAGTCACACTAGGTTAGACTAGGGTCCACTTGACCTAACCAAGCCCAACTAACTATGGTTAGTTCCTAGGTTGGTCTACAAGAGTCAAAACTAGTCCAAAATCAAACTAGTCCAAATAAATCCAAAATAAATCCTAAAAATTCCCATAAATTCTAATTAATACTAATAAATTTTATTTACCCCAAAAATGACAAATTTACCCTCAAACTAGAAATATGGTAGTGATAAATCTACCCTCCTTAAAAGAATTTCGTCCTCGAAATTGAAAGGCGAAAAGCAACTGATGAGAAGGATAGAAAGTATACCTCACGGTCCAAAAAGATAGGGGTACCGCTCGCGCATCTCATCCTCCCACTCCCAGGTAGACTCTTCTGGAGAATGATGCCTCCATGCGACGCGTACCAAGGGTATCACCTGGTTCCTCAGGACCTTCTTCCGTCGATCTAGAATCTCCACTGGCTGCTCTGGATAGCTGAGAGAAGGACCCACCTCAATCTTCGAATGATCGAGTACATGGCTAGGGTCAGCCACGTACCGTCTCAACTGTGATACATGGAATACGTTGTGGACCCCCACAAGTGCAGGCGGCAAGTCTAGCCTGTAAGCCACGTCACCGACTCTCCCGCTGATAACGAAAGGGCCGATGAACCGTGGGCTAAGCTTCCCGCCTCCACCAAAACGTATCGTACCACGAGTCGGAGATATCCTCAAGAAAACCTGGTCTCTGACCTAATCACAAGCAAGGTCTCAATTAATTATAATAAACAACATGATCAAAAATCACAAACAGACAAACCTAAATCTAATCCTACTTCTAATCTGTACTTCAAACTCCAAGGGCCTCCGGTGGCTATCGGCCCAGTGCCGATGTCCGTCCTGCACCACGCGAAGTCTGTCCCTGATGAGCTTTACCTTCTCGGCCGCATCCACAATCATCTCTGGCCCCAGCAAAGCTCTCTCACCAACATTATCCCAGGATAAGGGTGTACGGCACCTACGCCCATACAGAGCCTCGAAAGGTGACATCTCAATGCTGGCCTAAAAACTATTGTTGTATGCAAACTCCACCAGATGAAGATAATCCTCCCAGGAACCTCCAAAGTCTAGGACGCACGTCCGCAGCATATCCTCAAGAGTCTGAATAGTCCGCTCCGACTGTCCGTCCGTCTGGGGGTGGTATGCAGTACTAAACTTGAGCTGAGTGCCCAAGCTGGTCTGCAGACTCCTCCAGAAATGGAAAGTAAAACGGCTATCCCGATCTGAGACGATGCTGACCGAAACTCCGTGGATCCTGACTATCTGCCGCATATACATCTCCGCCAGTCTCTCTGTAGACGTACCCACCTTGAATAGCAAGAAGTGGGCCGATTTGGTCAACCTGTCCACGATGACCCAAATCGCGTCTTTCCCTCCTGGAGTACGCGGCAATCCTGAAACGAAGTCCATCGTGATATGCTCCCATTTCCACTCGGGAATGGGCAGCGGCTGCAACAATCCACCGGGCCTCTGTCTCTCTGCCTTGACCTGCTGACAGACCAAGCACCTAGCTACGAAGTGGGACACCTCCCGCTTCATTTCTGACCACCATACATGCTCCCGCAGATCTCGGTACATCTTGTTGGCACCCGGGTGTATAGAGTACTGCGATGTGTGGGCCTCCTGCATAATCTGCTCTCTGAGCTCCCCGCTAGGCACACATAACCTGGCACCGTGCCTCAGGGCACCATCCTCTGCAAGTGAGAACTCAGGATCTCCCACTCCTATACTGATCTGCTCTCTGATACTCTGAAAAGCCACATCCTCGAACTGGGCCGCCTTGATCTTGTCCACCAAGTCTGACTGTATCTGTATCCCCCATAGCTGTATCTGCACTCCCGGCACGATCACCTCAATTTCAAGGCTCTCCAAGTCGGCAAGCAAATGCCGATCCATGGTCAAACACATGGCTGTCGGATACCTGCTCAAGGCATCGGCAACCACGTTGGCCTTTCCTGGATGATACTGCAGTGCAATATCGAAGTCCTTCATCAACTCCAACCATCTGCGTTGTCTCATGTTCAACTCCTTCTGAGTGAACACATACTTTAGGCTCTTGTGATCTGTGAAGATCTCCACCCGCTCACCATACAGATAATGCTTCCACAGCTTCAAAGCAAAAATCACTGCTGTCAGCTCCAGGTCGTGGGTAGGGTAGTTCTTCTCGTGGGGACGTAACTGCCTGGAAGCATAGGCAATCACCTTTCCGTGCTGCTGCAACACACAACCCAGCCCTTCCCTGAAGCATCACTATAAATAGTGAATCCACCTGATCCTGAAGGCAACGTCAGAATCGGAGCTGTCGTCAGTCGCTTTTTCAACTCATCAAAAGCTGCCTGACACTCCTCTGACAATACATACTCAGTATCCTTCCGGGTCAACCGTGTCAACGGCTCTGCAACCCGGGAGAAATCCTGCACAAATCTCCGGTAATACCCTGCCAGCCCCAGGAAGCTCCTGATCTCTGCAACTGAAGTCGGCGCTGCCCATGCCTCAACTGCTACAATCTTCTTGGGGTCAACTGAGATACCATCTCCAGTCACCATGTGCCCTAAGAAGTCTACCCGGTCCAAGAAAAACTCACACTTGGAGAGTTTTCCATAAAGCTGCTCCTTCCTGAGAATCTCCAGCACTATCCGCAGATGCTCCTCGTGCTCCTCCTCAGTCTTGGAATAGATCAAGATATCATCAATAAATACTACTACAAACTGATCCAGATACTGATAGAACACCTTGTTCATAAGGTTCATAAACACAGCTGGTGCTTTGGTTAGCCCAAACGGCATAACCAGAAACTCGAACTGTCCATACCGCGTCCTGAAAGCGGTCTTGGGAATATCCTCCCCCTTCATCTTCACCTGGTGATATCCCGACCTCAGATCAATCTTGGAAAATACCCGAGCTCCGCTCAACTGGTCAAATAGATCGTCGATCCGCGGCAGTGGATATCTGTTCTTGATCGTGAGGTTATTGAGTGCCCTATAGTCAATACACATGCGTACTGACCCATCCTTCTTCGGCACGAACAATACTGGTGCACCCCATGGCGACGAACTCGAGCGGATGAAGCCCTTGTCCTGTAGCTCATCCACCTGCTTTTTCAGCTCCACCAGCTCGCTGTTGTTCACCCGATAGACATGCTGAGAGATAGGCTCCGCTTCTGGAACCAAGTCTATCGAGAACTCTATGTCTCTGTCTGGTGGCAGTCCTGGCAACTCCTCCAGGAAAACATCCATGTACTCTGCTATCAAGGGGTATGGAATCGTCTGCTCCTCGACCGAGACTCCACAGAAGACTCCGCTGCTCTGCTCTGCCTGACATCTGGAGTACTCGAACTCTGGCTCCCCCGACGCTCTAAACAGAACTCTACCCCCTCTGCAATCGATGCTGGCATGGTGCCTGCTCAACCAATCCATGCCTAGTACTATATCATAGTTCGGCAATGGCATTACGAGCAGGCTCACCTCCAACTCACGGCCTCCCAAAACTACTCTCTGACCCTTACAAACATCACGCACGAGGATAATGCCACCCTCGGTCATGATCTTGTAAGTCCTAGGCAACGATTCAGCTATGATACCGTGTCTAATCGCAAAAGATACAGATATGAAGCTATGCGAAGCACCAGAATCGAACAATGCAAATGCTGGACTGGAGTCAAGAAGAATCGAACCTGCAATCAGCTCTGCAGTCATCTCAGCCTCTCCTGCTGCCATGGCGAAAGCTCGCCCCTGGTGGCCTCCCCTGGCCTGCTGCTGGTGCTGGACAAACCTCTGCTGCTGAGTCGGCAGGGCTGGTCCCCGCTGCTGGCCCACTGGAGCTCTGGCGCCTGCTCCTCCTCCCGGAGCCATGCTCGTCAGGTACGGCACTCCCTCATCTGGTGGTCTGCTGAACCACACACAAGGCACTGTCCCAGCCTCTTCCTGCACTCATTGGCAATATGCCCGGGCTTCCTACAGTAGGTACAAACGGTAACCTGCCTCTGGCCCTGCTGGTGCTGTCTCGGCTGCTGCTGATGCTGTACTGGCTGGTGCCTCGACTGCTGAAACTGCTACGTCTGAAACCTCTGCTGCTGGTGGTACTGCTGCTGAAAGTGCGGCCTCTTGGCCGGTCCTCCTCTACTGCTGCCTCCCTGGGAGTCTCGCCCCCTCTTGAGCCTAAGCTCAAGATCATCCTCTGCAGCTAGTGCGTCCACCAGTATCTCCTCAAATATAGTACCGCGGGCGTTCTTGGTGTAGGACTTGACCTCCTTTACCAAGCCCTTCCGAAACCTCCGGGCCTTCGTCGCCTCCGACAAGTCCTCTACAAATCTGCCCAGGCGGCAGAACTCTCCTGCATACTCCTCCACAGACTGACTCCCCTGAACTAGGGCCTCGAACTGAGTCTCGAGGGCTCCCAGCGCTGCCTCTGGAAAGAACTTCTCCTTGAACAGCTTCTTGAATGCTGCCCAAGTCTGTCCTGCTGTGCCGACCCTCGGGTCGGTCTGGTACCATGTCCGAGCCAGATCCTGCATCATGCTGGCCGCTGCCTCTATCTGGATCCTCGTCGGAATCTCAGCCAGCCTGAAGATCTCCTCCATATGCTCGATCCACTCATCGGCATACAGGATCCCCTCTGTCCCGCGGAAGTCTCTCGGGTACATCTTCTGGAAGTCCTGGATGCCTTTCTTCCGTGGCTGGTGCGGCAGCGGAGCTGCCGCTGGCTGAGTCGCTACTCTCTCCACTGCTGTCACTGCCAGCTCAATGCCTCGAGTGAGCTCTGCCGTCTGCCTCTGCTGCTGTCCCTGCTGACCCTCCATGTACTGCCTGAAGAAGGCTAGCAGCTGCACTGCGTCTATCGTCCCTGGAGGTGGCTGCTGGTAAGGATCCTCTGGAATAACCAGGTCCTGCCTCCGAGCCGGTGGGTGCATGTCCCCTGCTGCGGCTGCCGAGGTCTCCACACGAGCTGAGGTGGCAAGAGCTGCAGTCTCCTGGCCTCGCCGTGCTGGCTGAGAGGTAGCAGTCCCCTCTATAGCATCCTCAGGAACGGCACGCTGTGATCGAGTCTCTACCATCCTGAAGATAGACAAACAAGAGTATCAATTTCTGAGAAAGAAGCGAAATAACAAAGGTGGACAATTATAATTCAAAGGATCAGCTGACAAAAGGATTTAGATGGCAATAAAAGAAATTTTCCTAAAGTCATTGAGTATCTTAAAATTAATGTCCTATATCCTATAGCAGGCTGCAGTGATACTCTAGTTCGAGCACCACTACACTTATAGTCTAGACCTGCATGGGCCACCACTAAAAACGTGTCACGACCCGCACCCTAGAGTAAGGGCACGAGACGTGAATACGTCCAGCCTACGTCGCAGTGTCGGTGGTAGAACGCTGTCCTAGGTCTCAGCATCTAACAGTTTATCTCTAAACAGTTTATACTCCCCGGACGGGGAAAACATAGTAATAACAACTTAATCACAGCTAAGGAAAAGATAGCACGATATGAAATAGAACTCAAGGAAATAAGGAGATGAAATAGACTAAGATAATCCCAACAATATCCAGAGAAATACAACTCAGCTACAGCATGAAAGAATATACAAACTGATCTCCAAAACGAGTCTAACTAGAACATGTCCAACTACATAAAGATAAAAGCCTAACTATCTAGTCTAGGCAGTCGGAGGAAAGTCCTCAGCTACTGCTGGATCCTCCTGAGGGTCCAGCTCACAGGTGTCATCTAGGGCTGCCCCGTAGTAGGTGTCCAGGCAAGCCTCCTCCTCGTCCTCTGTAATATTTTCAACAGGTCCAGTCAGGACAGGACCGAGCACAGTACATCTCAACAGATCATAGCAGGTTAGAAAATATGAACATGCAGTAAAATAAGATACAGGTACTGAAAGAAAAATAGTATGTAAACAGGAAGAGCTGTAATAGAATATCTACTATACATAGAGAACTAGCAGTGACTAGTGAGTCAGAGTATAATATGAACATGTAATACTCTCCCGTACCCCCGATCAATACACAAGGATCCAGCCAGGTTATGTTATATGATGCTATGTAACAGACCTCGAAGGTGATAGACCTCGAAGGTGATAAGCCCCCGAAGGGTGGTAGACCCCGAAGGTGATACATAGTAGTCCCATAAAAATGGGGATTCTGGGGGTAACCCAACAGTGTAAGTCCCATAAAAATGGGGATTCTGGGAGTAACCCAACAGTGTAAGTCCCATAAAGATGGGGATTCTGGGGGTAACCCAACAGTGTAAGATTCCAGGAAGACTCTATGATCATGAGGGTACATGTCGTAAGTGATCAAAGAACCAAGAAGCATATGATACGCTATGAAAGTGAAACGTACAGAACATAGAGTACCCGATGCTCCCTAAGGATAACATCTCAAGAAAGGATCCATATAGTACCAATCCGTGTGACCAACGTGACAGTACAAGTAAAGTAATCTACTGTAGGAAATAATTCTAAGCAGGATATGAAATGATCAGAGAATGTACTTGCCTGTATCTGAGTGTCCGATATGAATCGTACTGTCCAAGGAGTAGTGTCTGGCTCCTAAACAGAACAGCACAAGTCACAACAAGTCCAGAATAGTGAAATGGAGTCCTACTATGCATTCTACATGATTCTAAGTCAATCTAGGCCAAAGTCAACTCTTGGTCAACTTTGGTCAACCCTAGAAGTCAAACTAGGTCAACTATGGTCAAACTAGTCTACATTAGCCTATACTAGGCTAAACTAGGTCAAGCAGACTCATATATAGGTCATAGTCTATACTATGCCTATAAGCCAAACTATAATCATATGTCCATATGATATTATCTACATCCAAAACATTACACATAAAGACCTATTTATATATAAGCTAATATAGGAATACATAACATATAGACTAACTATATGTATATTTCACACAACATATTTATAACTTATATATATATGGGCACACACAATAGTTACATATATATATTCAATACATCTACATATATTACATAATACATTCTATACATGTATATAGATATACAAACATATACATATTCAATATAATATATATACATATACCTACATATGTATTTAAAGAAGAGCATGTGTGTGTGAACTGTGATGAGGACAGGACTGTGTCAAGTGTTCAGGAATTTGTGTGCCAGTGAAGTGTGTGTGTGTATAAAGTTGCAGGAAACAAACAGTGTACAGCAAGTAATAAGAATGTGGGTGAATGCTAGAATCTATGGTGTGTGTGACTGTGAGTGTGTGAGCTGGGAGTACATCATACAGGAAACAGTGTATGTGATTAATGTGTGCAGAAAAAGATTAGTGAGAAGTGTAACATGCCAAGTATGCAGGGATACAAATGTGACAGAAATAGCGAAGTCCAATAATGGACTGCTAACAAAGAAAGAAAATCAGTTCATTGCCAAAACTGATTCCAGTCACCCCCAACTAATACACATGACATGTTCTCAGGTTTGATTAAACCAAGGACAGTTACTACAACTAAAATCAGATTTTCCATTCCCAGGTAACCAGTGTACTCCAGTACACAGTGTACAGCAATAATCAAAATGTGTAAGTAAACTCATAATGGACTAAAAAAGGGAAGGAAAGGAGATTACTCATGTATCAAACAGTTTTATGAAACTGAAATCCTAGTTTTAGTCCAACAACTCAGGTTTAATACCTGAACAAATAGCTAACTTCATGGCATCTCAAGTTTGATTGTGTGGATAAAAACAACAGTGCACATGAAAGGGAAAAATAGGATTGAGTTATCAGGTTTTTGAAAAGGAAAGGAATTGATACATTGAAATTCAGGTTTTTAAATAAAACAGTGTTCAACACATCAACCAAACTCAATCAGTAAAATAACAAGGAGTTCTCAGGTTTTGAAACACATCCCACAATTCAAACATAGTATAAATCAAACAGAGAACAACATGGAATTAAAAACAGTGGCAATTTCTGATACCAAACCGGTTTTGTATCAACTGGACATTAAAGGAAATGGAAAGAATTGATTTGGCCAAACTCAGGAACTTGGTGTCAATTCAGTATCAGAAAAACCGTTTCAAACACCCATTCTAAACCAAAAATCTCACATAACACCCAACCTAATCATGTAAACCAATCTACACAGATTATTAAACATATTAAGATCCTAAACATCAATTTAAACATGATTAAAACATTTAAACTCGAAAAATACATAGAGCAACACCCAAACTTTAATACACAGGCTATGCACAGTCAACGTGACCAGTGCGCGTGTCCGCACGCACCCGACACGTCTCCTCGTGACACGAGACTTGGGGGTGTCGTGTCAGACACAGCCCCAAGCTCCACGCCAAATGGCACGGCCTGAGTCGCCGTGTCCAGCGAGTTGTTGGCCCCGAGTAGCAGGGGAAACAACACAGTCCCGAGCCAGTGCACGCACGCGTGTCCACGCTGGTTTGCACCCGACACAGACACGAAACGACCATGGTGTCTTCACAAAAATTAAAGAGCACACAAGGATCTACAATCCTATTTAAACAGAATTTAAAAACAATAAAGTCGAACTCTCAGAGGCATTTGGTCGAACACCTATGACACAAGACTGATACGTGTCCAGAACGGACACGAAACCACTGACACAGGACACGAATCCAATACTGACCTTAGGGGGACCCTTAGGGCTTCCTATTGGTGAAGACAAAATGGAAATCCATTGGGAAATGGGGAAGTTACCTATTGGTGAAGAAACTTCACAAAAACTAGAATGGAGAGATTCCTCAAGTCACCCAAACTTCCATAAATTGTTGTTTCCCTGCAAATAAAATATACCAGCAGCAAGAGGGAGAAATTTAGGTCCTAATGGAATTGGTTTGAAGGAAAAAGGATTTGAAATGGATTTTTAAGGATTTTAGGAAGATGGGACTCACCTCTTTCCTTAGAACTTTTTGAAGAACCCTAAAAGAGGCTAGCCCTAGAAATTAGGAGTGTATTTATAATGGGGGAATCCCTAGGTTCAGGTAGGGTGGTTGACCACTTGGCTTTGGGTTAGGGTTGAGCTAGGTTTGGCTAGTCCTAACTAGTTTAGTCACAAAATGACTTGTGTAATCACAAGCCATTTATCAAATAACTTGATTTCTAAATTCCTAATTCAAGTTCTAATAAATCACTAACCACTAACTTGAGTCACACTAGGTTAGACTAGGGTCCACTTGACCTAACCAAGCCCAACTAACTATGGTTAGTTCCTAGGTTGGTCTACAAGAGTCAAAACTAGTCCAAAATCAAACTAGTCCAAATAAATCCAAAATAAATCCTAAAAATTCCCATAAATTCTAATTAATACTAATAAATTTTATTTACCCCAAAAATGACAAATTTATCCTCAAACTAGAAATGTGGTAGTGACACCGTGCCTTATTCTTTATTATCAGAAGTTGAGGTACGATATCACAACTTTGAAAATTCTAACCTCTTTGATCCTAAAACTGTGTCTTAGCTTCTAGAGTGAGTAATTGTAAGCCTTCTAAATCTCAGGACGTACTAGTATTACCGATTGATTAGAGTAAGTTGATTTTCGTTAGGATGATAATTAGTGCCCATGAACTCCCACTTTTTATTCAGATCATTTGGTGTCCCCAATCGTGACATTTGCATTCGGAGCACGAGACCAGCTGTTACCTTCCAACAAACCTTATATACAAGATATAGATGACTCCACCTTCATGTAGACATATCATGTCCCACTAACACACGTCTCCTTGTACTCTATTTTTATGATACGACTTTCAGGTCAAAAGAACTAGTGATAACCCTTACCGTAACATCAATGTACTTTCTGACCGTAGTTAGAGATCCAACCTAGACTCAAATCTTTCGACCCAATATATGGTTGTGACCTACTCCAAGCCCACTACGTACATGCCACTAGTGTACCATCCAATTGAGGCCTCATGTGCTACTTAAACACAAAAATCACTAAAGGCGTATTTTGGACTTTAGGAACCTAGCTAACCAACCTGACTGGCAACTAGCTCAACCACTTGGGTGTAAACCTATTATAGGGTACCCTAACCTAGTAGAAATAGTTTATCATTGGGATCTTGTCCAGTCCATATAGATCAAAATCCAAGGTTCACCCAACCAATGATTGATGTCCAATAGGGAACCCATTAAGACCCAGTAAAGCCCATCCATACATACCACCGCATTTGGACTATAAAACCAAACTATTTGAAATAGGTCCCTATACCTATTATGTAGTCACCACCTCTTAGAACGTGAAGTCATTTGTAACCCTTACTCCATCTGCCTGAAAGCCGTGATACAATCTTGTATTGCATTTATATCCCTTGCTCGTATGTTTAAATAACCACTAGAAAGATCACAATCTTGATTTCTCAAATTCTGTTCCATTATGGAACCTTGTTTGGATTAATTTTGAGAACGGGACTTCTGTATTGCACGGATTATAGGCCACTCTAAGAAACGAAGGGTTCTTCGATTTAGCAAGTGACTGGACTAGAGTAGCACAATCAAGCAAATAAGTCAGGGGCTTATAAACTTTCTTTCTATCTACATCATTGGATACCCTCTACCGCTTTGGGAACTTCATATTTACTCTTGATTATTCTTCCTTATTTTCATGTCCTTCCTATTTTGGAGCGATGAGTGGTCATGCTTATTAGAGTGCTTTAATAATTCTTAGCTACTGTTTGCCATTAAAATCGTTTGATTGCAAATCTTAACACAAACAGAACAGTATTACAATATAGAACTTAGATGTAGTCCTAGGAGTACACTTTTGTTTAATCTGGGTCCTAAGTGCCAATGGAGCGAGTGGTATTGCGTTGACTCCGTTGACGGGCTGACGACGGTTATCGGTTCTCTGAAGGTGTAGATTGCTCTGGGTGCTGGAGCTGGCTGAGAGGAGGAAGACGTTGAGTGTCTGTATCTGCCTCTCTGGTGATATCAGTCTGGATTGCTCGTATATGTCTCTCCGTCCCTGTCAGAAGGAAATGGTTCCTCTATTTATAGCTGGGCAGGTTGGCTGCTCATACGCGCATATGTAGGATGTGCCGGTGCGTGGGGACGCCACGTGGAGATTGCTGATGGAGGCGCATGGATGATGCGCCCTACTCGCGGGGTTGAATTCTTCATACTGCTGTTGTGAGCCGGCACGTAGCAGAGGAGAAGATCTTTCTGTTGCTGAGATCTTGGATGAGTTGAGTCAAAGGACACGTGTCGTCGACCCATGGCTCGGAGATCTCTGATTTGGTGGGGGGATGATTTGGTGGGATGCGCCTTGGATTGGGCGTATGATGAGATTTTGGCTCATGACCTTTAGGAGTCACGAGCCGTTCTGGGCGCATGGCTTTTGAGGCACATGCGAGCGACTTTTCTTCTGTCTTTCGGGATCAGAGATCAGTCAGGGGCGCATGGCTTTTGAGGTGCATGCAAAGCTTCAACTGGAGACTCTTCTTCTGTCTTTAGGGATCAGTGAAGGGTCTGAGGCGCATGGCTTTTGAGGCGCATACAGGTTTGGGTGCATGGCCGCGGAGGCGCATGCGGGTGGTCGAGTGGCCACGTGGCAGTAGCCGTCGGAATAGAGTCATGATGATGCTGACGTTGTGGATGCTTCGTTTTCTGCAAAAGCTGTCAGCCGTTCAGACTTGGGAAGGCGTGCTGCCAACTCTGTCAGTTCAGTATTTAATGTTGGTGACATTCGATGGACAGCTGAGTGGGCGCGTCGGTTGACGTTCCACTAGGCGTATGGAGACGTATGGGGGCGCATCCCCTGTGATGCCCTCGGTACAGGGCACATCTGTTTGATGTTTGAAGAGGTGTGATACGCTGTCCAGCCGGCGCATCCGATACGTCTTTGATGATGCGGCTGTTTCGCTTCTCGAGTGCTTTTAATAGCCGTTTGGCTGAAGTCGAGGCGTCTGGTTCATCCATTTAATGTGAGTTCATTGTACGGAATTCGGAGAGCCATCCACTTGGCGCATGGGTTTGATCTGCCCGGCCTATAAATAGTGGCATGGAGAGAAGGTTGGCCTCTCATTCCCTCACGTCTTTCTAATATAAACTCGGGTTCTCGGGTGCATTCTGTTGACGAAGTGCTCCCGAGGGTGAAGATGAGACGCCATGTCGTCGTTAATGCTCCTGAAGGTGACTGTTACATCCAAAAGACGGAGTCGAGGGCTTCTGAGACAGGCGGAAGGTGCCTGTTGCATCTAAAGATAGGGATGCTCGGGCCTCGTCTCCATTGTTCCGGAAGAGCCGTAGATCGGAATGACGGTGCTAGGCTCTCTCTTCCTTCAAAGTGGGTGTCGCCCACTCTGAAAGCTGCTCATTTAGCCGTATTTCGATCACGGTCTTCCTTGGCCTTTGGAGGCTCTTTCGAAGCCTCCCCTGGCCACAGATTTGCGGTACTCTTCTCTTCCTTGGTTCCAGCCAGAGGGTTAAATGCTTTGTGTAATCGAAGCACTTATCAGATGAGCCTGGCTGGAAGAGCGGCACATAACTGGGCTCCTGCTCGGCCAGGTGAGCCTGGTTGGAAGAGTGGCACATAACTGGGCTGCTGAAGGGATGCACATAACTGAGCTGGATGCACATAACTGAGCTGCTGAAGAGATGGTGGGATGTGCCTGGTTGGAGGCGCACGGTATCTGCTGCGCTTAACTGGCAGCGCATGGTGACTGTTGCGCCTATCTGGAGGCGCATGGTGACTGCTGCGCCTATCTGAAGGCGCATGGTGGCCGCTGGCTGTAGACTTAGGATCCTTCCTTTGTAGAAATTCTCCTTTGTACAACCTTTTCTAGACATGTAATAGACTTTTATATATAAATGAAAAGTCCTTCTTCAAATGTCTATTGGCTATTGACTTTGCTGTTTGAGTTCTGGCGCATGTAATGTCTGGCGCATGGTCTTTCTGGTTGTAAAATTCCATGCTTCTACAGCTACTTGTGTAAATTTGTTGCTTGTTAAATTTTGGGTTGTTTGATAGATAAGGGAGGATTATATATGCCATATGCAGTAGAGATCTATTGGTAGAAATTTTAGCAATTAGTTGGAAGATTATAAAGTTTTAGTGACAGGAGATTTGATGGAGTAGTGTGACCAAAGGTGGGTAGAAGTCCTCAATTATTCGGAGTTATAAAATGGCTAGGAAAGTTTATAAAATATTTTGAGGAATTAAATTGAGGAGATTAAGGTAATGGTAGACTTTAAATTTTAAGGAATAGTCATGAATTAGAATTTCGAGGACAAAATTATTTCAAGGATTTATAGCTCCCCTTCCCGAAAATCTAGAAATGTTTTTATTATTATTTATTTTATTGATGTTATTATTATATAATATTATTATTATTATTGGTTATACTAAAATTGTCAAATAAATGAATATTCATATTTATATATAGATAAGGCCCTAGACTGAAATAGATAATATTAAATGTATGGGATTTTAGGGTATTATATTTATATGTTCTACATGTGCATATAGGGATATAAATATATGAAAATATATTTATGAGTAAATAAGATATACATATATAGAGAAATATATTCAATAGCATATATGTATTACATATAAAGAAATATATATATATATATATAAATATATATATATATATATATATATATATATATATATATATATATATATATATATATATATATATATATATATATATTTATATATTTATATATTTATATATTTATATATATAAAAATATATATATAATATATATATATATATATATATATATATATATATATATATATATATATATATATATTTATATATATATATATATAAATATAATATAAAAAAAAATATAAAAATATATAATATATATATATATATATATATATATATATATATATATATATATATATATATATATATATATATATATAATATATATATATAAAATATATATATTAGGCTAAAGTATTGTATTAATACTGTGGACCCAAAGCCACAGACTGCAGACACGCGCGTGTGTTCTCCCCAACCCCCACCAAGCATTCGAGCAACAGCAGTAATTGCTCAATCGAGCAAACAGGCCGAGCCAGTAAGCCTTCCCTCAGCCAACAGTCGGTCAAGCCCGATCCAGGCTTATGTTCCCAGGCCGAGCCCAAACCACCACACCCCAGTCCAAACACTAACTGAGCAATCCTAAACCCAGGCGACCCGAACGGAGACCCTCCTCAACTCTGCTATTAATACGCGAGAGGGAGGTCGAGAGCAATCGACCTAACCCTAAGAATGCTGCCACCCTGACTCCCTGGCGACCCACCCAGCGGCCACGCACCACCGCCGTACGACGGAGTCGGCCAGGCCGCCGCGGACAGCATGCCCAAGCGCGGTTGACAGCAGCAGTAACCGCAGCGAATCACCCAACTTTGCAACGGTCGTTCGTCGTGCACGCTCATCATTTTGATGAGCCATTTCCTCTGGTATGTAGTCAACCTAACCGACTTCAACATCCTCTAATTAGTTTTAGGTTACACGAACCAGATTATCCGATAATTCGACAGGAAGTCGACGGATAACTGTCCCGAAATAGGACATATAGCCAACCTAGGTAACCCTGTTTGGGCGCAAATCCCGAGCAATCCAGTAAGCTTATGTCAAAAGTAATTAAAGGAAGTGTTAGAAAACATGTAGGGGATCATAAAATATTATGTAGTTTTGAATTTCTTAAACTGTGTACAGATTAATCGATCCTCGAAAATCAGGAAAAACAGTTTTTAGAAAATATAGAATTTCAATAAAATCCTCCGATACCACGTGCGTCCCGTTAAACCGGGCGACTTGGTTGTGAACCGAAAGAATCAAAAGGTGCGTAATGGCTTCATGGACGTGTGGGCTCTGACAGAATTCAAATTGGTCGCGTGTGCGCGACGAATTTGATGCTATCCGTCGAAATTCACCGTATCGACCTCTGTGCAAGTTTTCTAATTACTTTGTGCAAGCTCATCAGATCGAGACGAAACTTGTGCCAATAGGACCATATCATTTTTCTGGTCCTGTATACCAAGTTTGGTCCGATTCTGAGACAGTTGAATCGGAATATCGTTTTACGAGCCCGACGGTCAGATCCAACGGGCGAAATTGTGCACAGCCCACCAAAATCCAACTTTGGACATATGGTTGGGTTCGTCTCCTCAAACCAGACCTATAGACATATAGTTTGATGACTTTAGAGATCTTAGGTTCTGGCACGTATTTCGGTGCAAAACGGGTCCAACGGCGGACAATATTTTGATCCGAAATTATGATTTTGCCCATTTTCCAGAATTTGACTTTTGGACAGGCGTTTCCTAGGTATATCTTTTACACCGAGTGCGTTTTTTATGTTTGTTTTAGCATCCGGAGTTGTTTGGAGATTGTGATGTTTCATGGCTGACATTATGATTTCCTGGACTTGCCCTTTTGCACCATCAGGCAAGATACCTTGTCATTATACTGTTTATATTCATTTGCATTTTATTACATATCACTGTTCATTTATTTCCAGTTCTTACAGTTCTTAATTTACTCTCTGCTCAATGATATTAGATATACTTTATTATTATCCTTTGATTGCATGTGGACTTAGAGTTAAGAGACTACCGTTTGTAGTGTATTGCATATACCTTGACACAGTTGTACAACGAGGATGTGTGAGATGAGTAGCATGTAGAGGTTTTTGCGTGTGGACTGATCCCCCATGAGCATGTGTTAGGGCTAACTGCTAATAGAGGCATGTTAGGAGACTTAGCAGTTAGTAGAGGTATATGAGTCATGGATGTGACTCTGTTAAGCATTGCATGGGAAGAACAGTTCCTTAACGTATGGGCCAAGTATGCACTTCCCTATTGCCGGTTTTCTCCGTGGGAGATACAGTCCTGGATCCTGATACCTGATTTACTGCTGGCCTCTGACATTCGATGAATGTTATGCTTTGAGGTCCCTGGTACCCTGATGGGGCCATACCTGAGATTACTGCTCCTGAGCCAGAGTGCCCATGCGTTGAAGGTTTGTTCTTACTGCATAAATACATTAGATGGTTAGGTAACCCTCGTCAATGTCATATCACCCCGTTCTATTTATAGCTTGGGATAATATCGCATCGCGGTATAGTGTACTACCCCTTATCCTTGTTTGGTTGTAGGGGTAGTCCACTGTATTGATGATGAGGTATTGGATCTTGTTTCGAGTAGAACTATTTACTTTACTTGTGATTTATGACATGGTATATATATTCAGTTTTGTGGCATGTTCTTTATGTATCTTGTTACGTCCCTCTGAGGACCTGGTTATCTCTCCAGGTGTGTGCTTCTGTGATATTGCAGGTGTTCTAGCTGTGGCCATGACCGTTACTATTTCTTCGAGGATGATTGCACTTTGATCGTCTTCGTTTCGCTCGCCAAACTCTTTCTCTTTTTGTGTACATCTTTTCATAGTTGGTAGTAGATTTGTCTCCGCCCAACGTATTGTACAAAGACTTATTACAGTTGATTATATGATATCCTTTATTCTTCATTTGTGGGTGAGATTAGATTACTCTTGGTTTACTACATTTTACAGCTTATGTATTCATACGAGGTTTCCATATATTGGAGTATACTTCGTATGTATGCAGCTGGCATGTATACGTACCTAGTCCTAAGTATTTTGGGACTAGGGCGTTGCAGCTACTCACTCACAAGCTGAAACTTCAAGACTTTGAAGATGTTGCACCAAAGGAGAAGTCAGAGAAGTCGATTGCTTTCAAGGCTCAAAATAGAAGAACTGTCGAAGATAATTCCGACGACAGTGACTCTGACTCTAACGATCAAACTCTTATGGTAAGAAAGTTTAAGAAGTTCATAAGATTCAATAAAAGAACAAAGGACTACAACAGCAGCAACAACAACAACAACAACGAAGAAGATCCTATTTGCTATGGCTGTAAGAAGAAAGGACATGAAGAAGGACTGTCCAACAATATCATCATCAACCAAGAAAAGCAACAAATATGACAAGGGCTACCTGAAGAAATCTATATCCAAAAGATATGCCAATACAAGCATATGGCATAAAAGTGAAGTCAGCGATTCAGAAGATGAATAATCAGATGTCACTGCAAATGTATGCTTGATGGCTTACGATCAGGTAACCACTAACCCCTGTTTGATACTTATGATGACTTTACCTTTGAGCAATTAGGTGAAGCCTTTACTGACCTCTTAGGGGATTACAGAAGACTGCATAGTAAATACCAAAACTTTAAGAAGGTACTCAAAGAGTACAAAGGTGAAATAGGAAGACTTATCGACCTACTAGCTGAGGTTAAAAGTAGTAATAATTTTAGTGAGGTAGGTGAGCTTTCTTCTATTAAACTGTTATTACATGAGACCACAAGACTATTCGAAGAGAATGACAAGACCATTATACAATTAAAGAAAGACTTACTTAAAGAGAAAAGAGTCTTCAGCAAGCACTTATCAAGAATGATACACTTACTGCTGATTATACTGCATTGTATGACACTTCTAAAAAGTTGGAAATTAGGTTAGGAAAACAGCATGAAGTTGTTGCTTTCTTTCCTAACACATGTCACTTACCGAAACATCGGAACACTGTCGAACCCAATATTGTCAGACCAAACCAAACCAAACCATTGCCCAAGAAGACTAATATGTATGCATTATTTTATACTAGAAAAACCAAGACCTACTTATCATACACAACACACTGCATTCAACACTCAACATGCTAGATGTCACTATTGTGACACCATTGGTCATATCTCTTCTGCATGTAGAGTTAGAAAGCTTGTTGATTTAAAGATTTGTGCATGGATACCGAAAACTAATATTCTACGACCCTATAAGAAATGGGTACCAAAGTTTTCAACTGTAAATTCTTTTGTAGGTGAAATATCCTTCACATGCTAGAAGCAAATGGATCCTCAACAGTGGTTGCTCACGGCACATGACCGGTGATGCTTCATTATTCACAACACAGTCGAAGAAGAAAGACGGATACGTTTCCTTCGAAAATAATCTTAAAGGGTACATAATTGGTATTGGCAATATTAGTAAGGCCTCCTAGCCTGTGATTAAAGATGTCTGTCTAGTTACCGAGTTAAAATATAATCTACTCAGCATAAACCATTTAGCTGACCATGGTTATGGTATTAACTTCGTCAAAGACAAATGTACTATAGTTGATAGCTCAACTGGTAGTACTATCTTTGAAGGTATCAGGGAAGGCAATATATATGTTTTCTATTTGTTAGAAGATGCTAACAAAGCAGGTAGATGATTAATGGCCAAGTGATGAGAGTCAACTATAGCATATGAGACTCGGTCATACAAATATGGATAGAATTTCAAGGTTATCCACAAAGAAGATGGTACGAGGTTGACCGAACTTTTCTTTCAAGAAGGATATGGTATGTAGTGAATGTGAAAAGAACAAAGCTACCCGATCCGTATTTAAGTCCAAGAACGTTATAAGTACCACTAGACCTCTACAATTACTGTATATGGATTTATTTGGACCTAGTAGAATTGCTAGCCTAGTTGGTAAGTTATATGCTTTTTGTAATAATAGATGATTTCTCTAGATACATGTGGGTATTTTTTTATACACAAGAACGATGTATTATCAGAATTCGTCACCTTTTGCAAAAAAGTTCAAAATAAAAAAGGTTTCATGATCACTCGTATTTGAAGCGATCATGGCGACGAATTTAAGAATGCAGAGTTCAAGAAATTTTGTGATACACACGGTTATCTGCATGAGTTCTCTTGCCCTAGGACTCCACAACAAATTGGAGTTATGGAACATAAGAACAAGAATCTATCCGAAATGGCTAGAGTAATGTTAAACCAGTTTAGTCTACCAAAATACTTTTGGGCTGAAGCTGTCAATACAGCTTGCTATGTTCTCAATAGGGTTCTAATTTGACCTATATTGAAGAAGACTCCCTATGTGTTATTGTTTGATAGAACACCCACCATTTCATATTTCAAAATATTTGGTTGTAAATGCTTTATTCTTAGTACTAAAGACGATCTGGAAAAGTTTGATGAAAAGGTCAATGAAGGTATCTTTTTAGGTTATACGACAAAGAACAAAGGGTACATAGTCTTCAATAAGAGAACCAGATCATCGAAGAATCGATAAATGTTACATTTGACGAAGTAAATCAACATTCAGTCGATGATGATGATGATGATGATGATGACTTAAGTATACCAAGTACAGCACCTGCAGAACCTTCATGCAAAGAACCAGCTGATCCTCCAGGAAGATCACGTACAGAACCAGAAGCCAGAAACAGCAATCCTGAGGATGTGCCAAAAGAAATAAGATTTTTGCCAGTCCATCCCAAGGACTTGGTAATAGGTAAGATTAACAGGGGTGTAAGTACTCGTTCCTCCAGTAAAAATATAGCTTCCTGTGTTGCATTTATTTTACAGCTTAAACCTAAAAATATTGAAGAAGCATGTAGTGATAATTTTTGGTTAGATGCTATGCAAGAGGAATTGAACCAATTTGAACAGAATCAAGTTTGGAAACTTGTTCCCAAGCCCGTTGATCATCCGACCATTGGCACCCGCTGGGTATTCCGAAATAAACTACATGAAAATGGTTTAGTGACTCATAATAAGGCTCGACTCGTAGCTTAAGGATACAATCAAGAAGAAGGTATCGACTACGATGAAACCTATGCCCTAATTGTGAGATTAGAATCCATTCGCATGTTATGTACATTTGCATGTTTTCATAACTTTAAATTATTTCAAATGGATGTCAAGAGTTCATTTTTGAACGGTTTATAAAAAAAGAAGTTTATGTAGCTCAACCACTATGTTTTACTGATTTCAAAAACTCTGATTATGTTTTCAAGTTGAAGAAAGCCCTATACGATTTGAAATAAGTCCCTCGTCCTTGGTATGATCATCTAAGCTCTTTTCTACTTGACAACGGTTTTATAAAAGGCAAGGTTGATACTACACCTTTTATAAAGTCTTTTAATGGAAATTTTCTTTTAGTTCAAATTTATGTAGATGATATCATTTTTTGATCTACTAATGAATCTCTCTGTCAAGAATTTTTAAAGTGTATGCAGAATGAGTTTGAGATAAGCATGGTGGGAGAACTGAAGTTCTTTCTCGGATTGTAAATCAAAAAAATCAACAATGGGGCATTCATTAATCAAGCAAAGTATACAAAAGATCTATTGAAGAAGTTCGATCTGGAAGCAGTCAAACCATTTGGCACTCCGATGGCAACTTCGACTAAGCTTGATATTGATGAATAAGGCAAAGCGGTCGACATAAGTAAGTGTCGAGGTATGATTGGTAGTTTACTTTATTTAACTGGTAGTCGTCCAGATATAATGTTTAGCATTTGCATGTATGCACGTTTTCAAGCTAATCCTAAGGAATCGCATTTGTGCGTGGTTAAGCATATCTTCAGATACCTTAAAGGCACTTCTTCTGTCAGCTTATGGTATCCCAAAACTACGTCATTTGACCTAACCGGTTACTCGGATGTTAATTTTGCTGGATGCAAAGTGGATTGAAAAGTACCAGCAGTATATATTATTTTATAGGCAAAGCTTTAGTCTCTTGGTTTAGCAAGAAACAAAATTCTGTCGCATTATCAACGACTGAGGCTGAATATATCGTCGCAGGACGTTGTTGTACATAAATTTTGTGGATGAAGCAAACCCTAGAAGACTTTGGTCTACTTTACACACACATACCCATTTTCTGTGACAACACTAGTACTATTAATTTGACTAAGAATCATGTATGTCACTCTCGCACTAAGCATATCGAGATTCGACATCATTTTCTTAGAGATCATCAACAAAATGGAGATATAAACCGTGTATATGTAGACACTGAGAATCACCTAGCTGATATCTTTACAAAACCATTAGCGAAAGATCGTTTCAATTATTTACGTCGAGAATTAGGAATTTTAGATATCAATAATATTAATTAATATTGTCTTATAGATTATTTTTCAATACTCAAAAACTGTTTTGAGACAAGCCTACAAAGGGTCTGTCTGTCACCATGACTATGGTCGAAGCAAAGCGGTATTTAATTATTCTCCAGTAAACTCCCATTAGCTGGGACAGTACCCCTATAGCTAATCTGAAACAGTCGCTGTGTAAAAAAATTTAATTTATAAAATAATTTTAATTATATTAATTAAAATTTAAAATAACTAAACTTGGAATTAAATCATTGAAAAAGAGTTGATGAAAAGAAAGTGGCCTGATATTTTTTTTGTTTATAGAAATAACATTCACATAAACCTAGGCGAACTCGGCTACAATTCGGTCCGAATTCGGCCAGAGTTCGATTAGTGATGTTGTATTTTAAGTCAGAACCCGAGGCCCCCATCTTCTCATCTCCTCCAAACTCCTCCATCACAGCAGCAGCCGTCCGATAGAACACCCAAACCCTAGTTCTTCTCCAAGCCGTGGCTCCCAATCTACTTGGAGATTTCCATCCAAACTTTGATTCGTGCGGAGATTCTCGTCCTCTATCACATGCTCCAATCTTAAAAGGTATAAACTCCTCCTTTCCTATCTTTCAATTCATTAGTATTTCATTACTTTTTGGAAGAAAATGCCTATGCATTTCAATCCCTCCAAGAGGAAGAAGACCCAAGCCAGTAAAGAGGCTTCGTCTTCGAATCTGCAAGAGGATTAACTCATTTTCCCAGTCCAAACGACCGACGGTGCGTTTAATGAGTTACAACGGAGGAGAAATAGGATCTAACATCTTTTGCAGGATACAGAAAATTTTTTCATGACACAGTACAGTATAATATTTTTATTGTTTTCTAATATAAAAGATCAAGATGTCATATCGGTCAAGGTTTGTCAATTATCAAAATGAAAGAGATTGTTGGCCTATTTGTCATAGTCGAACCGGATTTTAATAATTGATCAAACTATGTCTCAATATATAGGCTATTTGGACTCTTAGACAACTGCCAAAGACCTGCTACCTATTTGTTCAAGACCGAAGCTTATTTTGTCATATGAGTCTGTATTTCTATATGCAATATAATTTTTACATTTATTGAGTCTAGGAATATATTGTACACCGAGTCGTACTGGTAAATAGGCTACCCCAAAAATGTTTTCAAAATATCTTATATTTTGAAAAACAGCCCTTTTACAAAAGCTCCTTACTGCCTAAAACTTTTTCTAAAAGCCAAAAACCCAAAATCTATTTTTAAAATGGCCAGAATTTCAAAAAAAAACCCTAGGAGAATTTGGCCCGAATTCGCCTAGTGTACGTTGGATTTGAACTTGGTCTTCCTACAGTTACGGATGCAACGGCTACTTGCCGAGATTTTCTCATAGAACTCTGCCGGAATTCTGTCAGAATTCTGACTTTGGAAAACCTATAAATAGAGAATGATTTCAATCTTTTTTAACTCACTCATTCACTTTCTCATCTCTTCTCTCTAAGCTTAAACGTCTTCCGAATTGTTCTAAAGCTTTCATTTTCAAATCCCAAGCTAGTTACAATCCTCTAGTCGATTTTCCAGTGCGGTATGGTCAAGAAGCTTCAGAGTGATTATAATCAGAGGCATGATTGAAGAAATACACTTCATAATTGAAGTTGGTCGATTACTTCATATCAAAGCGCGCGTTTGTAGAAGTTGCAAGGAATTCGTATGAAAACTTACGGTATTTTTCAATAGTTGATTCAACTGGAAGCTAGAGTTCTTCCGACTGGAATAGTCCTCACAAGAGGAAAAACCAGTATACATTGCCGCCTTTGCATTTTCTTTCTGATCTCTGCCTTTATATTTATTTATTTGCGATATATACATTCTCTGTGATCTTGTTGCTAACTTTCTAATTAGCTTTTTTCGCTGCCTACTCTATTCACCCCCGCCCCGCCCCCCCTCTAGGGTATTGCGCTTTATGATTCGTTCCTACATTTTTTATTAAGGAGACACACCCATATAAGACTTGGACAATTAGAATTAGAAAACATAGGTGCCAAATTCGTTCACCTTGCGCAACATTTTTCAGAGCTGGTTTTGATCTATCAAACTTGGTCAAAATGAAAAGATGTCTAAATGAGAATCGAAGAGGACTCGAAAATCTTTCTAACGGTATATGATACGATAGGGTTTGAATTAATACGACAGGAGTTATTGGTCATGCAGCAGAGGTGTAAAATCCTGGAATTGTAATCTGGGACCTTTGTGCACATTTTTGTGTATGCCAGATTTGACCTATTAAACTTTGTCAAAAATAAGATATGTCTGAACAAAAATCAAAGAGGATTCAATAAGCTTTCCAACCGTATATAATTTGATGGTATTTGGTGCATATAGTAGGAGTTATGGGTCGTACAATAGAGGTGTACAATTCTAGAATTGAATCTGGAATCCATTGTACACATATTTTTGTAAGGGAGATTTGATCTATTAAACCATATCATGAACCGCTCCCAAATAATCAGGTACGAATCGAGTCATGCCGGCCTATGATGTCGTTGACAATGCTAGTCAGTCGTCTAGTCTAGTCATCATCCAGTAATCAAATGTCTCATCACAGCATCTATCACGAATATCTACTACTATCCATCACAGTTCACTATATACGCAGTTATTATAACCTTTTACATGAATATCCAGATATAAAATCGGTAAAGATAAAGGCTATCTACGTCTGCTACATATCATCAATCTCAATACATCCAATCAAATCCTATACATGCATATATATCTCAGGAATATAATCCCGGTCCTGACAAGCATCCGAAGTAAGCTTCGATGTTGGGTCCATCTGTTGGCCATAGCAATCTAAAGGATCAATCTCACCTGTAATCAATGATCCAGTCGGAAATAGAGCAAAGCACAATATAAATCAATAATACTTACCAACAGGATATCAAGAAAATAGGTAAAGCAAGAGAAGTTGAAAGACATATAAGCATGAGAAATAATAGAGCATATACTAGCTATGTAAAGATGTGTAATTGGACATCATCAACATGTGAAAACTAATATGTATCAGCATATTAAATGAATAATATGCTATTAGTCATGTAAGAATCAGACATGTCTAATAACAATGTTATCAGTCACACAATAATCAAGCATGTCTGATGACAATGCTATCAATCACGCATGTAATGGATATCAGGTACATAATAATATACTATCAGGTACGAGTTGTCCAATATTAATCTACAACATATTTTAGGATGTCCCCCACCAGACATGAGAAAACATGCAAGCAAGTGAAACAAGTAAAGTAAGTATCATGACAACAAGTGTGTGCTCATGCATGCAAATAACAGTAAAATCGAGATACATGTACTTGTCTTTTCCTGAGAATGACGATGTCTCTAGATCACCTAAAAATAGGGAATTACACTTAGATTATCTCAAAAGAACCCCTAGACTTATCCAAAATAATTCTTATCTACATTCCTAACTCATATTGCTACTAACCAGTGTTGGCCCCAAGTCTTAATAAATTTTCATGAAACAATTTTGAACTTAACTAAGTTCAAAACCAAACTAATTATACTAATCTACTGGCTTGAAATCTCAGTTACTAACTTAACATAGGTTTTATTTTCCCAAAGATCTGAGAGCCCATTCCTTTATTAAATCTATGTCAACATAGGCCCACTGAACTCAAATGAACATATAGGACCATAACTGACTTAAATCCAACCGAGCTCAAGCATAGCCCTGAGTTTCCACCCATTCTCCAATGGCTATGTACAGTAGCCTGACTCAAAAACTTAATCCACAACCAATACACAAAACCTTCAGACAGTCACTGCTCTTTAAATTCAAACACTTGACCTAACCTAACGGTCAGGTTACAGTACTTCAATTTAAACCCTTTGCTCAACTTAGTCAGGAGAACTGATCTCCAAGTGTTACACAGTTGCGCCAATGTCAAAGAACCAGAGCACTCTACCTATACAGGCTAGTGCTAACTTGCCATCCAGTATCATCTCTCGACACAAAGGCTATGTCCTTAAGACACAGAACCTCTCAACACATACAAATTCGCTACGACCAAATTGACTAATATTAAATACAAGAGAATCTCATCTGAAAACTGATCCTGATAGAAGTGATACATGAGCAAAAGTGTACAACAAACAATGTCCCTAGAGTCCAATATTACGGCTATCGTATCCAGAATGGCAAGGTGACACTGGTTGAGTCATTCCATCAAACAGATAGTAGGCAAAAATAAGGCAATCGATTATTTAAATTCGTTTAAAAACTTAAAAGAGATTAATTGAACAAAATTGGTTTAACCAGAGGAAATCACTCACAATCAATCCCAGATCAAAATATCAGAGAATACAAGATGGATTGATCGATCAAAACTGTCAGCAATCGAATTCGATCAAGAATATTCACAGAGGAAAACCGATATGAAATTATCATCCACTGATTCAAATTGCTCACCTAATTGAAGAATCTATCGTAGACTTGTGACAAATTCTGTTCACTGCAAACTTGCTTATTCTTCGCGGATCGCCATTACTCGATCAAACTGTCGATCTATCGAGAGATCGATCAACTCAAAGAAATCAAAAGGAGAACTAAGAAGAAAGGATGAAGTCGAACTCACCAACAAAGAACAATCGGAGTAGTTGTGTGTGTACATATATACATTATGTTCAAAGTGACAGTAGCTAGGAAAGTGTGTCAACAATTAGTTTTGTTTGTGTATAACTAACAGGAAGGGTGTTCTCAATCTCAAGAAAAATAGTGCTAAACAAGTATTCTCAGGAATTAAGTAAATGACAGTTTGTATAGCAGTCCTAGCAGCCCTAAACCAAATTTGAATCTCAATTCCTTGTTATCCTCAAACCAAATCATGTAACCAATATTTCAGTAATCTAATACATGTGTAATGAACTAACATGGTAATTAAATCATTAACAAACAGTTAAAAATATAATTAAATTCAGAATTTACAAAACAGTGTACAAGTATCAGAAAAAATTAGGAAAACCCAAATCGAATACCAAATCATAGTTAATAACCAAAATTATTAGTTGGTAAACAAAGACACACATGTGCACGTGTCTCTCGAGTCATCTTGTGTCTAGGTAACAGGACACGGCGTGTCAAATAGCCATGAACACACACAGATACGATCCTGCACAGAGCAGTCTCGTGCGACGAGTCCACGAGCTCGTGGACACGACATAATGCACAAAGTGTCACATGCACAAGCCTACATGTTCGCCTAGGGTAGGGCTACCTCACTGACACCCTGCCCTATGTCCACAATGTGTATCGTGTCGTGTCCAGCCACGTATTAGTGGATAAAATTGTGTGTGTGCAACCTGCGCGTGCGACCAGTGCGAGCAGAAGAACTCCTCGAATACTAAACCACTCGAGCCTAATTTTTGGGAGGCTAATTTCAGGCATTGTCCTGACATTCTCCCCAAAAATCTCGTGTCCCCGTGTCCTGTGCACGGAGAACTAGCCGTCGGGTAGCAGGACAGTGTCCCGCGGCCTGCACAACGTGTTCGTGTCCCTGTATGGACACGACACAACTCTAAAACAATAGACCAAGGACATGAATGTAGAGACCAACCCTAGATCTAGAAATCCAATCAAAAATATTTTTTAAAACAGCAAAAATAGTTGGTTGTGGCATTTCAACAAACACCTAGACTAGGAAATTGATACGTGTCCGATACGGACACGAAACCTAATGCAATGGACACCAAACTTTCATTATAGCTAGGGGACACCTAGATCTAGGCTACCATGCAATAAAAACAGAATTAAAATAGAATTAGAAGGGTTTACCTATAGGTTGCAAGGATCAAGAAAAAGTCACAAATCAAACGGTTCCTGTTGCTATCCAAATCCTCCAAATTGCTCTAAAACTAAAATTACTCCTCATGAACAGCAAGTAGAGGTTTATTAGAATCATATGCAAAAGATTTGGGTCAAAAAGGAATTAAAATAGATTTAATAGGAATTTGGAAAGTTGGGGATTTACCTTTCCTTTTCAAGAACTTGGTTGAGCACAAAAAAGGCAAGAACAAGTGAATGGGTGTTTAAATAGGGGGGATTTCCTATGTTGGACAGCCACTTAGGGCTTGGTTAGGGTTAGGGTTTCACTAATGGGCCTATGGGCTAAATTACATAAGTCATGCAATTCAAATCACAAGTCATAAGTCATTGCACCTATTTATTAATCCTTCTATTTAAAACTAGATTCTAAGTGACTAAAAATAGGTTAACTTAAGTTAGACTAGGATCACAACATTGCCTACCAAGTCACCATTGCTAGGGTTAGCTTCTAGGCTAGTCTACAAAGTCTCAACTAGTCAAAGTCAAAGATATCTATTACCAATTCAAAAAATTAAAATAAATTCAAAATTTTACCAAATGACCAAAATACCCTCAAGCTAAAAGGTGGTAGTGACAAATCTAGCTCCTTAAAATAATTTTGTCTTCAAAATTAAAAGGCAAAACTAAACTGATGAGAAGGATAGACAATCATACCTCAGGGTCCAAACAGATATGGGTATCGCTCGCGCATCTCATCCTCCCGCTCCTAGGTAGACTCTCCTGGAGAATGATGCCTCCATGCGACGTGAACCAAAGGTATCACCTAGTTTCTCAGTAACTTCTCTTGGCGATCCAGAATCTCCACAGGCTGCTCTGGATAACTGAGAGTAGGTCACACCTCAATCTTCGAATGATCAAGTACATGGCTAGGGTCAGCCACGTACCATCTCAACTGTGATACATAGAATACGTTATGGACACCCACTAGTGCAGGTGGCAAGTCTAGCCTGTATGCCATGTTTCCGACTCTCCTGCTGATCACGAAAGGTCCGATGAAGCGTGGGCTAAGCTTCCCACCTCCACCAAAACGTATGGTACCACGGGTCAGAGATATCCTCAGAAAAGCCATGTTTCCGACCTAAACACAAACAAGGTCTCAAGTTACTAAATAATCAAACATGATCAAACAACAAAAACAAACAACAACCTACTTTAATCCTATCTCTAATCTGTACCACAAACTCCAAAGGCCTCCGGTGGCTATCGGCCCAGCACCGATGTCTGTCCTGCACCACACAAAGTCTGTCCCTGATGAGCTTCACCTTCTCGACTGTGTCAACAACCATCTCAGGTCCCAATAAAGCTCGATCTCCAATATCATCCCAAAATAAGGGTGTACGACACCTACGCCCGTACAGAGCCTTGAAAGGTGACATCTCAATGCTGGCCTGATAATTATTGACCTAGTCACTACTAAAAATGTGACTAAATAACAACAATTCACATGTTGACTTTGTACTCTACATCACTAGTTACTGATAGTTCTCTACTTATAGTAGATATTTCCATTACAGTTCTCTCTTTTACATCATGTACATTCTTTCAGTTTTCGTGTATCTTACTCTTTTGTATGGTTATATTTTCTAACCTGTTATGATCTGCGTGAGATGTATTGTGCTCGCTCCTGTCCTGACTGGACCTGTTGAAAATATTACAGGTAACCTGGAGATTCACAGCTAGCCTAGAGGACTAGTAGAGCTTGGAGTAGATTACTAGTTTATGGTTTAGTTTCTTTTTTAGAACTTGTTTTGTAATAAGTGGTGTCTTGAGATTGTTGAGATGTTGTTATTTTAGGAGTTTATTTAAGTTGTTATTATTTTAAGTTTTATATAGTTGTTAGGCTCCTGTGTTATCTTATCATGCTTAGATTGTGATTGAGTATTATCGTAACTTATAATTGTCCTCCATTCGGGGTTGAGGTTATGACAGGTACATTATATAATTGTGTGAGTTACTGATTAGATAGTGACCTAGAATAGCATTTTATCGCCGGTACTGCGGCGTAGGCTGGACGTACCCACTTCTCGTGCCCCTACACTGACATTGCCTTGACATTGGTCTCCCAAAATTTGGGCTCGAGTGGTTCAGTATTCGAGGAGTTCTTCTCCTCGCACTGGTCGCACGTACTGTGCTGCACACATGCATTTTGGCCACTAATACATGGCTGGACACGACACGATACACATTTTGGACACAAGGCAGAGTGTCGATCGTGTAGCCTGATACATAGGCTACACATGGGCATGACCACGAGGCCACACGTGCCTTGTGTCGTATCCACGAACACGAGGAACGCGTGCACGATGCAGTCTATGTGCAGCGTGTCTGTGCATGTTTTTTGACTTGGACACGCTGTATCCGACATAGGGTAACAGGATATGACTCTTGGGACATGAGCACATGTGGAGGTTTAATTATCAACCATTTAATTATAATATTAACATGTTTTTAACTGTCGATTTGTATTTCCCCTATTCTACTGATACATGTTCTCTGTTTTTGAAATTCTGAGATTGAATGAGATTCTAAACTAATTTTCCATTATTTAATTTACAATATTGTTTAACCCCTAAATGTCTGAGTGATTATATACATGTTAGATTTCATGTTAACAAAAGAATTTGGTTATAGGATTTTCGAATGGGTTTTGAACTGATATGTAGACTGATATGTAAACTGAATGTGTAAACTATCATTCGAATTTTGTATTCCTGAGAACAAATGCATTGCACTGAACAAACTGAGATTAGTGCACTCACACTTTGACACAGGCACTGATTTCCTGAGTTTAACACCCTATCTAACTAACTGTCAATTGAATTCCTGAGATTGTATTACATTGATATACTAATTTGATAGTACACACACATATGGCTCTCATATTACACTGATTCCCTGAGTTTTGACACCATACACTGATTGTAAATTACTATCAACTAAGAACCTATTTAACACACACACCCTACAAGTTTCCTATTGCACTACACCCTCACACACACTCACATTGCACTGTTATTTCTGAAACACATTGACACATCACTGTTTTCACATTTCATAGTTTTCCTATGCCTACACACACATTGATATACACTAGCCTATGGCATGTATCACACACATGGTATCACTACACACACACTGATTCCTACTGTCATGTACACACACACACCCCTTAATCTATATTACACCCTCACACATTGACACATAGCACAGTAATCACATATACACACACACACATGTTAGTTTATACACACATACACATGTACCTCTCTCTCTCTATATATCACTATATGTAATATATATATACTATCTATATGCTTGATGTGGTATATATATGTGTATGATTTTTATATTAAATTAGTGTATATATAATATGTGGCATATAGATTATATGGCCTAAAGGCTATATGTATGGCACATAGCCTATGTAATCCCTAGGTAATAGCCTATGTATATGGCATGTATACACCAGTTATTGTGTGTGGTTGGCTTGTATAGCCTTGTATTGATGTGTGCTTACTAGGATAGTCTTGGTTAGGCTTAGTGAGACTTGCTTGGGTTAGGCTTGACCTAGTTGATCTAGTTTGACTAGTATAGTTGACTAGAGTTGACCAAGGGTTGACTTTAGCCTAGATTGACCCCAAACATCATGTAGATACATTGTAGCAGTCTATTTTACTATTTTAGACATGTAGTGACTTGTACTGTTCTATAGGAGCCAGACACCACTCATCGGACAGTATATTCTCTTCAGATATTCAGGATACCAGGCGAGTACATTCTCTGATCATTTCATATCTTGTTAGGATTATATTTTCTGCTTTAGATTACTTTACTTGATGCTGACACGTTGATAACACGGATTAGTACTGTATGGATCTTATCGTGCGATGTTATCTCCTTAGCGGATACATCGGGTATTTCATGTTCGTGTACTTTATCATGAGCATCGTGTACTCCTTGTATTTGTGACTTTTGTGTACAAATCATGTGAAATTGTGTATACTCATGTGCTCACATAACCTTCGTGTACATTCCTCATCGTGTGCAATAGCATAACTTGACTGGATCCTTGTGTATTGATTGGGGACGGGGGAGTAGGAGTGGTTATGTACTCAATCTTGTAGCTTACTCGTGTATAACCTCTGTAGATTACTCGTGTAAAATATCTTGCCATTTACATAACCATCTTGTACTCTGAATCACTAGCACTGATTAGTTCTCTTATATATTGTACCTATTTACTTACAGCCTCTCTTTTACATCGTGTTGTTCTTTCAGTTTCATGTATCTTACACTCTAGAATGTTTATATTTCCTAATCTGTTATGATTTATTGAGATGTATTATGGTCGCTCCTGTCCTAACTGGACCTGTTGAAAATATTACAGAGGATGAGGCTGAGGCATTCTGTTCCACATATTATGGGGCTACCTTAGAGGATTGCTGTCACCTGGACCAGCAACAGGACCCCTTAGCAGTGGATGACACCCCTTTAGTCTAGGATGTCTTTTTATTATATTTACACTCTATGGATTACTGTATTTGAGATGTTATTTGGATTTGTGATATCCTAGACACTTAGACTTCTATCTGGTTGTATCTCTATGGATTTTATCTCATTTTATATCTATCTATCTATCTATCTTATTATTTTATGCCTTAGATGTGATTGAGACTGTATTCTGCTATATCACCTCCACTCGGCGTGCATATACAGTACAGGTACCTTATATATTGTTAGATGATTGACCTAGGACAGCGTTCTACCGCCGACACTACGGCGTAGGCTGGACGTACCCACTTCTCGTGCCCTTACTCTATGGTGCGGGTCGTGACAGATAGCAGTCGCACAATTCACGTACGGGGTGCCAGATTTATCCTTAGTTGTTTACATGTCAAAAATTTATTTCAACTCACTAGTTAGAGGTAGTTTTGCTATATTACAGTTCATGTTTCGGTCATTTATCATAGTTACATCATTATCTTGATTGCCATGCTCTCCTATTTTTACTTACATGTCTCTTGCCATGATTCTCTACTGACCCACTCATCATGTACTTTAGTATTATTTATTGTTTTATAGATTTTGTCAAATTATTGGAACTGCTATTAGAATGTACGCATTCCATTTCTGACTGGAAACCAATATTTTTTAGGTTAGTCGTAACTTCTCTTAGCATTTTAGAAGGCATGGGTATGCTGAGGTCAACCTAGAAGATTAGTTAGATTAGTTATTTTTTTATTTTGTGAGACAATGTACTTGGATTAAATGTAAACTTTAAAATGTTGTAAGTAATTTAGTTTGTGAATGAGCAAATAAAGTTTTTCTTGATTATGAGCATTATGGCCTTGACAACGTTCTACCGCCGAAACTATGACGTAGGCTGGCTTAGACACGCACTCGTATCCCGAAAAGCAAGTACGAGTCGTGACAAGTTTTTATGGTGGCCCATGCAGGTCAATTTTTACAAAAGATTACGAACTCATGGTAGTACTTAAGTTAGTTGTACTATTGCAAGCCTGCGACTAGGAATGCTCATTCATAACAAGAATTAATTTGATTTTTGGAGGATGACTAGGAATATGAGTCCCTTATTCAATTTGTTTGTTGGGTAGTTAAGGATATAGGACATACAATTTAGGTAAGGAATTGTTAAATTTAGATAACTTGACAGATTTTTATAGATATACTATTGCATTTTGATATGGCGATAGGATCCAAGGTGGGTAGACTATCCACTCGGTAACTTAGGCCTTACTAGAATTTAATTCCTAGCCTTGACAATTTATTTAAATTATCTTTTCTGCCATCTCTAAAACATTATCATCATTGATCGTATCACTTAGTTGTTTCCATTTATTTTCCTAAGAGTATATTTTATTTCCATTTATTGACGTTTGGACCAAACTCGATTATCCATATATTTACTAATTTCGAATTAGTTTCTCAAGATATGTGTGTGTGTGTGTGTGTGTGTGTGTGTGTGTGTGTGTGTGTGTGTGTGTGTGTGTGTGTGTGTGTGTGTGTGTGTGTGTGTGTGTGTGTGTGTTTTTCCCTCAATCTTTGAATATTAAAGAGAGATAAATTAAAGTTTACATTTCTAATATCTTCGATCATTTTCTTCCTAATCTTGATCGTTTGTGCCTTTCCTAAAAATATCATCATATCATAAGTTCGTATCACTTATATTTTTCCTTGGACCTAAGAAATTATTTTAAAAATAATTTCTCACTCAATTATCTATATATTAATCTCGAGTTAAGTTTTTTTTATTCAATTTTTTTCTCACAATCATTGAATATTGAATATCAATGAAATATGAATTGGAAGATTTTTACTTATTTTGGCTTCGAACATTATCCTTCCTAATCAATTATTTTTCTTTTCAAGAACTGATATTTATACTTAAAGGACAGATACTTACATCTTCTTGGGACTTGTTTGAAACTATAGAACCTCTGTTGAAATTCTTATAGATATAGTTGAAATAATTGTGATGACTTACGATGGCAAGACAGCAGCGCACTGTTGTCATTTATTTGATTTATCGAGACTACTGGTTAACTGTAGCCAGCAGCGCACTGGCATGGCATGATCCCTAAGTTGAAGTAATTTTAAGTAAACGTAGGCTATCGAGTATTATTAAAACTATGCCTTAATTTTGATCTTATTTATCTTTATGTCAATATTGGATAGAGTCGATAAAATATTTGATATCATATTAAATTTGAGTCATAAAACCAAAGATTTACTGCAGCCAGATGTACACTAACGAGACATAAATTTTGGTAGAATGACTTCATATATACATACGATTATCGAATATTATAGAGATAGCGTCCTTTTGGCATATGACTATTGATTCACAAATTTCATGCATTCACTTAAAATTCTGATTTAGACTTTATCCTTTTATTTTCGTATCATTATTTGTCTTCCTAGTAATCTTTTAATCTTATTTTTGAATTCCTTCCACTAAATTCCTAATCATACTTAGGTTATGATTCTATGATCGTGCCTACATAATTGATCGTGCTAAAATAATTTTGATTTAGATCATCCTAAATGACTTTCTAATCGCAACTAGATTATTTTGATTATATTTCGATCGAGTCAATTCATATACTTTTCTAGATTTTGACTCGATAATCGTGCCTAAATAATTTTGCCTAAATAGTTAATCGAGTTAATCGTGCCAAACAAAATTAAATTTTGATCATTTCTAAACAACTTTGATCGTGACTAAACTATTTGACTATAGTCATAGTCGTGGCTATATTTCAAACTCCATTATTGTTGATGACTAGATTTTATTCCACTATGATCATGACTATTTTGACCATGTTCATACTCGTGCTAACTTCTTAAATTTTGATCACGCTTGGATGACTTGCATGATTAACCTTGATCGTGACTGCATCTTATTTATCCCTAAGTAATTTTAACCATGTTTAGATTTTGTCTAAATTTTGATCGATGACCATGCCTATATAAATTCCAACATTAGTTAATCGTGCCTAACGAATTTTCTTATTTAACTAATCCTATTTCGATTATATTCTTGACCATTATGACTAGACCGTTTGACTAGACTTTAATCGTGCCACGTGGTACGTTTTCTTAAGGTTCGATTCTATTCACGATCTAATTCTTTCGATTGTTGATCAGATCATTTCTCGAGTATATTACTAATCGTGGCAATCACTTGTTTGATTACATTTTGATTCTATTTACAATTATGCTTTTCATTAATCGTATCATAATCGTGCCCAATCGTACCATTTGACTTTGTAGGACACAATTTTTCTAAGGTGGGTAGATTGTAACCCCTTCTTTTGAATTTTTAAATTTTTAGTTTTTTTATGAATTATTTTATCATGACTAGAAGTACTTCATCTTGAAATGTTTTATAGATTATATTATTATTTTTTTGTATTTAAAAAAAATAGTTTGAAAATACTAAATTTTTATAAAAATATATGTTCTCGAATTTTGGAATAAAATATATGTTGCCCAAAAGTTGGTTTCTAAAATAGTTCTAAAAGGGATAAATATTTGAAATAATAAAAAGGAGTTTTCCTTTTATTTTTTAAATAAGGTTTTGGATTTATATCTTACATATCTTGAAGACATAGAATATTATTTAATTAATTATTTGATATTTGAATTTGTATGTTTAGATTAACTTGATAAATATTAAATAATAATTTAAATTACTGTGGATCATTTAATCGATATAGGTCCATATTCACAGGATTTAAAATTACTTGATATTATCAAATAATTATTTACATTAATATTGATTTTATATTATTAATGGTTATGATTTATATTAGTTTTGATGTTAAAAGTTAATTTGATCTAAAAAGGGGAAGACTTATCTACCTTGTATTCTAATCCCGAAAACCTAACCCTACTTCCCAAAATCCCTAAACCAATTTCTAATCTCTAAAACCTAATCCCTAATTTCTGAAACCCTAATCCTAACCAAAAAATTTTCTTTTGCATATCACCTATTTGATCAATATTTTCTTATCCTAAAGTTTTCCTATCAATCAAGTTCGTCTATCCTAGTAGTCCTTAAATTCGAGGGCGAATTTATTTCTAAGGTGGGTAGATCTGTAACTCCTCTTCACGAATTTTCCAAAATTTTAAAATTTTATTTATTGAGATAATTTTCTTCGAGACTTTCTGAATGATTTTATGATTAATTATTTTATCAAAAGCTAGTTTTAAATTAAATATTTAAGAGTGCTAATTGTTTCAATAAAAATAATTTATCAAATTACACTATTTGAATTATAAGATGTTTGGAAGTTACTAAATATTGATTTTCGAAAATTATTTTGAAAATATAAGATATGTTTTTAAATACTCATGATGACTAAGTGTGGCATTGAGAAGTTTGAAATATTATTTGATTTATGTGATGATTTATCTAAATTATTTATTTGAATTTGTATATTTGAAAGTATTTGATAATATTAAGTTATATTCATTATCTACTAACGAATGACGATTAAACTAAATTATTTTAAAATGGTTTAATTTCAAAATTGATTAATATATTTTCATTAGATACTATTTTATATATTTTATTTGATTTACTATATTAATATTGCACGGGAATAACAATCTGAATATGATATTTATAAATAATTACATATTTTCTTATTTTATGTTTGGTTGTTTTTCATTAGTAGTAATGGAGGAGTAAACATTTGGAAAATAAGCATATACTTCTTGTTTTATGTTATTCATATTTTATGCTTACTTATTACCCTTTTTGTCGTTATATCGTCATTAATATTTCATGTGAAGAATTGGCATAGGATATGAAATAATATTATAGAAAAATAATATTGGTTTTTATTTGTTTCATATTGTATTTATTTTTAGATCACTTTATCTGCATCGTATTGTTCGACTCTTTTCATGTTGTATATGTTATTTATCTATAGTGACCAACTCTAGATTAAACTAAATAATTTATACTCTATCCCTATTCGTCTGCCCTCATCTGTATCCCACATCTATATGAAATATATATATATATATATAAAGAATCAACAATCCATCCTTCTCCTATGTAATGTACATCAAAACCACGACCTTCCGTGCACTCCCCGCAGAGCCAACAAATCTCCGCGACCACCCCCATCAACCCGTCATCGACATCTCCTTCTTGCTCCTCCCCATCCAGACCTGACCCGCCGGCCAACCTCCTCCCCATCTACGCCAACACCATCCAACATTACCACATACATCATCACAATAATCATCGTGTCCAGCCTCGGGTCCGACCCCAGGCATCCGTGTTCGTATCTGCATCTATCCTCTTCAACCAGTTATTTACTTCAGAATACATTCGCATGTCCGCATCGGACACAAACACGGAAATGAAAGAGGGATCACGTGTCCAACATCTGGATACCACCCAATTATACAAGAACAATACAAATCCCTAACCTCGCCTGGCCGCCCGTGACCCTTTCTTTCGACCGACCGCCACCGCGCAGTCCTTGACCGCACCTTCCCCAGTCGTCGAACCCCCTCCGTGCCAGCACCCTTTTTTTGGCGAACCTGAACGCGAGCAGTGCCGCCCGCATGTCGTCCTGTCGAGCACAACACCGGTGACTCGAAGTCGGAGAGCCACCACCACTCATGTCCATCTTCACCTGTCGTACCTCCTCTTTCGGCCAAAACCCCATCGCCGAAAGATACGCTTCGACTTCGATGGTGCCCTACATGGCACCATGCCTGCTGAGCTCCTCCCTAAGATGCCTGAGCTCCCACGGATGCCAGATCCGGCCCCGCCACTGTCTGCACATTCGAGCGCCAGCTCCATCCGGTCCCCAAGTGGGCGCCCAACCGTGTTCGCGATCGGCCACTCGACCCCGCCGGCGAAGGACACCAGCCACCAGATCTCCCCGAGAAGCTGCGACAGTGCCCTCCCTCTCCGCCATGGTTTCTCGTGTGCCACGCATGCACGAGCTCTCTCGATGAGTTTCTAAAACCATCCCTCTTACTTTCCTCTATACTGATTGTTACCGCTCTCATAAATACGAATAGAGAGACTATGTCTCAATCTCCCCTTAGTAAACAAGAGATAAGGAGCTTTTAATTATTAGCATGGGAAACTATGCAGGAGAAGTGGCCATCCTTTATCAGTATACATATGTACATGTAGTATATACCACATTGGTTACAGTATTATAGGTGGTTATGCATATTGTTGTTAACTATTGCTATTATTATTTTCTTCTAAAAGTATTACCATTATTAATATTATTATGGGTTATTAATAAATGTTTGGGCAATATATATATATATATATATATATATATATATATATATATATATATATATATGGGAAAAAAAAGACTTTTATTAATATATCAGACTCAAAATGTCGAAGTCTATACAAGTAAGCGCGCCAAGCGCGAAGAGATCACAAAAGCTAAAAACAAAACCGAGCACCGGCGGGTGCTGCTGACGAACTAACGCAAAGCTTGCCAAAACCGGTCTGTGGAGTGGGAGCAGCGGGCCCTGAGTTTAAGAATTTGACGGAGGACTTCGCGGATCAGTTGAGTCGGGTTGTATTGGCGTTCTTCATACCTGAATTTGTTTCGGTTCTTCCAGAGTACCCAAATACCAGCGGCTGCAGCGATCTGATGACAATGGAAATCATCCCAGTTGACTAGGAGATCGTTGAAGCCCCCGGGCTGATGCGTCTTCCTGCAGCGTCGAGCAAGGTCGCGCCAAATCTGATTAGGAAGATCTCCGGAGAGAAGGATGTGTTCCATTATTTTTGGTTTGTGGGAGGTGCAGCAGTGGCAGCTGGATGCGAGGCTAAAACCGATGGTTGTTAGGGAGTCGTCGGTCGGAAGCTTCCTGCATTGAGCTCTCTAGATCAGAAATGACCACTTGATGGGTATACATGATTGCCAAAAAGGAGCGATCTGTGGGGACGGCACGCCGCCGCCCCTCACCTCCCGCCTGGCAGAGGCTATCGTGAACGAACCTCCGACGGAGGGATCCCAAACCAATGCGTCAGGGAGATCGTTGATCTGAACGTCCGCGGCTTCGATCACGGTCGTAGCCTTCGGCCCGATCCACTCTCTAATCCGGTCCTATTTCCAACCCGATACGGGGTCCCATAGATCCCTGATCATGCAGTTTGAGGGTGCGGTCGGGGAGAGATGGTAGACCGCGTTTCCAATCCCCCGTTCGTGGCAAGGCGACGAGGAGTCGTTGCCCAGTCGTATGCGGATAAAGGGTTCAGCTAGCTGACGTCCATGAAGAATACGGCGCCAGAAAGCTGAGGAACGATTGTTGGCTACCGCCGTCGTTGGGTGAGAGTGTTGAAAGTATCTATCTTTCATCAACCGCGTCCAGATAGAGTTATGCGATCTAATCTTCCACCATAATTTTATGGAGTAGGCATCCATAATGTACGCAAATCTGATGAAACCGAGGCCCCCCATCATCCGTAGGTTTGGCTATCGTATCCCAGCTGGCCCAGTGGTGCTTATCCTTTCCATCATGATGGCCCCAGAAGAAGTTGGCGAAGAGTGCCTCCAGTGAGGATAAAACTTTCAAAGGCGGAGAGCTAACGGCCAGGGTGTAGATGGGGATAGAAGACAAAACGTGCTTAATAAGGATCATCTTGCCTCCTGGTGATAGAGTAGCATTGTGCCATCCCTCGATCTTTTTCCGAGTCTTGTTAACAAGCCCGCCGAAGATGCCCGAATTAGATCTATCATAAACCAATGGGCACCCCAGGTAGGTGAACGGCGGGTATGCGGTGGTGAAGGAGGTGAGATTGGTTAGAGTGGCCGAGTGGCTCCTGTCGGCTTTGTGGTGGACATAGATGATACTTTTGTCGCGATTGATCCGTTGACCGGAATATCTGGTGTATTTATCTAGGATGCTACTGACCACCTCCACAGAGTCGATGTCATCGGAGGAGAAGATGAGGATATCGTCGGCGTAGGCCAGGTGGGTGATTAGGGGGTAGCCCGCGGTGGTGTAGAAGTGGTAGAATTTGGGGACGTTGACCATGTCGTTGAGGTTTCGGCTGAGGGCTTCGACGGCAATGATGAATAAGATGGAGGATAGAGGGTCTCCTTGACGAACATCTCGACTAGATTTGAAGAAGCCATCCGCTTGACCGTCGATGATCGTGGAGAACCATGAGTTGCTAATGGATCTATATATGATGTCTATCCAAGTTTTGGAAAACATCCATGCCCTGAGTACCCAAATCATGTATTACCAGTCTAGGCGATCGTAGGCCTTTTCCATATCAATCTTGATGGCTATATTTCCCCCCTGGAAGGGAATTTCATCATGTTATCATTTCCTGGGCTAGGAGGATTTTATCAGTGATGTTCTGCCCCGGAACAAAGCCCCTTTAATTCTCGGACATAATCTTGGGGAGGATGTGGGCCATGCGGGTGGCGATGATCTTGGAGATAATTTTATTGAAGAAGGTACATAAGCTGATCGGTCTGATGTCTTTAAAGGTCTCTGGTTTATCTTTTTTGGATATTAAGATGAGGTTTGCTCGAGATAAGGATTTAGGATAACACGCTCCTTGTAAGAAAGCGGTAGCGGCTTCGATCACATCGGTCTGAATGATGTTCCAGCATGACCGAAAGAAAACTCCAGAGAATCCATCTGGACCAGGAGCGCTGTGTTTGTCAAGGGCCCAGACTGCAGACTTAACTTCTTCCGCGGAGGGTGGGATTAATAGAAGTTTGTTATCCTGCTCTTCAATTAAGGGAGGGACCTTAGCCAGGAAGATCTCATCCTTGACTATGACATCTTTTATGAAAATTTTGGAATAGAAGTTGGTGGCGGCCGCCTGGATACTCCGTTGTTCTTTGAGTAAGTTGTCGTTATCGTCGGAGATTTGATGAAGGGTGAGTTGATGTATGCGTCCCCTAACGCAGGCGTAGAATAAAGCAAAGTTTCTGTCGCCCTCGATGTTCCAAGTCAACCTTGCTTTCTGCTTCCAAAATTTTGTCTCAACTTTCAGACGAGATTTAAGGATAGCCTTGTTAAGGTTCAGTGTGGCTCGGTTCTCTGAGGAGAAATCTGTAGCAAACCTAATCTCAGCACGAGTGACGTCATCCTCCACTGCCTTAATTTCTTGGAGATATTGCCAAAGCGAGTTTGCTCCATGAGGTAAGGGCGCTCCTGGTGGCCTTGAGCTTCACTGCTACTCTGATGAGGGGGTCCGGATTGTACACCAAATTCCAGGTGTTGGCTACGATCTTATGGAATTGAGGATGGTGTCTCCAGAAGTCCAGAAATCTGAAAGGTTTTTTAATAGGGTTGGAGTTGTTGCTGACCTCAATAAGGAGGGGAGAATGATCGGATTCTGTGGAGTTAAGGTGGGAGAGGTTGGAGATAAGATTCATATCGGATCACCGGTTGTCGAAGAGAGCACGATCCAGGCAGAAATATTGGCTACACGCTCCTTCTTGCATGTTGCACTAAGTGAAGGAGTTACCGGAGTAGGGGAGGGGGTGTAAGTTTGCTTGAAAAATGAATGAGTTGAAGTCATTTATAGCTGGTTTGTGGGGAGGGCGCCCCCCCCGACTTTTCTCGATGCTTGCGATCATGTTAAAGTCCTCGAGGCATAGCTACGGGAGACTGTTGAGGGAGCTGTGGGTGTCCATAAGGGTGTTCCATAGTTGCTTGCGCTCGTTGTAGTCGCAGCTGCCATGGACGACGGAAATGAGGGATCTGAAGGGGAGGGTGGGGTGTTTGATCCAGCAAGAGAGCGCCTGGTTAGAGTCGAGGATGGTGCCGAAGAGGCATTCGTCGGAGAAGATGATCCAGATGTCGCAACACCCAGCAATGGTGTTCGGGAAACCGAGCTGAAGTTGGATGGATTTGAGATTTCTCTGGTGGATTTTGGGTTCGATGATAACTATACTGTTAATCCGGTGGGTTTTGATGAGGGATATTAGTCTCCTCATGGTTGATTTGTTGGCCAGCCCTCTGACGTTCCATGTCAGGATGTTAAGCATTGGAATGATTGCGCTTGGGGGTGGGGTTGAACTTTGAGGCTGACCGTGTGGTCATGGCCGAGGGCCCTTTGGCTTGATTCTTTTTCCTCTTGTTTAGTTGGGTAGTGGGGGCCCTTCGGGATACTGCAGGGGTGGCTGCCATCGAATCTCGGTGGCACGGAGCCCCGGTTCCTATTGCTTTCTCCGGGGGGTTGAGGAGTTCTGTCTCAATCTCGGCCAGAGCACTGACGGGGTTGTTGGGGTTCAGAAAGTCAGCATCCTGAGCTTGTCGAATCCTGGACTCATACTCTGGGCCTAATGACTGTGCGTCCTAGACCGGGAGGGAGGAGGTGGGTGGGTCAGCAAGGGTAGGGTGGATAGTCAGCGCCAACCTGTGATCCCCTGATCTACCCGAGACGACGACGGCTAGACCGTCGGCGATCTCTCAACTTTCATCAGGCGGGTACCTGTCGGAGAGGGGGTACGACTGGTCTTCGACCTCGAAAAAGGAGCTTAGGATCTCAAATCTGTTGAGGAGGGTAATGCCTGTTGGCTTGGCCGGAGCCATACAAATGTCCGATGTCGAGGGAACGTGAGGGCTGGAGGAGCTGTCGCTTTCAACAAAGTACGAGTATGAGTTGGGAAGGGGAAGGATAGGGCCTGGGATGGGGAGTTGGGTTGTCCTCGGGGATTGGGTCTTTTGTGTTGCTTTTTTTATGAGTTTCGGGTGGGCTTTGAAGCAATACTTTGAGATGTGGCCTGATCTGACAGTGCTTGCAGAAGCTAATGTTGTTGTCGTACTCGAGCATCTGGAGGTGAGCCCGCCCCTCTAGCTCGAGCTGAATGAGTGATGGGGGGTCGAGGTATAGGTCGATCTCTATGTAAATCTTAGCGTAGTTGCCTTTGGAGAGATTGCTGGTTTCTTCGGCGATGGCTACTAGGGTACCGAAAGAGCTGGTAATTCTCTTGAGTGTTGCGGGAGCAAAACAGACCAGGGGGAGGTTCGGCAAGGTGATCTACGTCGAGATGGTCTTTGAGTCGACATTGGGGTTAAAACTTTGGGACCATTTAGCGATCTTCACGCTGATTGATCTGATGTTGGTGGTGCCCTTAGTCCAAACCAGAGAGCAGTCGGGATCAGAGAAGAGGTGGAGGAGGAGGTACTTTGAGTCTAGTGGTGCGACCTTGTACGCTGAGGAGAGGCCCCAGCCTGCGATGGTTTCTTTAGCGACGGGCAGTTTAGGGCATCCGGTTTGGAATTTCAGCACAAAGGTCTTCCAAAAGGATGAGGATAATGAGGAAATTTCATCGGGGGAGAACGGTGGTTTGGCCTTCGAGTGGGGTAGTGAACTCGATCTCTGGAAGTTCGAGTTCCTTCTCGACGGGGGGAAACTGTGCTGCTCGATCTGGTCGTAATATGTCTGCAAAAGATGGCGTTGATGTGCGACCGGAGAGGGGTGACGGCTACTGCCCAGGTGGAGAGAGATGAAGGTTGTTGGATGGAGTGAATGTTGTACCGCGAGCCGGTGGAGGTCCACCGGGTTGCGCGTTATGCCACTCGGGTGGTCCCGCAGGCCCGCAGAGACGGCCACGTGCAAGACCACTTGGTGTTGGCGTATAAAAATCCTGTGGGGTCAGGGCGCATGCTTTTCGGCCAGCTTCCGCAGGCGCATCGCCTTCTGCAGAGGATAGGAGATGGGGGATGTCCCCAGACGCCAGCGCATGACCGAAGGCGAATAAGGGAGGCGCATTGCAGCTGGGCTGGGGCATATATTCTGCCGGGCCGTGGGGCGTATGGACGTCTGATGGCGACTTTGGTGCGATTACCACCGCGGGAATAGGGGCGCATGCGCCCCGGCCAGCTCCCGCAGGCACATAGTCTATAGTAGAGGATAGGAGAGGGGGGAGGTCCCCTGAAGCCGGGAGCACGCTGCCCTGACCCGCAGGCACATTCCTGGAGCCTGGATTCTCAGGCGCATGACCGAAGGCGAATGGGGGGGCACATGACAGCTGGGCTGAGGCGCATTCCCTGCCATGCTATTGGGTGCATAGTCGCCAGATGGCGACGTGGGCGCATAAGCCTCCGCGAGGAGGTTGGACGCATGCGCACACGCGGAGGAAGAGTGCGCATAATCGCGACGTCGGGAGAGTGGGCGCATGGCCCCGAGGAGGGGAGGGGCGCATGCACTGGCGGGAGATTCGAATTTGTCAAATTCAAATTCGAACCTAAAGGGGAGGGCCCGGAGTCCCAGGCGACGGATTCTACGAGGCCCCTCTGAGAGCTGAGGCCGCATGACGCCGTCGAGGGCGGGGGTCACCGGAGAGGATGTGCTAAACAGGAGGGGGAGACCGCGGGGGGCGAAGCTCCTCTGGGAGCGCCAGGCGGAGCAGCCGCGTAGGGCGGGGATCCGACGATGGCAGGAGAAGCTACCTGGTCGCTGGCTGAAGGCGGCCACCGTAGCTTCGGGGCGATCCCGGCGGAGGAGAAGCCTACCAAGGCGAGCTGAGCTGGGGTCCAAGCCGGGGACGAGATGCGGCGGTCCGACACGCGACTATGGGCGACGGACGAGCTGCGAGCCTGGCACCGGGAAAGTTACGAGTGCGGGGGGTGGAGAGCTGCCAGGGCTGAGCGGGCCCGGCCTCGTCGCCGGGGGTGGCCGTTGGGAGCGGCCTGCGCCGCACTTCCATGGGCGCTGCAGGAAATGGGGTGAGGAGGGGGAGATTGCATCAGAGAAGATATATATATATATATTTTATATATATATATATATATATGTATATATATATATATAGGGCCCGGCCTCATCGCCGGGGGTGGCCGGCAGGAGCGGCCTGCGCCGCGCTTCCATGGACGCTGCAGGAAATGGGGTGAGGAGGGGGAGCTTGCATCAGAGAATATATATATATATATATATATATATATATATATATATATATATATATATATATATATATATATATATATATATATATATATATATATATATATATATATATAGCTAATGACCTCTAGCCTAGTGGTTAAGAGAGATGCATGCGGCCCGAGTGGTCAGGAGATCGATTCCCGGTAGGAGCGTTCGCCACATTTACCTCTTTCAATATATATATATATATATATATATATATATATATATATATATATATATATATATATATATATATATATATATATATTAATAACCCATATATTAGAATAGATATATATATTAATAACCCATAATAATATAAATAATGGTATATATTTATATTATTTATATAATATATATATAATATATATATAATATATAATATATAATATATATATATATATAAATAAAATATATATAATATATATATATATGTTTTGGGCTGATATGCATATATAAATTAATTTGGGCTTTAAGTAGACTATTAATTATGTTGATTCTTAGGCCTCAATAAATCATTGAGTCAATTGATTTAAACAGAAGTATTATATATAACTATTTGGGCTCAACAATTTTCATAAAAAGTAATTTTGGATTCGATATAAGTTCTATATAATTAGATTATGGGCAAACAGTTTAAATCTGAGGGCTTTGGACTTATTCTTGGTTTTCAAGTATATAATTAAATAGGTTTATATTGGTATATATGAATTCCCAAAGGTTGTTATGTATATAATGATATTTTAATATATTCTAAATAGGGTTTCATATATATAATAATTCTTTATAAATTAGTCTATAAGTATTTTCTAAATAAATATATATCTCTATTAAATAATTTTTCTACAAAATTATTCGTAACAGAATTATAGTATTTGGTTTGGGTCTCTATTCAATATATTACTATATTATTTTTATGGTTTTGTAAAAAGGGTTTTGACCTAAAACTATTATGGTAATATTTTCAAGCCTAAAATTTGTCCTTATCCCAAAAAGGATTTGCAAAGTATCTACGTAAAATATTTTGACTAATAGAGATATAATCTCATAAATTATATATATATCCTTTATGTAAACTCTTCAATTTTAATTCCTTGATTGCAACTAATCATATTCCTATCTTCTTGCCAAATTCAGACTTTTTTGCATCGATCCTAGCCAATTGGACTATCCTGGACGTAATGGCGATATCGATTCACCAGCTAAGGACCCCAGGCGAGTACATTTCTGATAATTTTTGTATTTGATCATCTCTATGATTCATGTATTTAGTAGTGTCTTACATTGATATTCTGTTGATTCTCGACACAATGGACACACGGTATAGTAGTTATGCATTCTTTATATGTTATTTTCGTGACTTACATGTTTATCCTGTTTCGTGACCTATTGAATCCATGAGTACTAGTCGGGCAAAAAAGTACACTAATAGACATGTAAACATATCTAAAAATATCCCATTAGGTCTGATCGTGTCTGATAGCAGTCGCACAATTTACGTACGGGGTACCGAATTTATCCTTTGTTGTTTACAGGTGAAACGTGTATTTCAACTCACTAGTTAGAGGTATTCTTGCTATATTACAGTCCTGTTTTAGTCGTTCATCATAGTTACATCATTGTCTTGATTGCCATGCTATCCTGTTTTTACTCACATGTATTTTGCAATGATTTTCTGCTGACCCACTCATCATGTACTTCGTATTATTTATTATTTTTTATAGATTTTGTCAAATTATTGAAACTGTTGTTAGAATGTACTCATTCCATTTCGGACTGAAAACTAACATTTTTCAGGTTAGTCGCGGCTTCTCTTAGACTTTGGGAGACATGGCTATGCTGAGGTCAACCTAGAAGATTAGTTAGATAGATTAGTTATTTTATTTCATTTTGTGAGACAATATAAAACTTTTATGTTGTAAAATAATTAATTTGTGAATGAGCAAACTAAGTTTTTTTTATTATTTGATTATGAGCATCATGGCCTTGACAGCGTTCTACCGTCGACACTACGGCATAGACTGGCTTGAACACGCACTCGTATCCCGAAAAGCGGGTATAGGTCATGACAGAGGCCCCACGACAGAAAGTAAATCATTTCTAATATTTCTAACACCTTCCTCTATCACCCCAAAATTCCCAATATTCATCTCATTAAGTCCGGTGTATACATTCACTTGCATCGTCGTAATTTTTGTCCTCATAATCCATTGAATCTCAATAAGAGGATTATGCTAGTTTGTGCCCGACTTGTCGTATCATGACTTGATATTTAAAACCATAAATTCTATGTTATTAATCTCTGAATAATTATTTTTTATGTTAAATTTTACAATATTAAATTAAATATCAATTGCATAATAAGGGATAGGAACTATGAACAATTTACAGGTATGTCACTAGTTGCCTACGATTTACTTTCACCATGTCAACCATGCTTATTATGATTAATTTATATTAAATTGTAATAGTCCAGAATTAATATAAATTATATTTTATTAATAATATACTTGTGAACAAAGTAACAGATGTAGTAACCTAGACTAGTTTAGATACTTTGAACCTAGTTGTTTTAAACTCAAACTTCGTGATAATTTTTCTATCAAATAAATCATGTACCCTTTGATATGAACTCATAATTATCCCTATTTTTTTCAAGTAAATTCAGAATAAAAATATTAATTTTTTTAGTATAATTGGTTCCAAATAAATAGGTAAGTTGGCCATATTGTGTCATTAATTAGACATACTAACTATATAATTATTTCTTGTACATACTAACTATATAATTATCCCATCCACGACTGCCTTAACAATTCCTTAGAAATTATTCGGTCGCCTTTGAACCATGGATTCGTATTCTATAAATATCACCTTGGAACCCTTTATCGCTTTCATTTTCCTCCTATTTTAGAAGGACGAAATCCCTCGTGCCGAGTATCCCCTTGAGTTGTTCGATCACTTATGACCACTATAATTAGCCATTACCAACCCGTGGCTATATCCTCTTCCTAAAACAATTCGTCTTTTCCCTTGATCCTAAGCCTACCATCGTGACCTTCTAAACCATTTGAACCCCCAATCGTTCTCTTAATCGTGCCATATCTTAAGGGTCTCTAATTTATTTTCTCAAGATACCATACAATTCCTTATTGCAGGATATCTTGATTAAAAACCCTTGATCATTTTCACTCTTGCATTAATTAACCATATCTACGATTATTTTCGTATTTATCTAATCACGTGTTGAACGTTGTGAATTGATTTTCTCATCGCTACCCCTTTGTGTTTTCTCACCCCCCTCCTAATTCTTAATTTCGAGGACGAAATTCTTTTAAGTTGGGTAGGATGTAAAACCCCTAAAATTTCTACTATTTTTTATTAAATTTAGTACTGATTTAAAATTTTCGTAATACACGTCGCGTAGTCGTATTATACGTCGCGCACGACTTTTATTTCTTTTTCGAATTTGCTCGACGAGTGCGAATATGTGCGAGCGTACATATTTTTGAAAAACATTATTTTTATTATTTTATGGTTTCAAAGAAATATAGACAATAATTATTTCTAGCTATTATTTTCAAGTTTACGATTTTAATTATGAAAGCCTTTTTCGTTAATAGCAGTTATTAATAATAAAATATATTCTTAGGCATACATATATTTCCTAAATATTTTGCTAGTTTATTTTAAATAAAAATGTAATTTTTGAGATTTACTAATATTAATATTTTATTATTCAAAAAGATATTTAAAAATATTTATTATTTTTGAAATTAATATTATTGGTATTTTAAAAAATATATTTGGAAGTTATTGTGGCCATTTAAATCCTAATTTGATTTTTTTGATTTATTTAAATTGTTAAATATTTGAAGTTTGATTTATCCCAATTTATTTTAAGCCAAAAGCATTTAATTAGATTTAAATTAATTTGGATTAGATTTGGATTTAGATTTGATTGATTTTGAATTTGTAGCAAATTATCTATTTTGGGGTTTAAATTAAATCCTAATCCATATCTAAGTGGAAATTCCCACATCCTTTAAATAGGCAGGTACTCCTCCACATTATTCATCTCCCACAAATTTCCTCCATAAATCTACGTGCATCGTGTCCGTGTTCATCCATAAATCTTATTCCATAATTACAATTACATTTATCTCCGTGTCGACAATCCCGACACAAATAAATCCTACGCCTAATATTGCCATCCATCCTCTCCGTCGTCTTCTTCCCCGCCTCCTCGACAAAACCTTATGACTACCACGGCTCCCAAAATTTCAGCCAACCACCACTGCCCTTGTCCGACCACCTCCCTCGTCCCCGACCAAACAACACCATTACAACCAACACCGCCACAGCGTCCCCGTCGACCACCCGTCGACTCCACGACCACCACCTCAACCATTCTCCATCACCCATCATCACCACTTCCGCCACCACCCGTCGTCGCCGTCACACCAACAGCCCCGCCAACACCCGACCAATTTCCGGCCAACAACCAGCCTCGACACACCCACACCACCACCCAAACCACCCTGCCACCACCAGCGCCTAACCCATCACCACTGCTACAATCCGCAGCCCAAAACCCCAAGGAAAAATAACCAAGACCCTTACCTCTTCCCGACGCCGCAGTCGACTTTCGCCCGTGCGCCGCTGTGTGGCCACCTTTTCGTCACCAGAGCTCCTCGAGTCACCGGCGAACTGCCGCTCCGCCCGTCCCGATCCGGCTAACCTCCGCGCCCGACCACCGCAGCTCCTCTCCTCTACCGTCCGCCGCCACCTAACGCCGCCTTCCCGAAAACCCCCTCGACGAATCCCTACTCCAACCCGATCTCCCCGCTCCGCTTCCACGAGCAGCCTCCGCCGCCCGCTTCCCGTTCTCCTTCACCACTCGCCGTCCTCTCTTCCGCCGCGTCCGGCTTCGCCGGAGCTCCCTCTCCTCTGGCCGTCGACCGTCGCCTCCCCTTTTTCCACCAACCACCGCGAGCCCTAACCGCCGATGACCACCGCCTCCGCCAGCCGAACCCATCTCCTCCGACTTCCCGATCACTCCGTGCGGCGCCGGAGCTCACCGCCGCCCATCTGTCCGCCGAGACCGCTACCCCTCCTGAGCGCCCCTCTCTCCTTCCTCTTGTTCGACCTCTCCCCCTCCGTTCACCCTCTCTCCCTCTTTCCTTTTTTTTATTCTGAGTTTATTTTTGTTTGTTGCTTGGTGTTCTCCTCAAACGAGGAGACAACAGAGAGTTGGTTCTCCTCGGGACTGAGAGTCCAACAGCGTTCGTATTTATTAGTTTATTTATTTATTTTTTATTTTATTTTACTTTTTATGGTTATTGTTGTTATATTTATTATTATATCTATTTATTCTATTATTATTATTATTATTATTATTATTATTATTATTATTTCCATTATAGTTACAGTACAGGTTTCTAATGTAGTATTAGTTCTATTATTATTTTATTATTCTATTATTACAATTATTAATATTGTTATAGTATTTTGTTGTTGTAGGTATTTTAAGAAGATCAACCACTAAAGTTTTCTTAATTTTATTATTATTACTATTATCTTGTTTTCTATGTATAATGGGGGAAGAAGCTGGGCTATTTTACTGATTTAATATAATTATTATTATTCTCACTAATTTATTATGGTTATTATTGTGGTTACTTGCAAAACTACCTATTTGCTAAATATTATTATTTATAAAATTTTATGAAAATATTATTTTTCTAGACTTATAAAAGAAAACTATTTTTTTGTATTATAATTACTTTTCTAAAAATCATATAGTTATTATTCAATTTCCTTTATTTTTCCATCCGTGACTCAATCCCTTATTCCTATTCCTTCGCCAATCCTGTCCTTCCTCCTTATGTCAACCCTAACTAAATTGACCGTTCTGGACCCGATGCACCGATCCGTACCACCATCCGAGGTCCCCTTGTACGATTGTTACACCGAAATTGTAGTTCGTGCCACCGTGATATTCGCAGCATACCAGGCGTCCTACCAGGCAAGATACCTTATCATTTGTTGTTTACTTATTTTTAGCTCATATTTCATGTATTATTTATTTTCTTTATGTAAAAACTGTGATACATGGCATAACTGTTAGAACTTATTGTTCATTTATTTTCCTGCTATGTATTATTTTCTCACATTAAACCTAGAATTAAGGGACCACCTTGTGTGTTGCATTCATTGGCCTTGACACGTTGTAACACGAGGTTGTGTGTCGCATATAGAACACGGAAGTGCGTGATTGGCTGGCCACCAGTACGTACAAACCGTGCGATAGGAATAACCGCTAATAGAGGTTGCATGCTAGTTTGACTTAGCGGTTATAGTGGTTTTGTGTTGTGGATACAACACAGTAGGCATTGGGCGGGGAGGACAATTCCTTAGCGTATGGGCTTCGATGCACTTCCCTTGTGACCCGGACTCTCCGCTGGAGATACGGGGTTGATGACCCAAGATTACTGACGGCCACTGACGATTCCGCGGAACGTCATGCTTTTACTGATGGGGCCTCTGGTGCCCAAGGGGGACTACGCCGATCCTATTTAGCCAGGGCCCATGCGTAGGAAGGATTGTTCTTAACTATATTTCACTTAGAACGGTTAGGTACCTTTATCCGTTAGGTATGAGTAATTTTGGTTTGGGTACTTGTATCTGACCGTGACTTGGAACAATAACTTGTCGCGGATTAGTTCGTCACATCTTGTCCTTGTTTGGTTGTAGGTGTGACTTACTACTTCGATGAGAAGGTATTGAACCTTGTTGGGGTCTGGATACTATATTGGATTCATAGCATGGGAAGATACATTACCGTGAACTAGTTTACCATCTCCTGTCCTTGTTTGGTTGGGGGGATGGTACGCTCGTTCAGTAGGTGCGTATTGGAACATGTTATAATTCGATTTACTTATTTATTTGAGCAATATTGATTCAATTTATATGGCATGATATTATGTGTCTTGTTACGTCCCTCTGAGGACCTGGTTATCTCTCCAGGTGTGTGCTCTTGTCTTTCGCAGGTGCTTTAGCTCTAGCCGTGTTCATTGCTATTTTTCGAGGATGATTGCACTTGGATCGTCTTCGCTTCGCTCGCCACTCATTTCATTTTCTGTGTACTTTTCCTTATTTTGTTGGTAGTGGATTTGTCTTCGCCCAACATATTGTATCAAGACAAATTCATTCAGTTTATATGACATCTTTATTTCATTTATTTTGCGTGGATGAGATTAGTTATGGTTCTACTGCATTTTATAGCTTATGTATTCATACGAGTATTCCATATATTGGAGTGTACTTCATATGAATACAGCTGGCATGTCTACGTTTCTAGTCCTACGTATTTTGGGACTGGGGCATTACATGTTTTTGTGGTAGCCCATACAGGTCGTGATAAATTGTTTGGTTACTTTACCGTACCAAGCAAGCCTGCGTATAGGATTAGAAGTCTAGGATCTCATCCACATACTTGACCTTTTCTTCGACTCCATATTCGACCGACTCATCGACTGCATCTTGCTTGATTCCTTCCATCATAATTATTATCTTCACTTCGTGCTTGCTAGAGATTGACCCTACTAGTTAGATGTCCCAAACACCCTTAGCTTAATTTTTAAGTTGGGTAGAACACCCCACGACCTGACACACCCTTGACCATTAAGGAAATACCAATGGTATTATCTAGACCATAGAGACTCGAGGAATTTAACCCATTTGGTCAACCAAGCCTTGGTCAATAAAACCGTAGAATGATGGTATAGGAATAAACAAGACTTAGATCCTTATGACTCTTAGACTATTCATATTTGTTCTTTATTTCGATCTTAATCTCGTGCCTATATATTTTTTTTACTATCTAGACTAATGATGCTAATGTAGCCTAATTTTTGCAAGCTCAAATCTTTATCAAGCTTGTTCATGACATATGTTATTGGAAGAATTCCCACTAACATAGCGTCTAATCAGAACCGGTACAGGATGGTCTGATCAACCAAGTGCACTTGGTTCGCTTTTTGCCTATTATTCTACGTGGATAGGGACATAGTTAAGCTTGTCCTTTAGAGTTCCATCCACGACTGCCTTGACAATTCCTTAGAAATTATTCGGTCGCCTTTGAACCACGGATTCGTATTCGATAAATATCACCTTGGAACCCTTTATCGCTTTCATTTTCCTCCTATTTTAGAAGGACGAAATCCCTCGTGCCGAGTATCCCCTTGAGTGGTTCGATCACTTATGACCACTATAATCAGCCATTACCAACCCGTGGCTATATCCTCTTCCTAAAACTATTCGTCTTTTCCCTTGATCCTAAACCTACCATCGTGACCTTCTAAATCATTTGAACAACCCCAATCGTTCTCCTAATCGTGCCGTATCTTAAGGGTCTCTAATTTATTTTCTCATGATACCATACAATTCCTTATTGCAGGATATATTGATTAAAAATCCTTGATCATTTTCACTCTTGCATTAATTAACCATATCCACGATTATTTTTGTATTTATCTAATCACGTGTTGAATGTTGTGAATTGATTTTCTCATCGCTACCCCTTTGTGTCTTCTCACTCCCCTACTAATTCTTAATTTCGAGGACAAAATTCTTTTAATTTGGGTAGGATGTAAAACCCCTAAAATTTTTACTATTTTTTTAATTAAATTTAGTACTGATTTAAAATTTTCGTAATACACGTCGCGTAGTCATATTATACGTCGCGCACGACTTTTATTTCTTTTTTAAATTTGTCCGACGAGTGCGAATATGTGCGAGCGTACATATTTTTGAAAAACATTATTTTTATTATTTTATGGTTTCAAAGAAATATAGACAATAATTATTTTTAGCTATTATTTTCAAGTTTACGATTTTAATTATGAAAGCCTTTTTCGTTTATAGCAGTTATTAATAATAAAATATATTCTTAGGCATACATATATTTCCTAAATATTTTGCTAGTTTATTTTAAATAAAAATATAATTTTCGAGATTTACTAATATTAATATTTTATTATTAAAAAAGATATTTAAAAATATTTATTATTTTTGAAATTATTATTATTGGTATTTTAAAAAAATATATTTGGAAGTTATTGTGGCCATTTAAATCCTAATTTGATTTTTTGATTTATTTAAATAGTTAAATATTTGAAGTTTGATTTATCCCAATTTATTTTAAGCCAAAAGCATTTAATTAGATTTAAATTGATTTGGATTATATTTGGATTTAGATTTGATTGATTTTGAATTTGTAGCAAATTATCTATTTTGGGCTTTAAATTAAATCCTAATCCATATCTAAGTGGGAATTCCCACATTCTATAAATAGGCAGGTACTCCTCCACATTATTCATCGCCCACAAATTTCCTCCATAAATCTACGTGCATCGTGTCCGTGTTCATCCATAAATCTTATTCCATAATTACAATTACATTTATCTCCGTGCCGACAATCCCGACACAAATAAATCCTACGCCTAATATTGCCATCCATCCTCTCCGTCGTCTTCTTCCCCGCCCCCTCGACAAAACCTTATCACTACCACGGCTCCCAAAATTTCAGCCAACCACCGCTGCCCTTGTCCGACCACCTCCCTCGTCCCCGACCAAACAACACCATTACAACCAACACCGCCACAGCGTCCCCGTCGACCACCCGTCGACTCCACGACCACCACCTCAACCATTCTCCATCACCCATCATCACCACTTCCGCCACCACCCGTCGTCGTCGTCACACCAACAGCCCCGCCAACACCCGACCAATTTCCGGCCAACAACCAGCCTCGACACACCCACACCACCACCCAAACCACCCTGCCACCACCAGCGCCTAACCCATCACCACCGCTACAATCCGCAGCCCAAAACCCCAAGGAAAAATAACCAAGACCCTTACCTCTTCCCGACGCCGCAGTCGACTTTCGCCCGTGCGCCGCTGTGTGGCCACCTTTCCGTCACCAGAGCTCCTCGAGTCACCGGCGAACTGCCGCTCCGCCCGTCCCGATCCGCCTAACCCCCGCGCCCGACCACTGCAGCTCCTCTCCTCCACCGTCCGCCGCCACCTAACGTCGCCTTCCCGAAAACCCCCTCGACGAATCCCTACTCCAGCCCGATCTCCCCGCTCCGCTTCCACGAGCAGCCTCCGCAGCCCGCTTCCCGTTCCCCTTCACCACTCGCAGCCCTCTCTTCCGCCGCATCCGGCTTCGCCGGAGCTCCCTCTCCTCTGGCCGTCGACCGTCGCCTCCCCTTTTTCTACCAACCACCGCGAGCCCTAACCGCCGATGACCACCGCCTCCGCCAGCCGAACCCATCTCCTCCGACTTCCCGATCACTCCGCACGGCGCCGGAGCTCACCGCCGTCCATCCGTCCGTCGAGACCGCTACCCCTCCTGAGCGCCCCTCTCTCCTTCCTCTTGCTCGACCTCTCCCCCTCCGTTCACCCTCTCTCCCTCTTTCCTTTTTTTTTATTCTGAGTTTTTTTTGTTTGTTGCTTGGTGTTCTCCTCAAATGAGGAGACAACAGAGAGTTTGTTCTCCTCGGGACTGAGAGTCCAACAGCGTTCGTATTTTATTAGTTTATTTTATTTATTTTTTTATTTTATTTTACTTTTTATGGTTATTGTTGTTATATTTATTATTATATCTATTTATTCTATTATTATTATTATTATTATTATTATTATTATTATTATTATTATTATTATTATTATTATTATTATTATTATTACTATTATTATTATTATTTCCATTATAGTTACAGTACAGGTTTCTAATGTAGTATTAGTTCTATTATTATTTTATTATTCTATTATTACAATTATTAATATTGTTACAGTATTTTGTTGTTGTAGGTATTTTAAGAAGATCAACCACTAAAGTTTTCTTAATTTTATTATTATTACTATTATCTTGTTTTCTATGTATAATGGGGGAAGAAGCTGGGCTATTTTACTGATTTAATATAATTATTATTATTCTCACTAATTTCATTATGGTTATTATTGTGGTTACTTGCAAAACTACCTATTTGCTAAATATTATTATTTATAAAATTTCATGAAAATATTATTTTTCTAGACTTATAAAAGAAAACTATTTTTTTGTATTATAATTACTTTTCTAAAAATCATATAGTTATTATTCAATTTCCTTTATTTTTCCATCCATGACTCAATCCCTTATTCCTATTCCTTCGCCAATCCTATCATTCCTCCTTATGTCAACCCCAACTAAATTGACCGTTCTGGACCCAATGCACCGATCCGTACCACCATCCGAGGTCCCCTTGTACGGTTGTTATACCAAAATTGCAGTTCGTGCCACCGTGATATTCGCAGCACACCAGGCGTCCTACCAGGCAAGACACCTTGCCATTTGCTGTTTACTTATTTTTAGCTCATATTTCATGCATTATTTATTTTTTTTATGCAAAAACTGTGATACATGGCATAACTTTTAGAACTTACTGTTCATTTATTTTCCTGCTATGTATTATTTTTCTCACATTAAACCTAGAATTAAGGGACCACCTTGTGTGTTGCATTCATTGGCCTTGACATGTTGTAACACGAGATTGTGTGTCGCATGTAGAACACGGAAGTGCGTGATTGGTTGGCCACCAGTACGTATAAGCCGTGCGATAGGAATAACCACTAATAGAGGTTGCATGCTAGCTTGACTTAGCGGTTATAGTGGTTTTGTGTTGTGGATACAACACAGTAGGCATTGGGCGGGAAGGACAATTCCTTAGCGTATGGGCTTCGATGCACTTCCCTTGTGACCCGGACTCTCCGTTGGAGATACGGGGTTGAGATCCAAGATTACTGACGGCCACTAACGATTTTGCGGAACGTCATGCTTTTACTGATGGGGCCTCTGGTGCCCAAGGTGGACTACGCCGATCCTATTTAGCCAGGGCCCATGCGTAGGAAAGATTGTTCTTAACTACATTTTACTTAGAACGGTTAGGTACCTTTATCCGTTAGGTACGAGTAATTTTGGTTTGGGTACTTGTATCTGACCGTGACTTGGAACAATAACTTGTCGCGGATTAGTTCGTCACATCTTGTCCTTGTTTGGTTGTAGGTGTGACTTACTACTTCGATGAGAAGGTATTGAACCTTGTTGGGGTCCGGATACCATATTGGATTCATAGCATGGGAAGATATGTTACCGTGAATTAGTTTACCATCTCCTGTCCTTGTTTGGTTGGGTGGATGGTACGCTCGTTCAGTAGGTGCGTATTGGAACATGTTATAATTCGATTTACTTATTTATTTGAGCAATATTTATTCAGTTTATATGGCATGATATTATGTGTCTTATTATGTCCCTCTGAGGACCTGATTATCTCTCCAGGTGTGTGCTCTTGTCTTTCGTAGATGCTTTAGCTCTAGCCGTGTTCATTGCTATTTCTCGAAGATGATTGCACTTGGATCATCTTCGCTTCGCTCGCCACTCATTTCATTTTCTGTGTACTTTTTCTTATTTTGTTGGTAGTAGATTTGTCTCCGTCCAACATATTGTATCAAGACAAATTCATTCAGTTTATATGACATCTTTATTTCATTTATTTTGCGTGGATGAGATTAGTTATGGTTCTACTGTAGTTTACAGATTATGTATTCATACGAGTATTCCATATATTGGAGTGTACTTCGTATGAATACAGCTAGCATATCTACGTTTCTAGTCCTACGTATTTTGGGACTGGGGCGTTACAGTTGATACTTTGTGTCCGTCCCGAAAATGGGTGTCGATGTCATAATATTGACACTGAGTATTGACACTAGGCAGTACATATACTATGAGGTGTCCATTGACACGAATGACTACAGTACACCAACACATTCATGTTGCGAGGTTATGCGATTATTCATGGTGATGACATCACATTAGTTGATAGAGATATTATTATTCTTGTTTCTAGATAGTTTATGATTGACTGAACTTACAAAATTCTAGACATGGGGTGGGAAGAATGTGACAACAGTATCAGACTCATTTCTAGTTGGTATGTTTGTTCTAGTGTGTCATTATCATTGTATCAGAGCTTTGACATTTGTTTTTTTTAGTTTGTCCTTGGTTTCACGATACGGTACTTAGGACAATAGCTTGCTGAGGAGCTTGTGAGTCTCGGTGGCAAAGTTTGATATTCCAGTACATGTTCGCACTTGCATAACACGTAGACTGTATATAGTAGATACCCTTAGTTCATATTTCCTTTTCTGTACATTGGCATGTTATATGTATCTTGCTATGTCCCCTTAGGACCTGGTGGTCTCTCCAAGTATTCGACTGAGCGAAGTTGGTTGCTGATCATGATGGTTGCTATCTACTATTTTAGATATCTCTTGCAATTACATATTCATCTCTATTTATTTGCATTATGCTTGTTAGCCTAGTATTTGTAAACTCAAGTTATTCTTTTGAGTCTATTTGGACAAATGTAGCATGGGGTGCACACTATGTTATATCTTGTTTATTCTTATATTCTATCTTACTGTGGATTGAGACTTTGATATTATTGATTAGTACTATAGATAATTGGTCGTTACTGTACACTTATACGTATTCGAACTGGGCTGGAGTCTACGAGATACGTAGCTGGCATGTATACGCATTTCTAGTCCAACGTATTTTGGGACTAGGGCATTACATGTTTTTGTGGTAGCCCATACAAGTCTGAGCAAATCATTTCGGTTACGTTACTATGTCAAGCTAGCCTACAGTAGGATATTGTATTAGGATCTCAATCCACAATTGCTTTGAAAATTATTTTGTTTTCATCTATCGCTCTTCGAACTCATAATTGAAGTCGATCATCCTTCTTGAACTCCTTGTCTTGGGCTCTCGTCTTTTCCTATGTCGGAAGGACAAATACTCGTACTTGAAGAACCAATTGGATTATATTCTATCATAGCCTAGAAGTTAGTTGATAGAGTGTTTTAAAAAGGAATTAGTTACTTGAAGAACCAATTGGATTATATTCTATCATAGCCTAGAAGTTAGGAAGGGTTTGGGTAGACGCCTCAACTAGATATACCGAGTGGATTGGACTGGCAAAATAGAATTCTTATAGGAGACTTAACCCTAACGAGAGATTCTAGCATCAATTAGCTACACCCATTCTACCATCCACCTATGATATAGAGATACTATATAGAGATGGGCTAGAGGTATAGCACGGTTTAAGTGAAGATTAGTAAAGAATGCAAGTTATGTTTCTCAATCACAATAAATGAAGTGACTAGTAGAATATATGGTAGAATTTTAGAGTTAGATACGGTTTTCCAAATAGAATATGATCACCCCAATGAAAGACTGCAGTTGAAAGAATTCAAAGGTCTTGTTATGGATAGGATGATTCGATAAGGTATGGTAGAATCCTTTAAAGATAATTTAAGGTTGAAATAATGTTTAGAAAATATTTATTTGAAGGATATAAAAAATATGATGGTATGTATATGTAGAGTTACCTCGAACAGTGACCTGAAGGATCTTTACTAGGGAGATTCTTATCAAGGGAATGAATCAAAATAATGCGTGATGATAAGTTATGCCATGTGTCGATCTAGGAATATTTGTTTGAAGAATGGCAAGGATGGTATTAGACTAGATGTACTCCTATATACATATAAGGAATAGCTTAAAAGGGCCTATTAACAATCATGACTAGAAGATTAGTCGATTGGTAAGTGGTTGTATCATATATGAGCATTGTCTAGCATTAGCATGCCCATTACCTATAGTAGTAGAAGGGTTGGACATAACAGACCAATTTTAGCATAAAAATACCATATTGCTAGGAGAGAGGATTAAAAAAATCCAAACCACAGAAGTGGGTGAACTGGTTGGAATCAAGATATATGACCAGTAAGGTAGTATAACTTAGAACATGACTTTAGAGATTAGCTAGTCTCATTCTTAGGAAATCTTGATAGATAGTTTATGTTTTAGAATGAGTCCATGGTCGTAAACTTCAGACATATTGATCATTTGAAGCCCAAGATCGCTCTGGTAACTACAAGTGTAGTTTGCCATCGACTGGTTCGACTGGCTGGCAGAAGCAAAGGTATATTTTATTGACTTGAGATCGGGATACCATCAGGTAACGATGCAAAAAGATGATATTCCAAGGACATCATTCGGAGTTCGGTACTGATTGTTGATGCTATTTGGATTATCGGATGCGCCTGTTGTATCTATGCATTTGATGAACAAGGTGTTCAATCAATGCCTATACTAGTTATGGTAGCTTTGATTATATTTTATCGTAGTATAGAAATTATATTGATAAAATATTTCGTAGGAGGGTGATTATCTAAGGTATATACGAGTAGGGTATAACAAATATGCTAGAAATACCAACTATAATGGTGGCAATCTATTTTTTACAAGTTTTAGTTTGGTAGAAATTGCAATTAGTCGATTGATAGGTATTCCTACACCTGCCCAACCAGATATGATAGATTAGAGACTTTTGGTATATATGAATAGAATGGCTTAGTAAGCCTTGTATTTAAGGCTGATCTAAGCCTGTATAGAGCCATTATTGTAAAAATAGGAATCCAGGATTATAGGACTAGGTAAATAATTAAGGTGGATAGAATTTCATAGATACTTTTCCAAGAAATAAGTTAGAATATAGTTTTGTGTGAAGCCTAACCCTAATAAGCAACCATGGAATTATTGGACCAAACCCTGCTATCTTTTGCCTAAGATAGGGCCTATGATAGAAGTACTAGAGAAATTATTATTAGCATGATATATAAATAGAGTAAGAAGACATGGGTTAGAAAAGACGACCATCCCTATACATGGTAAGACTAGCCTTAAAACGACCTATGGAAGTACAAGATTATAAGGATGACTGATAGGTTTATATGGATGTCTAGTTCAGCCTAGACCTTTATCCTGCATATGTTTGCAAAAACAAAAGTCTTTTATTTCACAAACTTTAAAGAAAAGTACAAGAGTACAATGAATTCTGGGAAAGTACAACTATAGGAATCCGATCTGAAGACGATCGCTTTATCCCTTGGACGATGTGAACTTTGAAGATGATATCCTCTGAAGAATGCAGCAGCACTTGGGCAAGAACTCATGATCTCTGATGATCTTGAATAATGATCCCCCTCATGAAGAACTTGAAACTCTATTTATAGAGTTCTAGAAATAACAATTTTGTAGTTATTCTGGATTGCGCACAATAAACTGCGCTGGAGACAGACTGCGCAGACTAAAAACTGTATTGGCCATTGGGCAGTTGCTTGATCGTGGGCTAACCGTATTCAGACGCGTGGTATTATTTGATTGAAATGCGCTTGGTCGTGTACAGACAGTTGCCACGTGGTGAACAATTGATGGCATGTAAGCCACATAATAAATGTCAGTTATCTTCAACAAGTTTGATGGATCGTGCCACTTGAATAGCGCTAGCTTCAGACTGCACTTAGATCTGGTCGATAGATTGTGCTGGCGTTGGACAGCTGGACCGCGCTGGGGTTTGGCATCTGGATCGCGCTAGGATTTGGACAGTTGTCCTAGAAGGCGGCGCGACACGAGAAACGAATAGACTCCTCGCTTTTCGGGCTGTCAGGCTGTCAGAAGATTTGATTTTCTTGTCAGGTAATGATGGCGTTGCCACGTCAGCCTAGCGCGCTCGGACATTAGCGCAGTTCAGGCTAGCACGGTTAATTTGTAGCGCAATCTGTCTACAGCGCAGTTCATTGAAGGATGCGCAATTTAGACTTCTCTGCCTATTTGATGGATGCAAGTTGATTTTTAGGACTTACAAGACCCCCTTCAAAGTTTTCGAAATTTGAAAATATTCAAAGTTTTAAAATACTTTGAATTTCGAATTTAAAATCAAGTTGCGCTTTGGTTGCGCGTTTGGAGGAATTAGCTCTGTCTTTTGCGGCGCAATCGGAGGCGACTGTTACGTTCATGTGAGAAGACTATAAATAGTTCCATCTTCTATTCTTTTAATCTTTACTTGCCTTCGATTTTTCAAGAGAAAGAAACTCCTCTCCTACTTCGACTTCTTCTTTCTCTTCTCATCATCAACATCAATGGCGCCCAAGCGATCGGCCACTGAGAAGGGAAAGGCTCCTGCCGAACCTTCGACTCGTGTTGCACCATGAGTATCTCGTCACGATACGGGCCACCCAGCTCTGCAAGGTGAATGACGAACCATGATCGAAACCCTTTTTAGGGTTTTTAATGTTTTAAACTTTTGTGCCTCTCTCTTTTTAGAGATTGATGGTAATCTCAACCACTTGCGCCACCCTGTTTAGGGTTTTGGCTGTATGTACAACAGTTTTTATTTTATGAAAACTATATCTTTGCGCAATCGGTTGGAAAGCGCTGACAGAATGATCAGCACAATCCATTGATTTGCGCATTTATGCGCAATCTGATGTTTTACACAAGTCAGCCATGCTAGCGCAAACTGATGTGTTGTGCAAGTAGGCTGGCGCAATCTGATGTCTTGTATACGTTGACTGTGCTGGCGCAATCTGATAGATTCTTTCACACAGCACAATTTGATGAACTGTGAATAAATTTTTTTGATTTCTTTTGCGCATACTGATATTTGTCTCTTTATTGATACAGTTAACCTCAAAGAAGATCCCAACTACGAGGTTCTTGCAGGATCTCTGTCTGAATTAGCATTCAAGGAAGATCTCTCTCATGTCTCTTTTCCTCAATATGCTTTACCGTCATCTCGGCAGACTGTCCTGATTGCACATGATAATGATACTTTATTGTGTCTGATGAACGAGCAGCCTATTTAAACCGCTGACACTGTCACCCATAAGAAACCTCTGTTCGTGTTTGGTGAGGCTTTTGACAAAAATTCTCAGCCAAGGCCTCGCATGGAGCAGAGAATCTTCCAAAGGGGCGAGAAGACGATATATTTGACAGAGATCTCCAGATGTCTCTCTCTGTCTAGATATGCTTTTGCAAGCTATCCCAGAAGAATGGAATAGGACATAACTCTGTTGCAGCAGGCCCGAGTGGGTAATATCTGTGTTAAGAAAGGGCCACACCACAAAGATATCTTCTACAGTTCTTCTGAGCGACATAGCTCTCTACTCAGGGGACTAAACCCGGTTACATCCTACCGGAAGATTCTTCTCTGCTGCTACCAGTAAGAACTCTAATATTCGTAAATGAGTTTACGAAGGTGGAAGGGAGGTATCCAGACCAAGATCTGCGGTTGACAGGTCTTGTGAACTCGGACAATAAAAGGTGGATCTGTATAGCCAATTGGATATTAGTCCAATTTGAAGATCAGCTTAAAGAAATTGATTTGTATCAGGCAGTGTACGCCACTGTCTATGGCTTTCCCCCGAATCCACATCTATTCCTCGCGTTGGCGGAGAGATACAATTATAGGACTGGAACTTTCATGACACCGTGCGTGGAAATTGGATTAGCCTTGCATGAGATGAAGTACATCTCAAATCTGCCGATGGGGGATATCCCCTATGAAGAGTTTGTTCCGACAAATGATGAGTTGGACAGACTGCATCAAGAGAATACCCGTATGGTAGATATTTCTGAAGAGCTACTCTGCCACTACAAGATTTGTTCTCTATACTACAAGAGTGGCACGGCCGGCATGTGCTATTCGACCAAGTGGTTGCCATATCTTTTCCTCAACCATATTACTGAGAAGAAGACCAAAGAACATGAGAACTACAATCCCAACTTCTTCAAACCGCTTAGCAATAGCGAGGTGATAGAGTTGATAGAGACGCACAACGAGATGGATATCAAGATTGAGGATGATCTTCAGTATCCTCCTTTCAAGGAAGGAGACATCGTCAAGAGCTTTATGAGGATGGGTTACAGACCCATGTCGAAGGAAGCCCAACTGGCAGGTTTCCTTACCAACTGGCTTCGACGATATGTCATTTCTAGAGCCAGTGCAGTTGACCACTTCCATCGCGGCGTACTGTTTGCTGCTGTCCGTCTAGTTTTCGGCTACCAGATGGATTTGTTGTCAGCAATGACATAAAGAATGAACGCCGACCTCCGTCTCTTTGTTGATTCGATGATTCGAGGAAAAGGCAAAAATGGATATTTTCCTCGGCTGGAACTGCCATATACATATGTTTTTGGATGGCTGCTTCTACACCATCCTTCCTTAAAGAACCCTGCTATGGGAGCAGTGAGTGGCAGTTTTCTAAGAAGATATTCTGGATGTAAGTGGATCTATACCACTTTGAAAGACTGCAGACGAGTCTTGAACCTGGGCAAAGGATGGAACTTCTACTGTGTTCCGCCTCCAGTTGGTTATGAATATGTACCAACAAACATGATCGACTCGGTGAGAGTGCCACCTTTGGGTCGTACAACCTTCGATTGGCTGAGGACGATTCGACCATCACATCTGGTATACCGGTTCGAAGATGAATGCTATCTTGAACCTTATCTCCCAAGTCGTTTTGTACGCCAATTCGGTTATGATAAATTTCATGTAGGCAATGCCATAACATGCCTACAGGGAAAAGGTTATTTGATTGATGGAGCCCGGGCTTGGGCCTATTACAATGCCCATGACACAAAGACAACGTTCTCGATGCCGACAAGGAGCGACCGTGACCCGCACATGCTGTATACTTATTCGATCTTTTATACATCAGCAAACACTTTTGCTAAGAACTTTAATTTAACAGACAGCTTTGCGACAGTGACACGATTTAGAAAAGGAGCACCTGTTTTGTTGCCTCCTGGTAATAATGAAGAGCACGAGCCGGCTGATGCAGCTCTAGAAGCTTTGAAGGAAGCCAACTTCCCTGAAGAAGTCTACGAACCGTTGTGTGTTTCTTTGAAAGTTGTAAGATCTCCGATCAAGGAGAAGAAGAGGAAGGCAGAAGAACCATCTTCTCCTGTCTCTAAGAAGAAAACTGCTGTAGACTCTTCGGAAAGGGTCACTACTCGATCGTAGTCTCGGCAACAGGCTGAGTCAGCTCACAGAGTAGAGGTGACGACCCCGACTTCCACCCAAAGACAAACACACGCTGCAGATGTAGAGAGCCCGAAAGAACCTCTACGCAGAAAGAAAATAGCTTTCAGAAAGAAAGTGGCTACCCCTCCAAAAGCTATCCATACATCTGTCATGTTAAGTGCTGCTGCCGGGGTTATGATGCCTTCTCCTACACCTGCTCCTGAGCCTCAACAGGTAATAGATACACAAGAAGGAGCTACCAGTACAGAGATAAGGGACAAGGTCACAGACACAAGGAAAGAGACTGTAGAAACAAAAGATGAGGCTGCAGAAGCGACCGTAACTCCGACCCCAATCAATGAGTTGGAATCATCTGTTAAAGTATTGCCATCTCCCACACTTGCAATAGAAGCTGCTTATCTTCCAGCTACACCAAGATTGCGTCGTGCTGAAGAAGATCGACTGATGATCGAGGCTTGGATGGATGCGATTTCGGCTTCCATGACATAGATCCAGTCGATGCAAGTGATGATGAGGAAGCACAAGAGAAGGAGGCGGATGACGAAGAAACAGCTGCAGAGGATGTTAATGACAATCTAACTCCTGAAGAGGATGCTGCTATCCATGCATCTCAGGAGAAGAATGTTGCTAATGAAGCAGCACCGGAGGAAGCTATTGTCCCCGATCAAAGAGGTATTGACTGATTTTAGTAATCTTCACTTATAAATCAGATGACTGATGTTTTAACTTTCATTCATACAAAGATTCATCCTTCTCCGATTCTTCCGGTATGTACTGACATAGTACAGATAGAGGCGATAGCCAGCGGCAGCCATCATCTATCAGACGGCTCTGAAGCGGGAAGTAGTCAGACAGTAATGTCTGAAACTACTTCTGCGAGGCTCCAGCCTATCCCATCAAATGACAATCTTATCATTAAACCCAGTTTTGGTAAGCTTGCCTTCATTTTGATCTTTTTATCTGATAGTCTTTAGTGACAGTAAACTGATGATGTTTACTTTATTTCGCAGAAGAGCATCTAGGAGGGGCAACTAGCTCCACAATGGCTCATTTGTCAAAAGAGGCTACGGCCCATGTTCAAGAAGCTGAACTTTTGCCTTCACAAACATCCGCTACTAAGCTTCTGTAGGAATAGCTGCTACACCTAGTGCAGTAGCTACCAATAAGTTTGTAGTTGGTTCTTTTACCAATTTCTTCTTCAGTTCCTTGGGACCTTTGGTAGAAAGGGTAATGGAGAAAGAGAATGTTGGTTTTATCACTGTCAGAAGTCCAACTTCTTATCTGATTAGCGGTATCCAAGATAAAGGTGATGAAGCTCAAGCTGCTTATCTTGAACATGTGCTGGATGAGCTGGAGGAATCAATTATGATTTACAAAGATCTTAACCGAGGGGAGGTAGAGCCACTGGTGAATGCCGAGTTTGAAAGGATGACTCGAGAAGCTGAGGTCACAAAGGCAGATTTCAAGAAATTTTTGGACACTTTTGCCACAAAATCTTCAGAATATGATTCTCATATGGATATAATAGCGTCTGCTGCTGGGGAAAAAGAGAAGAAAGTTGCTGATCTGAAGGCAGAGTTTGCTCGACTTCAAGAGGAGTTGAGAATCGTTCAACTTGCTCTTGAAGAAGAGACCACTCAACATCAAGCTGCAGTTCAACAACTAGACATTTTGACCCATGAGAAGAATGAGTTTGTCAAATCTCATCAAGATGAAATCACTCGCCGACTAGTGACCTTGCCAACATTTGACGCTGAATCTGGAATGGCGGAGGCTAGAAGGCGGGTGCTGGATTCTCGTGAAGAACGACTCCAAACCTTGAAGCAGCAGATAGCTAATCTGATGACCACACCGATTGAGTGAAAGAAAACCTCTTATATTTTCTCCTTTGTGATATGTCTTTTTGTAATGTCTTTTATCTTGATCAATGAAAAGACACTATTTTTGTGGCTCTATTATTTGTTACATATCCCATTATGGATATAAATAATAGCGATAGAAAATATATTCAGAGGTTCAGGACATGATATATTTCTTGATTTAGAAAATAATTATATTCATTATATCTGCTCAGAGGTAATGTGGACATGGCAGAATATAATTTTCTTTTTGAATATCATTATTTCAGTAGACAACTTAATCAGAGGTAATAAATACGTGACAAGTTATTGATATGGATAAACGGATGAGTCGTCAGAATATATGAACGAAATGAATCGTCGGGATGAACGGATGAACCGTCGTATGAATGGAATGAACGGATGAACCGTCGGATGAATGAAATGAACGGGTGAACCGTCAAATGAATGGAATGAATGGTTGAAAACGTCGAATGAATGGAATGAACGGGTGAACCGTCAAATGAATGGAATGAACGGATGAACCGTCGGATGAATAGAATAAATATTGTAAAGAATACGTCGCTTCAATTCGTGTAATCGACTGTCTCAAGAATCTCTGCCTATAAATAGAACAGAAATTTAGATGGAATGATCAATTTCACTTTTAACACAAAATGTCGTCTGAAGATGCATCTAAAAAGGCTGAAATTGTCCCCAAGGTTGAGGAAGTCATTGAGGAGCGTCCAGCCGAGTCAAACCAGCCAAAGCAGACGGAGGCGGGCGAAGGTTCGTCTGCACCCAAATTGCCAAGGGATATCTTGGACTTCCTAGTTGAGCCAGGGAAGACTGAAGAAGAAGAGGCCATAAGGATGGCCGCTTGCGCATTTCTGGTAAAATCGAGCAAGGATGTCCTCGGCTCTTTTGCCGACTATATTTTTGAAAATGACGGTAGTGGTCCTTGTCCTGTCTTTAAGAAGGACGATAGGGATTCTCACCCTTGATATCATGTAACATCGTTTATGATAAAATAAAATCAAATTTTATTTATGAACTGTCTTGTCATATTTACAATAAATCCCTTTTACATTCATACATAGTACTTTTTAAGGAACTTGTCGTTGATAGGCATCATTGCAACTCGACCGTCCAGCTCTGTGAGTTGATAGGCTCCATTTGAGAAGACTTTACTCACGATATAAGGCCCTTTCCATTTTGCATCGAACTTACCTTTGCTCATGTGAGTCATATCATGGGATGTCTGACTGTTAGAACGAGTTCTCCTTTCTGAAAGGCTCAGACTTTAACTTCGCAATTAAAAGTCTTCGAGATGCGGGCTTGATATAATTCAATATGTTGTTGAGCCAATAGCCGCTTCTCGTCGAGCGCCTCCAGTTTTTAAAGTCGAAGAAGATTATTGTTCTCCGTAGTAAGTTCGTTAACAATAGCAATTCTCAAGGAAGGAATTTGAAGTTCCAAAGGTAGAACTACTTCACAACCGTACACCAGAGAGAAGGGTGTACAGCCTGTAGGGTTGCGGACCGTAGTACGGTAGGTCCATAGACATTCTCTAAGCTTTTCACTCCAGTTTTGTCTGTTGGTAGACACAAACTTCTTAAGAAGCTTGATAATAGTCTTGTTGAAGGCTTCAGCCAAGCCATTAGCTGCTGGGTTGTAAGCTGTAGAAGCGACATTGTCAATCCGATGATCGTCACAGAACCTGGTAAACTTTTGACTGATGAACTGAGTTCCATTGTCGTGAATGATTCGTCGAGGTGCACCAAATCTGTAAATAACATGGTGTTTGACGAAGTTGATGACACTGCTGGTTTTGACTTCAGCCAAAGGTATAGCTTCGGCCCACTTGGAGAAATAATCAGTTATTGCTAATATAAACCGATGTCCCTTAGAAGAAGGAGGATTGATAGGACATATAATATCTATACGCTAAGCTTCAAAAGGCTAGGAAGTAGCAGTCGGATGAAGGAATTCCGATGGTTGATGGATGAAATCTGCATGGATTTGACAGGCTCAACATTTTCTTGCATATTCGATGGCATCAGACACCATAGAGGGCCAGTAGTAACCCATTCGTCGGATACAATCCTGCAGTTTAGGGCTGGGTTGATGTGCTCCACAAATACCATCATGAGCTTCATACAATACTTGCTTCGCTTCATCACCAGCAAGACAGCGCAAGAGTAGGTCGTCATAAGTCCGTCGATAAAGAGTTTTGGTAGTCTGATTGTAGTAGAATCGAAGAGATCGTCGACGAATACTCGTAGCCTTCTTAGGATCTTCAGAAAGTATGTCATGAACTATGAAGTCGATGAAAGGAGCTCTCCAATCTTCATTGATAACATTGACTTTGGTAAAGTTACTGAACTCAATGTTGCAATTGTTTTCAATGCAGAACAACTCTCTGTTGGAAACAACGACCACTTGTTGTCTTTTGACGAAAATTGCTAAGACTGCTGTGAGATTAGCTAAAGCATCTGCTTCAGTGTTACAAGCTCGTCGAACATATTCAATGAAGAAAGCCTTGAATGATGTAGCCATGTAAATTGTAGCCTCATGATAGGGTACTAGATCTTGATGGCAAACTTCGTATGTTCCTCTAACCTGATTGACAACCAGTTTAAAATTGTCGTAGACTTCAAGATATTCGACTTCCAGTTGTTTCGCTAACTGGAGTCCAATGAGCAAGGCATTGTATTTAGCCACATTGTTAGAGCATGGCTGATCTAAGGAATAAGCTCTTTGGATAGCTAATCCTTCTGGAGAGACTAGTACAATTCTAACTCATGCGACAATGGTCCCATTTGGTCCGATCCGGGATGCTCCATCGAAGAACAGACGCAAAATAGGAAATTCTTCAGAGATCATGTTTGATTCCAATGTTTTATCTGGAATTTCATCATAAAGCTTAGATGTCTCCGGAATAGGATGAGCTGCTAAAAAGTCAGCCAGTGCTTGACCCTTAACAGACTTTTATGGAACATAAACCATGTCGTATTGGGCTAGCAGAATGGCCCATGTAGCCAGTCGAGAATTGAGTGTGCTGGGCTTCTTCATCAGTACCCAAAGAGGATTAACTCGGGAAATAACATGAATAGGTTTGGCCAATAATATGATGCCGAGTCTTTTGAACAGCGAACATAAAAGCTAGGTATTCTTTCTCAATCGGACTATAACGGTGTTCAGCACCGATCATAGTACGACTAAGATAGTAGATGGCTTGTTCATGGCCTTCTTTGTTCTTCTGGGCAAGTAAAGCACCCAATGAATGATCCGTAGCACGGACATACATTAAAATGGTATGCCTGAGATTGATGGCACCAAGACTGGTGGGTTCATCAAATACCGCTTTATATCATCGAATGCTTGTTGACATTCTTCGGTCCAAACGAAAGATACGCCCTTTTTTTATTAATTGAGTAAACGGTCTGCAGCGTCCAGACAGATTTGAAATGAACCTCCTGATGTACGCAAGTCGACCTTGGAATCCTCGTAGCTTCTTTTAAATTGCATGGAGGACGCATCTCTTGAATGGCTTTGATCTTCTTGGGATCCACGTGTATACCTTTAGAGGTAATGACGAAGCCGAGAAATTTACCACTAGAGACACCCAAGAATGACTTGGTAGAATTTATTTTTAACTGATGTTGGCGCATTAGATTGAAGATAGTTCTTAAATCTTGAATGCGATCTTCCTTTAGACGACTCTTAACAGCAATATCGTCGACATAACATTCGACAGTCTTGCATAAATAATCTCGAAAGATGGTACTCATAGCTCGCTGGTAAGTTACACCAGCGTTCTTGAGACCAAATAGCATCACAGTGTAGCAGTAGACTCCACGAGGGGTGCGGAAAAGAAAGTATATATGTTTTTCATCTTTAGGGTTCATCCGAATCTGATTGTATCCAGAGAATTCATCCATGAAGGATATCCTTTCAAACCCATAAGTATTGTCGATCATGACATCTGTAATAGGAAAGAGGAAATTCATCCTTTGGACAAGCTTCATTAAGATCTCGAAAGTCAATACAAACTCGAACTTTGCCATTTTTTTCAAGACTGGGACGACGTTGGCTACCCAATCAGGATGTTGTTCTTCTCGAATAAAGTCACAAGCTATGAGCTTTTTGACTTCATCATCAATTGCGTCTATCATTTCTGGCTTGAATCGCCTTTGCTGCTGTTTGACTGGCTTTGTATTAGGCAAAATATTCAGTTTATGAGTAGCAACTTTGGGATCTAAACCTGGCATGTCTTCATAATTCCAAGCAAAGACATCAATGTATTCTCGAATAAGAAGAATTAATTCTTGTTTATCTGCCTCTGGAAGGTTCTTGCTGATGAATATTGGACGAGGTGACCCATGTTCTCCTACGTCAATTTGAACTAATTGATCTTCGGTAGGAGCTTCTCGTTGTTCGAATCGGAGTTCCTATTGGGTATCCATTCGTTGAGCCCAAGGATCTGTTTCAAGATTTTCTTCTATGTCTTCATCATAGCCTTCTGGGAGTTCAGCGGAGACCATGTTAGAAGATACGATCAATCGATGAACTTGACCGATGCTGGTATCGGAACCCCATGATCTGGAATCAGAAGAGTTAGAGCATTCCTCATTATCGTATTCGGAAACTTCTGGAGATAAGACCAGAGGTGAAGTATATCTGAGACCTCTTTTCGTCCTGCTATAGTATATCTCTGATTTTCTTTTGGAACAACTGTACGGATAGAAGTTCGTCTACCCTTGCCATAATTGAGGCCATTCTTGAAGTCATAACCCATCTTTCGGATGATATCTTTTGATTGTTGACTATAACGACGAAGTTGGAGACGTCCCATATCGTTATTTTTGCTATCATCCGTATAGCTGAATTTTTGTTCTGGCCCTTTACTAAAAAGTATTGGACTCTCACCTCTCTTTCGAGAAGGGACAACAAAATATGAGTCATCTGGATGTTCAAATAATACTTCTGTCTGAAGGGATTGTACGACCCCTATCGTAAATGACTGAAAGTTGTCTAGCATATCCAAATAGCATTTAGTATGATAAATGACATCAGTATACTGGAAAGTAGATGCTTTTTCATTGATTTGTACATCCATATTTACAACAGGACCTTTAGCCTTAGTCCGGCTTGGTCAGATCGATTACAAGAGGAGGAACAGAAGAGCGAGGAGGTTTAGGCTTGTTGCGACGAAGGTCGATAACAAGTGGCTCAGAAGAGGTGAGCTTCCTTTGATCTTTGTTACGACGGAGGTCGATAACTAGTAGCTCAGAAGAGGTGAGCTCCCTTTGATCTTGATTATCACCAGTTGATTGATTCTGGGCTGGTAGATGAATAGCTAGTGGTTTGGAGGATTGAGGATGAGAGACACGCCCTTTGACAGGTATGATGAGAGTGTCATTGGGTACTGCTTCCTGTTCTTCTTCACCATCTATGGCCAAAACTACCTTCATAAACTCTTCTTTGTACATACGAGCGTTATTGTAATATGCTTCAACGCCTTTAAAAGGGTAGAGATTCGCAACTTCTTTTTGGACTTCTCCTTTGTCATCAACGTATTTGAAACATTGATGGAGAGTAGAAGGAACAATGTTGTGTTCATGAAGGAATGGTCTCCCCAGAAGAGCATTGTAGGAACAACCATGGTTGTCTATAATGTAGAAGGTCACCTTCGTACGAAGATTGCCAATTTGGAGTTTTAGGCATATCTTGCCTAAAGGTTCACTTTTTCCCTGGTTGAATCCCGGGATGGTGGTGATAGTGCCGGATAGGCTATGCACTGGAATCTTCAGAGCATCCAACATCGTCTTAGGCATGATGCTGAGTGCTGACCCTGGATCTATCAGAATACGATCGACCTTCATGGTATCGACATATCCTGTAAAGTAGAGAGGAAGGTCATGTCGATTGTATTCCATCAACATGTCATCTTGTGTGAAGGTGATGTTGGGAATTAATTCCAGCACACTGTGATAGTGAAGACAAAGACCGGTTCTGATTCAGGTTTCTTGAGAAGAGTTAAGCAAGTGTCTGCCTGCATCAAAGCCTCACTCAGTGTTTCTCGAGTCTCTTTAGAGAGGCGTAAGAGCTTGAAGATAGACAGTCTAGCCGGTGTGTTGTCCAGTTGAGCCAATATATCAAAGTTATATGGCTTTTTAAGTCCAGAGGGGGAAGACTTCTTCAAAAGTTTGTCGAAGCGGACTTGTTGTTTGCCTTTGTCGGCTGCTGCCGGTTTAGGAGGAGTTGGTTCCGCAACTGGTAATGATGTAGAAAGGATAACTTCTGTAGAGACAGGCTGCACTGGAACAGCCTTGGAGGACGAAGCAGGATCCTCCTGAGTTTCAGGATGCTCCCGTTGATAGGTTTTCCCTGACCTGGTGCCCAACAAGATCTCCTCTTCAACTATAGGGTCAAAAGACTCCATATTGCAGCTCTTTGTCTTGCCCTTAGAGTGTTGCTTGGAGGAAGATAGAACTTTAAAATCTTTAATAAGATCAGGATGGATCCACATAATCTCGCCATTATCAAGGATAAGGGGACAAGACCTTCACTTTGTGGAGGAGGAAGATTCTCAATCTCAAGAGTGGCCCTGGGAATGGGGATGATGCCACTCTGTACCACTTGTGGCAGGAAAGTCACCAAACTGTACAGAAATTATATTGGCTGTAACAGTCTTTTCATCATGTTGGAGAGTGATGACACCGGCGTTGACCTAACTCTTGAATCTTGTCCTTTGAGCACATAGCATGCCCGAGTAGGATGCCCGATGAACCTGTGATAAATACTTAGGGTGGTCGGTCTTACTGACTTCATCAGGCTTCTTCGGGTCAGGAAAGTTGCTAATTTATTGCTCTTCAGTAAACAGTCGAAGATGCTCGCTGTATTATTTTTATCAAAGGAATACTCTACTTTTGGGCGAGGTTCCTTTGGTGGAGGTGCAGAAGGAGTAGAGGTATACGTGGGTTGAGCCACGTTAACAGCCAAAGATTTCTTGCTCTTGAGGTTGATATTCAAGGTTTCTTTGCCCTTGCGGTTGTTCTGGCGATTACCGCTACCGGATGCAGAAGATTCATCTCGATCGGGGTTAGACATATGTACCCCCAACTGTTTGAACTTTTCGGCACTCACTTCAGCTGCTTTAGCGTTGACAATGAATGACGTCCAGTCCTGGAACTGTGTCGACCCCGTTCACATGCTGATGATAGGCAACAAGTTTGACTTACAAGTGTCTATCGTTACAATAGATGGGGTTCCGGGAGGCATTTTAAGTGCTTCTCGGCGGAATCGTTCAATGAAACTCTCAGTAGTTTTATTATGTCTTTGCTTGATTTTGTTGAGGGCGGATATAGTCATATCGTTGATACCCTCGTAGAATCGTTCCAAGAATATCTGTTTGAGCCCGGCAAATAAAGTGATAGAGCCGTCAGGCAGGCTACGGTACCAATCATATGCTGTGCCGGCTAAGCAGCCGACGAAGACTCTAGGTAAGAAGAGCATCGCTTGGCTGGAGCTGGACAGTCATTACCTCGAAATGTTTAATGAACAGACTCGAAGAAGTGCTGCCATCAAACAGCATGATTGTAGGAATTTTATACTTTTGAGGGAATGGGACTTCTTTCTACTCTACTAGATAAGGTTGTTTGATCCCCAGCCTCTGTAGACCATATTTTTCTTTGAAGGCCTCGAACTGATTACGTAGTAGTTTTATAGCCTCATTAGCATCTCCTGAGGATGGAGAAGTAATAGGCTGGCTTACCGGGTTAGGAGGAGGAACAGCATGGTAAGCACTACCCCCAGCCCCTGAATGACTGGGTGTAACTTGAATAGGTATTGAGGCTACAGAAGGAGACGGTACCCCCAGACCTGTTTTGACGGGCACCGATGGTGCTATAATCTCGGGATTTACAACAGGTGCAGTCGGTGATACTGTATGTTGAGCTATGATAACAGTATGCATGCTTGCGATCATTTCAGCCATATTCTTCAATTTATCTTCCAGTGTGGCGATTCGTTGTTCTTGACTTGCCGAACTAGAAGCGTTTGGATCTTCAATAACAACATAGGCTGAAACTTCTCTGGGTACAGTAGAAGACACTGTCTGTTCAGAGCTTTCGCTATATGCATCGTAATCAGAGAAAGAATCGTCCCCTGGATGAGAAACAAAGAAGTGACCGGAAGGATCTTGAAGAAGATTTCCACGACCGGCTGTGTCTCGACTTCGAGATCGGGTGTGTCGGAATACTCCTTCAGAGGATTCATGAAGTAAATCCAGATATCATTGACTGGGCTTATGGAGTTTGCCGTGCTTTGAACACTTTATACCCCCGGTATCTCGGAAAGCCATGTTTACAGAGGCATAAAGTACCTTGTCTTCGTCTTCCGGTATTGGTTCAGAAGTTAAACGATCAAAGACATATCGTTTTGTCATATGTCAACAATACTTAATAACCACCTTGTGATTACAATGGTGTTCCAATGGTTGGGTTGGAGGTGTTGAGGTATTGTTCTGCTTCTACTTGAGGTGTTCCCGAAGATCAGGGATATATTCTTTGACGATATTCGGAACATGATTCTGATTCTTCAGATGCTTTGTCCCGTGAGTATATAGAGAAGTACTCAACTCGTTGGCATAGGTGTCAGGATTTTTCCTCCTGGAAGTTTGCTTTTGATGCAAGTTCGCTTTCGGCATTGGTTGCTTGCGTTTCATAGAAACTGGTCTATTGAGATAAGTTCGTAAATCGGCAAACTCACCCCCAGGAGATTCTGTCTGAGATACCAACAATTTCCTCTGCTTTGATCAGGACATCTGAAGAGTTGGGAGATCTTGGAAGTGTGCTACTGGAGTAGGCAAAATGCCTCTCTGATCTTTAACAGGGAAAGAAGAACTCTTGTTTGGGAGAGTTTTTGTACTATTTGGTGCCGAGGCACGTTCAGATGGATCTTCTGAGGTAAAAATCGGAGAAGACTGAGAAAAGACCAAAGGTCCTTTTCCTTTATTTTGTGAAGAAGGGTTGGCCAAAGAGCGCTTCCCTCTGTTATTTTCTAGGTTCTGGACTACGGAAGATTGAGAAAAGAACAAAGGGCCTTTCTGCTTGTGATGAGACGGGGGAAGACTAGTCAAAAGACTACCCCGTATGGGTTACGCAGGAACAGAAGAAGCAGCAACTTGCCCTCTGGAGATGATGACAGAAGGCTCCTTGGTCATAGAACCAGCAGGAGGTGCAACTTGTGTTCTGGAAGAAGCCTTAACTAAGAGGGTTTAGGTTGTGCTCTGTTTGAAGGAGTGGTGGATTGCACAGGAGGGACAGAGGTCGCCAAATGCGTAAGAGGGAGAGGGGTCTTGGACTTTGCCATAGCAGCATAAGTCATAGACTGCGCTGGGGCAAGAGGAGCAGTGTGCTGCGCATAGGCTGCAGGAGCTCTGGCTTGCGCCTTAGCAGGAAGGGTGATGGGGTGCGCAGGAACAGTAGAGGCTCTGGATTACGCTTTGGTAGAGAGGGTGATGGGTTGCGTAGGAATAGAAGTGGATATTGGCCTCCTGTCAGAAGAAACAACAAGTTGCGCAGAGGACTTCGGGGTCCACACTGAGTGGACCTTGCTTTTGGCAGAGGCCACAGTGCGCCGAGTAGTCCCAGAGTTGATCATCGCTTCGTAGGCAGTCTGGTTGACCTTCACAACCAGCGTCTTCTGCGTCTTTCCGATAGACGCAACGTCACATTGAGTTGTCACTTCCTCGTCGGAGGAGAAAGTAGTCCCCAGCAGAGTCACCATTTTGTTTGCAAAAACAAAAGTCTTTTATTTCATAAACTTTAAAGAATAGTACACGAGTACAATGAATTCTGGGAAAGTACAACTATAGGAATCCGATCTGAAGACGATCACTTTATTCCTTGGACGATGTGAACTTTGAAAATGATAGCCTCTGAAGAATGCAGCAGCACTTGGGCAAGAACTCCTGATCTCTGATGATCTTGAATAATGATCCCCCTCATGAAGAACTTGAAACTCTATTTATAGAGTTCTAGAAATAACTATTTTGTAGTTATTCTGGATTGCGCATAATAAACTACGCTGGAGACATACTGCGCAGACTGCAAACTGCGCTGGCCATTGGGCAGTTGCTCGATCGTGGGCTAACCGTATTCAGACGCGTGGCATTGTTTGATTGAAATACGCTTGGTTGTGTACAGACGGTTTCCACGTGGTGAGCAATTGATGGCATATAAGCCACATAATAAATGTCAGTTATCTTCAACAAGTTTGATGGATCGTGCCACTTGAATAGCGCTAGCTTCAGACTGCGCTCAGATCTGGTCGATAGATTACGCTGGCGTTGGACAGCTGGACCGCGCTAGGGTTTGGCAGCTGGACCGCGCTAGGATTTGGACAGTTGTCCTAGAAGGCGATACGGCACAAGAAACGAACAGACTCCTCATTTTTCGGGCTGTCAAGCTGTCAGAAGATTTGATTTTCTTGTCAGGTAATGATGGCGTTGCCACGTCAGCCTAGCGCGCTCGGACATTGGCGCAGTTCAGGCTAGCGCGGTTGATTTGTAGCACAATCTTTCTACAGCGCAGTTCATTGAAGGATGCACAATTTAGACTTCTCTGCCTATTTGATGGATGTAACTTGATTTTTAGGACTTACAGCATATAGGAATCAATAGATAGGCATACTTGTAAGGATTGTATAGATTGCTTATAGTAGAAGGGGTGGATCGCTAATTGAACTATTATAGAAGTTAGTGATGTAACATATAGGAATATACTATAGATTTTAAGGATTGACAGAGTTACCGAGGGATTATGATTTTTCTTTCTCCATTGTTAGTCATAGGTAGAGATTTACTAGCCAAGTTAGAAGCCTAACCTCCAGATTAGTAATATTTCGATATTAGAGAACGTGTTGGAGAAGTGGCACTTCGTCTTGCATTACCCCATCTCTGGAGGAAGTGCATGATGTATTTCATGTCTCACAATTGAGGAGGTATGTGACTGACCCAAGTCATGTGGTCGATCATTCTGAGATCACAGTGGGACCTAGTTTATCATACGAGGTGCAGTCAATTGAAATATTAGATACTAGTGAGAAGACGCTTAGAGGGCAGATGATTAGATTTGTTCGAGTTGCATGGAAGCACCATTCCCCTAGAGAATCTACTTGGGAACGAGAAGATTCCATGAGAGATCATTATCCGTATTTACTCGAGGATGTAAGATTCTAAAACTAACTTTATTGACAACATTATAGAGTTTTAGATATAGTTATAATTTTAATTTTGAGGACAAAATTTTCTAAGGTGGATAGATTGTAAGCTCCCTAAATCTTTGGATATATTTTTATTTTTATGTATTTAATGTGAATAATCAATATTAATTTATATTTTAAGATCAATTAGACTTTTACATATTTTTTTATTTATAATAAATCCTAATGACACAATCTCTAGCCCTAATGAGCTACCAGTTTGACTTAGTCCAAACCTTGTCTAGACTCAACCCAGACACTTACATACCCTCACATGGTTCATGCCAAACACCATACACCATTGTCCTCTCTACACAATGTCTGCAAGAACAAAAATCTTTATTATAAACTTCGAAAAGCGTACAGAAGTACAATTAATTTCTGAAGAAGTACAACTATAGAAATCTGATCAGAAGACGATCACTTTATCCCTTGGACGATGTGATATCGAAGACACGAGCCTCTAAAGGATATAACAGCACTTTAGCAGGAGATTATAGTCACTCTTGATGCTTTAAGAATGATTTAAAACTCTATTTATAGAGTTCATGAAATAACCGTCTAGCAGTTATTCTAGGTTGCGCGCGCTTCAGGTTGTGCGCCTCATGTTCACTTGCGTGAACGGTTGTACTAACTGCTGTAGACGCGTGGCATCGTTTGATTGGGATACACGTGGTTGTGGCCAGTGTAGTATGCATATTCTACGAAGTTAGTAGCTTGTGCACTACGTCATTATGTTCTGAACACTGTTTGATTACCCTGTGCGAGCTTCATCAGGTTGCGTATGGGCACAATATAGCGACGCACGAGCGGTTGCACCAACTGCTATGGACGCGTAGCATCGTTTGATTGGGATGTGCATGGTCGTGGGCAGTGTAGTGAGCACGCTCTACGAAGTTGGTTGCTTGCGTGCCATGTCACTCTGTTCTGAACACTGTTTGATTACCCTGTGCGAGCTTCATCATGTTGTGCGTGGGCATAATATAGCGACTTGTGTGAGCAGTTACACCAACTGCTATGGACGCATGGCATCGTTTGATTGAGATGCGCGTGGTCGTGGGCAGTGTAATGAGCACGCTCTGCGAAGTTGGTGGCTTGCATGCCACATCATCCTGCTTTAAAAATAAGAGTTGATCAAGTGGTGCCAACTAGCCAGGCTGCGCATGGGCGCAACTCAACAACTGGCGCCTTTGACTAGGTCTTCTGTGCTATACTGATTAATTCTTGTGCTACACAATGACTTGTGCGTACCAGCTATCAGCATTAATTACATGCTGACAAAATCTTCTCGAGCGTCGCGTTGTGCGGGATTCTAATAGATTTTCCTTAATCTTCGTAACCTGACTCCAGCGTAACCAGATGTTGGCGCAACCTGATGCTGCGTAACTTGATGGTTTGGCACAATATAATGATTTGGTGCCATCTGATGCTTGAACACTTTAATAGGTGGTGCAGCTTAATTTTTAGCCTCTACAAGACCCCCTTCAAAGTTTTCGAAACTTGAAAATACTTCAAAGTTTTGAAGTACTTTGAATTATGCTAGTTTAGTTTGGATTGTGCCAGTCAACTCGAGCTCAGTTCTTCAGCGCAAGTTGCGCGGTTCAGCCTCATTTACAAAGCTATAAATAACCGTACTCTTTGGATTTTTCATTCTTGACCATCGTTTAAGATTTTTCGAGAACCCTATTTCCTCTCCTTATTTTCGATCTTTAAGAGCTTCGACCAGCATCAATAGCATCCAAGCGCATTACTGCTGAGAAAGGTAAGACTGTGGCCGAGTCCTCTATACGTGCTCTGCCTTCGTCATGCCGAGAGACGGCCAACCCGGCCATGGAGGGTAAGCATTCGACTTTAGACCCGGTTGTCGACTGATCATCGGCCACCCTATTTAGGGTTTTGGCATGATTCTCAGATCGTGCAACCACTCTTTTTAGAGTTGGGCGTACTCCATAACTTGCGCCTCCCTTATTAGAGTTTGGTCGCTGTCGACCCGTATTGCACAGTATTTTGAAAAGTTGTGCTATCTTTTGGGTGTAACTTCGACATGTTGTGCGATCTTTTGGGCGCAACCTGATTGTTGCGTATGGTCGTGCAACTTGACTACTGTGCAACCTGTTTGACGTAACATGTTCTGCTTCAAAGCATTATTTGAAACTAATTTTTGTTTGTTCATCTTCATGTAGTTGACTTGAGAGAAGATCCCAATGCTAAAAGATTTGCCTCTGCATTTAATACTTCTGAATACAAAGAAGATTTATAACACGTGTCATATCCACATTATGACCTTCCTAAAGCCAGGAGAGCTATACTCGCAGCTTAAGAGAACTCCACTCTACTGTGTTTGATGAATGGACAGTCTCTAGAAAGTGTGGATAATATAGTTCATAAGAAACCGGGCTTCTTGTTTGGTGATGCTATCAAAAAAACATCCCAGCCCAAGGCTAAGAAGGAAGGCAGGGTTTATCAGTATAGTGAGGGAAGGATGATGTACCTCCCGGAAATGTCGAGATATTTATCATTGTTTCGATATAAATTTTCGAGTTACCCTCGCCGGATGGCATAGGATATAACTCCACAGTAGCAGGCAAAAGTAGGGAGGATCTGTTACATACTAGGTCCACAAAGTAGAGACCAGTTCTATAGCACCTCAGATAAATACAGCTCTCATCTGAGAGGTCTGATGCCAGGTTGTGTACCTCCCAAGGATTCCTCGCTGTTACTCCCAGTCAGAGTACCAATTTTGCGAACGAGTTTTCTAAAATTGAAGGAAGATACCCGGACCATAACATACGAATGACAGGCCTGGTAAATCCAGATAATAAGTGCTGGAGCAGCTTGGCTAACTGGGTTCTGAATCAATTCAAAGATATGCTTCTGAAGATAGGTCTTTATGAAGCAGTCTGGGCTACAGTTTATGGGTTCCACCCGAATGCGCACATATTCCTGGCTCTAGTAGAAAGGTATAACGATAAGACCGGAACCTTCATGACCTCGCATGAGGAGATCGTCTTTGCTCTTCACGAGATGAAGTTTCTTTCTCATATGCCGATGGGAAACAACCCGTACGAGGAGTACGTACCTACCAATGAAGAATTGGACATACTATTAACAAAAAATCCTAAAATGGTAGGAGTTTTCGAGGAGCTCTTGTGTCACTACAAGATATGCGCCCTCTACTACAAGAGTGCCACCGTAGGGACCTACTACACATCCAAGTGGCTACCTTATTTGTTCTTGGATAATATTCATGAAGACAAAATCTTCGATACTCAGGCTTGTGACCCTTGTTTCTTCAAACCACTCGACAAAAGCGACATCCAAAAACTAAATAAGAAGTACTTGTGACCCTTATTTCTTCAAACCACTCGATAAAAACAACATCCAAAAACTAAAGAAGAAGTACGATCAGTATGACAATGAGCTAGACGAAGATTGGTCCCCTTTCAAGGCCGGTGACACGATCGAGAGTTATTTCAGACAAGGTTATAGACCTATGTCTAAAGAAGCCCAGTTGGCGGGCTTTCTTTCCACATGGCTACCACGGTTCGTAGTCCCTGGAGGCAGTGATGTCAATAAATTTTACCGGGGCGTCCTCTTTGCTGCAGTATGCCTTGTGTTTGGTTACAAGATGGACCTTCTTTCAGCGATGACTTGTCGCTTAAACGCGGGCCTGCACTCCTTTATATACACCATGCTGCATGATAAAAATGCCAAAAATGAATTTCCCCGTACTGAGATGCCCTATACATATCTATACGGGTGACTGCTCTTGCATTATCCTGGTTAGATGGACCCGGATATGAGTGTAGTATGAGGGGACTTCATGAGGCGTATTCCAATGGCTGTTGAAATATCAGCGCATTATCAGAATGCCGACGAGCATTGAATAAGGGTTCTGGATGGAGATTCCAATGCATCCCTCTCCCTCAAGGGTATGAACATTTTCCTCTTAATATTATGGATTTGGAAGCCACATCGCTCCGTCTGATTCCCTCTACTTTTGAGTGGTTGAAGTCAATTCGACCATCTCATTTAGTGTTTCGGTTTGAAGAAGAGTGCATCTTGGAACCATATTTGCCAACCCGATTTGCCTGACAGTTCGGCAATGATCAACTACATGTGGGGAACGCCATAACTTGCCTAAGTGCACAGGCTTATTTAATTGATGGAGCCAGGGCATGGGAATACTACAACGCTCGGGGCACAAAAGCAATATTTTCCATGCCAAACGTCCTTTCCCAGACAGGTCCACGTATGTTGTACACATACACGAATTTCTATACTTTAGCGAATACTTTTGCCGAGAACTTCAATCTGTCCTACAGCTTCGCGAGCGACAAACATACGAATACTGGGTTCCGCATAACATTTTTATTCAGAGATGTTAAAAATTAGGATCCGGCCGATGATCCGTTAGAAGCTTCCCTCATAGGATTTGCTGATGAAGCGACCGATCCACTAGACGTGCCATTAAAGGTACGAAAAGAAAAATCTTCTGCCAAAGGTCTTGACAGGAAAAAGAGAGCTGGAGAATTATCAACTCATGATGATCTCCCTTCCTCACTCCAAGCTGCAGAGAAGAAGAGAAGGAACGTAGTAGCCGTAACTGAACCAGCCACCACCAGGACAACACGATCCCAATCAAAACAGATGACTATTGGAATGTCTCTTGGAGTGGGTGAGATGACTCCTTCATCGGTTCTAAAGCAAATCGGAGCCATTCCCGAAGAAATTCGCGAAGAAGAACCAATAGCACCCTTGCATCGGAAGCCTAGAAGGAAGTTACTAGTGTCCAGAGGAGATCGTCCAAGAGTGGGCTCTTTATCCACTCTATCTGAACCAGAGACACCGCTGCCTTCGCACCAAGATTTACCACTTCAAAAAGGTAGTTAATATTATTTTCGTAAAATCATGTCTAACTGAATTTTGACATATTTATTTTTTTAACTGCAAAGATTAACGTTCTGGCTCCGGTCATAACTATTCCTGTAACTGTGTTAGCTGTCGCAGGAATTATGATGTCATCTCCAACTCCACGAGTTCCAAAGACTACACTTCCTGAGGAGGAATTGCCTAATCTTGATGTCTCTATCCCTTTTGTAGCCCAAAATCCTACTCATTCTCAGGAGGATCAAGAAATGATAGCAGCTCTTGAAGGCTGTGATTTTGGAGATTCCTCAAATAAAGATGATCTCACCATTGCTACCGAAGGTGAGCAAGCTTTGATAAAAGTTATACTAAACGAAGAAGGACCGGCTGAAGAGGGCCAGACCACTGTTGTGGGTGAAGAAGACCCCATTGATGATGAAGGGCACTTAGTCCAGAGAACTGATGAACTCAAAACTCCTGAAGAGGTTCACGAAGATCAGCCTGGAGCTTCTGAAGCAGCTAGGATTGTTGAAAATCCTAAAGCTGATACCACAGGGATTAAAACCCCTAAAGATCAAATCCTAAATGAGACAAACACAATCATCCTCCCTCTCCAAGCAGAGTCAGGGGCTGGAAGCAGCCGCTTTTTATCGGGAGGTTCGAAAGCTGGAAGCAGTCAAGCAGCAATGTCTGAGAACACAATGTCGAGACTTCGTATAGAAGCAGCCATGCCTCGTGAAACACTATATGTACTACCAGGTTCAGGTAAATTCTTATTTTCATTTATCTTAATTCTTCTGATAATATTTCAACAATGGTGTATATTGATCGCAGAAGGACCTGTGGGAACGACTAGCTTGACTATAGCTCCTTTGGATAGAGGGACTCACGCAGGAGAAGGGAGCTCATCCCAGATGCCCAAATTCGGGTCTCCTGATGCACAGTCTAAAGTACTTCCAAATGCTGCAGCAATAGAAACTCGGGGAGAAGTAGTGGCCACACCCGGTGCCATAGCGACAAACAAGTTTGTTGTAGCTTCTTTTATAAATGCCTTCTACACATCTCTGAGGCCTTTGGTTCAAAGGGTGATGGAGAGGGATGATGTTCCTTTTTCAACAGTCAGAAACCCCTCATCCTATATAATCGAAGGTATTCGCATTATTGGAGACCGAGATCTGGCAACCTATCTGGAGCATATTTTAGATGAGCTGGAGGAATCCATTAAAGTCTACAAGGATCTTCAAAGAGGGAATATTCGACAACTCGTGGATGCCGAATGTGATGCCATGGCTAGTGAAGCTGAATGAATAAGGCTAATTTTGAATCCTTCTTAGTGGCTTTCTCTCGACGCTCCGTAGAGATGGACACCTAGTTTACTGAAACAGCCTCCAATTTCGAATGTCACAAAACTGAAGCTACAGAGAAAGAAAAAGAAGTCCTTGATCTGGAAACTGAAATTGCTCGGCTTCAGGAACAGCTCAAAATGGCTAAGAAGCATGTAGAAGAAGAAACCCAACTGTATCAGGCTGCTGCAAGCCAATTGGAACTTTTGAAGCGTCAGAAAGATGAGTTTGTTCAGATTTAGAATGAAGAGATAGCCCGCCGGACGACCTCTCTACATCCCTTCGACCCAGTGTCTGGAAGAGTCCAAGCTAGACAACAGGTGCTTGAGTCTTGTGTCGAACGAGCTAAGGCTTTGGAGAAGTGGATCGCAGATCTTGGCACTCAACCTCTATAACAAAGAGATCCTAGTTGTTATCTCTCTCTTTATATATATATATATATATATATATATATATATATATATATATATATATATATATATATATATATATATTTTTTTATGTATATATATATATATATTTTATATATATATATATATATATATATATATATATATATATATATATAATGTATTTTGAACATTTTGAAACATCATTAATGAAATGATTTTTGTGGTTCCATTACTTGTTGCATACCTTGTAAAAGATATAAGTAATAGAATAGGAAATATATTCAGAGGTATTAGACGTGACATATTTCCTTATGGAAAACAACAATATTTATTATATCTGCTCAGAGGTAATGTGGACGTGGAAGAATATAATTCTTAGGATATCATTATTTCAAAAGATGACTTTATCAGAAGTAATATGGACGTAATAAGTCGTTGATATAGATAATAGAATTCAGAGGTAATGTGGATGTGAATTCATTTTTTCTATTGATGATCTTCAAATCGGTTAGGACTTAAAGATAGGATATCATGTCTAAAAAGACGATATCTGTGATAATACGGATTTATCATAAAGAAAAGATATCTTTTAAAACAGCTGGATTTCAAAAGACAGAATTGATGATTCGAATAGGCTCCACTGGGGATTTTAAGAGGAAAGATATTCCTGACTCTGGAGATACCTGAACTCTTGTTTATCTGCTTCAGGGAGGCTTTTGCTGACAAATATTAGTTTGGGGGAAGTTTCATCTCCAATATTGACTTGAACCAACTTATCTTCAGTATGTGGCTCACGCTGCTCAAAGCGAAGTTCCCATTGTGTATCTATCCTTTGTGCCCAAGGATCAGATTCAGAGGCTTCGGCAAAGTCTCTGTCATCTTCCAAGAAATCAACAATTACCATATTAGAAGATAGAGTCACTCGATGGACGTGCCCTACACTGGTGTCTGAATCCCATGAGACAGAATCAGAAGCGTTAGATCGTTCTTCTTCATCGGATTCGGAAGCTTCTGGAGTCGAAATTGGTAAAGTATAACCTAATCCCCGCTTTGTTTTGCTGTAGCATTGTTGTGATTTTTCTTTCGGAGCAGGAATACGAATAGGAGTTCACCTTCCTTTGTCGCCACTGAGACCAGCTTTAAAATTATAGCCCATCTTTTGAATGATATCTTTTGTTTGCTGACTATAACGACGTAGTTGAAGTCTTCCGTTATCGTGATTTTCTTCTTCACTATCGAGTGTGATCTTTTGTTCTGTTCATTTACTAAAAAGTATAGGAAGTTCATCTTTCTTCCTGGAAGGAACTAAGAAGAAGGAGTCCTGCATTGGCTCGAGCAATACTTCATTTTGGGAAGCTTCAACTGCTCCTATGGTAAGTGGTTCAAAGTTATCTAACATTTTTAAATAACATCGAGTATAATAAAGGACATCAATATACAGTAAAGGAGATGCTACTTTATTGATTTGTACATCATCATTTACAACATGATTCTTAGCCTTAACAGAAGGCTTAGTAAGGTTGATAACCAGAGGAGGAGAAGGAGAAGGCGAAGGTTTGTTACGACGAAGGTTGATAACAAGAGGCTCAGAAGAGGTGAGCTCCCTTTCTTCCCTTTCTACAGCAGGAGGCTGTTTGTTATGAGAGGAAAGATGTATAGTCAATGTCTGAGAAGAAAAGGGACGAGTAGCACGTCCTTTAACGGGGATCATGAGAACATCTTTTGAAGTATGTTTCTGATCTTCCTCACTATCCATCGCCAATATAACTTTCATGAACTCCTTCTTGTACATCCGAGAGTCCCTAAAATATGCTTCAATGCCCTTGAAAGAATTTAGGTCGGCTACTTTCTTTTGTACTTCTCCATTGACGTCCACATATTTAAAGCATTGATGTAAAGTGGATGCTACAATGTTATGCTCATGCAGAAAGGGTCTTTCCAGCAAAGTATTGTAAGAGCCATGATTATCGATCACGTAGAAAGTAAGCTTTGTAAGATTGCCGATTTGAACTTTCTGGCGGATCTTTTCCAAAGGTTCACTTCTCCCAGAATTGAATCCCAAGATTGTCGTGATAGTTGTTGAAAGATTATGTACAAGAATCTTCAATGCATCTAGTAGAGTCTTTGGCATGATGCTAAGTGCAGACCCAGGATCGATCAAAATGCGATCAACCTTCATGGTATCGACATATCCTGTGAAGTATAAGGGTCGGTCATGATGATTATCTTCCAACAACATATCATCTTGTGTAAAGGTGATGTTTGGTATCAGCTCCATCACCCTATGACAATGAAGGCATGTTATAGGCTCTTCCTCTGGCTTCTTGAGAAGTGCTAGACAAGTATCAGCTTGCGTCAAAGCTTCACTCAATATTTCTCGAGTTTTCTTCAAAAGACGGAGTAGCTCAAAAATTGACAATCTTGCCGGGGTATTAGCCAGTTGAGCCAGTATATCAAAGTTATACGGTTTTTCAAGTCCCAAAGTTGGAGTCTTCTTCAATACTTTATCAAAACGGACAGGTTGTTTTCCTTTGTCAGCTGTTGTCGGCTTGGGAAGAGTTGGCTCTATTGGAGGTGATAAAGCTGATGGAACATTGTCAGCAGGAGAAGATGGTGCTTGAGGAGCCTCCAGAGCTGGAGCAGGGTTTTCTTCACCAAATGAAATCATATGACATGATTTATTTTTAGTGGCATTCTTAGACTTGGTGGAAGAAGATGGTGTTTTGTAGTCCGCCACTAAATCTGGATGGATCCATATAATTTTCCCTTTATCAATAGACAGAGGAACAAGACCATCAGTTCGTGCAGGTGGAAGATTAACAATTTCCAGAGTAGTCCTCGGGATGGAGATGACATCGTCCTGCACAAGTTGATCTAGAAAATATCTAAACTGTAAAGAGACGACATTAGCTGTTACAGTTTCTCGTCTTGTTGGAGAGTGATTGCACCGGAATTGACCATCTCCTAAATTTTACCCTTGAGCATATAGCACGCTCGAGTTGGATGTCCAATAAACATGTGGTAAACACAATATTTAGGATGGTCAGTCTTACCAACTTCATCTGGTCATTTTAATTCTGGCAGTTGAAGTTTATTTCTCTTGATGAGACAATCAAAGATACTCATGATATCATCTTCATCAAAAGAGTATTCTTCTTTTAGAAGTGGTGCCCGTTGTGGTGGTGTTGTTGGGTAGATGTTGGCTGATTTATATTGATGGCTAGGGCTTCTTTGCCTTTGAGATTAATACCAAAGTCTCCTTGCTCTTGTGATTGTTCTAATGCCCACTATTATTTGGTGTAGCGTGTTCATCTTTGTCAAGATTAGGCATTTGAATACCTAATTGCTTGAACTTGTCAGCGCTCTCTTCTGCTGCTTTGGCATTCATTATGAAGGAAGGCCAGTCCTGGAATTGTGTTGATCCTATCCACATGCTGATTATAGGCAACAGGTTTGATTTGCAAGTGTCTATAGTCAAAGCATTTGGGGTTCCAAGAGGCATTTTGAGTGCTTCACGGCAGAATCGTTCAATGAAACGCTCAGTAGTTTCATTATGTCGTTGTTTGATTTTGATGAGAGCAGACATAGTCATGTCGTTAGTTCCCTCATAACATCATTTTAAGAACATTTGTTTGAAGCTAGCGAAAGAGGTTATATAACCATCTGGTAAACTACAATACCAGTCATATGTTGCGCCAACTAAACAGTCGACAAATACTCTAATAAGAAGAGCATCATTTGGTTAAAATTGATCAGTCATTACCTCAAAGTGATTGAGGTATTGACTTAGAGACGTGCTGCCCTCAAACATCATAATAGTAGGGGGTTTGTATTTATGAGGAAATTGGACCTCTTTTCATTCTATGGGATAGGACTGTTCGATCCCAAGCTTCTGCAGGCCATCCTTCTGTTTGAAAGCTTCAAATTGAGTACGTAAAAGTTTTACGACCTCATTGGTATCTCCTGTTGATTACGGAGGAGTAGATTGATTTGATATGTTAGAAGGGGGTACTATATGATAGGTACCACCCCCGGCACCAGATTGACTTGAAATAGCCTATGCAGGAATGGAAGCGGTTTGAGGGGACTGAACCCCCAGATCAATATTGATAGGAGCTGATGTTGTTACAGGTTCCTGAGTCAGAACCAGATTCGCAACCGGTGGAACTGTATATTCTGCCATAATTACAGCATGCACGCATGTCATCATCTCAGCCATTTTCTTCAAACTAGCCTCCAAAGCAGCAATTCTCTGCTCTTGACTATTAGAACTGGAAGTATCTTGATCTTCTGTGACGGCATAAGCAGTCACTTCTCTAGCCTTTGAAGACGAGCTAGTGGAAAGGATGGTTCTTTTATAACTTTCACTGTCAGCATCAAAGTCATATAAAGAACCACCCCCAGAATGAGTGATAGGGATATCTTTTTGACTGAAGAAATCTTGGTTAGAATCAAGAAGATTCCTTTGACCGATTGTGACTTGGTCAGAAAGAAGATTCCTTTGACTGATTATTTCTTGGCTTCTTGATCTAGTATATTGGTATACTCCTTCGCCGGATTCATGAATCCGATCTAAGTACTGTTGACTGGGATTGCGAGATGCATTACATCTTGGACATTTTCCACCCCCAGTGCTTCGATATGTCATGTTGACAGGAGCATAGAGTAATTTATCTTCGTCCACTACGATTGGTTCAAGAGTCTGAACATAATTCAAACGGTCAAAGACGGACCGCTTGGCTGACTGACAGCAACATTTGATGACAACTTCATGGTGGTGATTGCAATGATGCTGTTGGTCCACCGCTAGATGGGATGGATTTGTAACCTTTTATTTTTGTATTAAGAGTTTGTTTCACTTAACAAAATGCCTAAATTTTGGTTTTTGAAAGAAAACAAGAAAAAGTACAAAAAGTACAAATTGTTCTGGGAAGTATTGCTATGGAAGTCTGATCTGAGAGCGATCACTTTGTTCCTTGGACCATACGATGATGATGAATAAAACTGCTTGAAGAAGACGAACAATCGAAAGAACTAAGTCACAGGAAAGGTATCGAGCAATGGCACTGATGGCACAGTCGAATGCTTTCTTGCTTTGCTTCACCCTGTTCTTGAGGAAAAAAGTTGAAGAAATGCTTCTGGGAATATCACTCTGAAAGTATGAGTTTTCTCAGAATCTCCTCTCCTGTCTCTCTATTGATCTCCCTTGATGTTGTCTATGTTGAAAATAAGTCTATTTATAGACTTGACCCTTTGTGCGTAAAAAGCAACAAAATCGGGTTTCTACGCAAGTAACTGTCACCCACGATGTAACTCATCCTCTACGCACGTTGACACGTGTCCCATGTAGAGTTTTGATCTCTACGCATGGTGACACGTGTCCCACTACTTCAACAAAATAGGAAGAGCATGTACACACGTTCCTCGATAAGTGTGGCATGAAAGCCACGTAAGCAAACCACGTTCTCATGTAGTCAGGAAAGCTCGGGCGTAAAAATGACCCAAAACATACTCCCTGCATAAAGTAGCAGACTGGGCGTAAAAATAGCCCAAAATAAACTTCCAGCGTAAAGTGGCTAAAAATAGCCTTGAGCGTAAAATTAGCTCAAATAAACTTTACGCACACAATAACCTTGAGCGTAAAAGCTCAAAATAGCTATCGTGCATAAAAGAAGCAGTTTATTAAGCGTAAAGTAGCCCATCTACACACTAAACGACAAGCGTTGGGTTTGGTGAAAAGTTCTCCTCGGCTTCTGTGTACTGCTGTCAGAAAATTATTCTGTCAGATCAAATCACTCGCATTAAATGCGGCCTGACAGTCTGTCGTCCACGCGTAAAAGTAGAGGATAACTCTCGCGTAAAAACTTCTCGCGTAGAGAATAGCTTGCGTAGAGAGTAGCTCGCGTAGAGTCTAGCTCGCGTAGAGTCTGAGTTTGACTCAGTTTGAATTGCGTAAAGTTTTTAACTTCTCTGACTTGGTCTTTGAAGTACTTTTTACGCTCCTACATGACCCCCTTCAAAGTTTTCAAATTATTTTCAAATTTTGAAATACTTTGAATAGAAGCGTAAAATTTGGGATTTCAACAGTCAGCGTAGAATTCGGAATATCCAACGGTCATCCGCGTAAAAGTCGAGATATCCAACAGTCAGCGTAGAAGTCGGGAATTTGAACCGATTCAAAAATTCTCTATAAATAGAGCTCTTCGAATAGAGATAAAACTTTACTTGTCTTTCGTAATCCCGATCTCTCTTTACTCTTCTTCCTCCTTCATACTCTCGCTTCGATCCGGTGGCCCCCAAGAAGTCCGCCGCCGGCAGCAAGGACAAGAAGCCCGTCGCCGATTCATCGTCAGCCGACAACGCGAAAACCCCCGTCCCATCATCAACGACGTCCCAACAGAGCAACCCCGCCGTGGCTCCGGCAATGAAGGGTAAAGAATTGAACTTCGGCCGCGAGTTCGTCGGAGAAGAAAACTCGAGTTTTTCACTTCACGCCCACGTTATGCGTGTCATCGTAGAAACTGAAATAATTAAATACGCCCACGTTATACGTGTCAGCGTAAAATTAAAGACATACGCCCACGTTTATACGTGCCAGCGTAAAATTTAAAATACGCTCACATCAACATGTGCCAGCATAAAAATTAAAATATGCTCATGTCAACACATGCCAGCATAAAATTCAAATTACGCTCACGCCTATACGTGTCAGCGTAAAATTGAAAATACGCTCATGTCAACACATGCCAGCGTAAAATTCATATTACGCTTACGTCTATACGTGTCAGCGTAAAATCTAAAATACGCTCAGGTCAACACATGCCAGCGTAAAATTCAAATTACGCTCACGTCTATACGTGTCAACGTATAATCTAAAATACGCCCATGTCAACACATGCCAGCGTAAAATTTAAATTACGCTCACATCAACATGTGTCAGCATAAAATTTAACCAGTAAAAGACTTTGCGTAAAAAACACAGAACTTGTACACTTTAAAAGTTTTTATCAACTTTAATAAGCGTAAAGTTTGTATAGTCAGAGTCTTTAATCTTTTATGCGTAAAACTCAGACCAAATTATCTGCGTAAAAATTTTAAATTAGATTTTCACTAACTTGACTTTTCTTTTTCTTTTGGCAGTGGATTTACAAATTCACCCACTTGCAAAAGTATTTAGCTCATCAGCTGGTATGGTGGGCTCAAATTATTTAGAGAACCTATCCCATATGGAGTTTCCCCAGTCGAATCCGAAATATCCTGCAGAGAGAGCACAGCTGATAGCTGCTCAAGGGGAAAGAATGCTGTTGTCCATGATAAATGGGGAAGTATTGACATCGCTGGATGGCCAACAATTTATAAAATCAGCTTTCTTATTAGGGGATGCGATAGACTTCAAATCACAAACCCACCCCAAGAAGGAGGCTTGGGTGTTCAAGTTTGGAGATAGAGCAATATACCTCCCTGACATGGATAAAGATTATCCCTTGTCTGTATTTATCCATACCATCCATCCCCGAAAGATGCTATAGAACCTGACTCCCAGCAGTCATTGTAGGCCAGGAAAGATCATTTTCAAGAGAGAGAGACCCACTGACATGGGCTACCACACAGTACTCCCAGTGGTGGTGTTGTCCCCTTCTCTGGTCTCTTGCCAGGATTTACTCCGAGTGAGGATTCTGCTCTGATTCAGCCAGTGCAGACCCAAATGTTCATTAATAAGTTCATAAGGGCTGCAGCATTATATCCCCAGACAAACCCTAGGCTACAGGGATGGTTGACTCCATTTAACCAGAACTGAATTCAGATTAGTGTTTGGATCATGAAGAACTTCAAGACAGACTTGGAAGCCATCGATCTGTATGAAGCGGTAGCCTCCACTAGTCAGGGTATACCACCGAACAGTAATTTGTTCATGGCTCTGATGGAGATATATATCAGTTCAATAGGAACTTTTGCGACCACAAAAGGTGAAATGGGTCTCGCACTCCACGAGATACAATTCATCTCGAAGCTGCCGATAGGGGAAGCCCCATATGAAGAGTATGTTTCCTCCAACCGGGAACTAGCAGAAATCAAGGAGAAAAATCCTCAATTAGTTGAGGTATATGAAGAGTTGATGTGCCATTACATGATTTGCACTACCATGCATGAAAGTGGATCTCATCTGGCGTACATCAACAAGTGGACAACATATCTCTTTTACCATAAGGATAAGATATCCAAAGATGATAAAGAAAGATTTCAGGAGAACAAGGCTCCAACCATCAACACTGGTTCAACAATCCTTGCTGATAAAATATGGGATATAATAGTTGGCTACAAATTTTCGGACAAATATTTGTCCACCAAGACTGGGGAGTTCCCTGCAGGAACTGAAGCCTTGAGTTTCCTCAGATATGGCAGCCAGAAAATATCCAAGAAAGCCTTGCTGGCAGGCTTTCTTTCTCTGTGGTTGAGGAGATGGATTATACCGGGGACCGGTACAGTTGATAGAATCCGCCGAAATGTGCTATGGCCAGCAGTACATTTAGTGTTTAAAATCAGAATCAACCTGCTATCGGCAATGGTGTGCCGAATAAACGCAGGTCTGAGGACTTTTGGTGAGGAGCTAATCAACAATGCTCCTCACTGGAATGTATTTCCTAGGGTAGAAATGTCCTACACTTATCTGATAGGCTGGCTGTTGCATCACAACTGTAATTTGTTGCCACTAGGCCCTGGAGATGATACGGAGGTCTTCCTCCAGAAATTCAGCAAAGCCACATGGACTGCCACGACAGTGGCAGATACCAGAGCAGTATTGAATTATTCTTATTGTTGGAACTTTTTCTGTACCCGGCCACCAGTTCCAGTCGACTGCTTCAACGTACAATTTGAAGATGAAGTTGAAGGAAGAACTTTATTGTCAGTGCCAGTTTTCAGATGGCTACAGTGCATCAGACCCTCCCATCTGATGTACAGAAATGAAGACAGCTGTGCGTTCGAACCATATCTACCAAGTCGGTTCGCTCGCCAGTTTGGATATGACCAACTTCATGTTGGTAATCCCTCCACCAGTTTTCGTCATTATGGGAAGCTGATTGATGGTGCAAGAGGCTGGAGATATTTTAGCATTGCCTGTACCGGTGCCAAATTTCGAATATCGACTGCTACAAGCACCACCGAGCTACGTACACTTCATACGTATGCTCGCTTTTATGCTTCTAACCGCTCCTTCGCCCATGGCTACAACCTGAGAGGTAGTCTAAGATGGCCCAAGGAAGGGAATGTTGAAGAGCCAGTCAGGGTACCATCAGACATACTTGACGATGCTGCCGTTCCAGATACGTATCTGGAAGTAATTCCAACGGGAATGGGGAAAAAAGCTGCAGAACCTATCATTATTGGCAAGTGCCGGAAACGGAAACAAGGTGCAGTTGTTACTCTTCTAGAGAAAACTCCAGAAAAGAAGAAGAAGGTTACCACCAAAGGACCTTCTAGATCAAGAGCCGCTACCCCAGAGAGTGACACTCAGGTCGATGAGCCGCAATATGTTGCATCTTCTTCAGTTCACCCTGGAGAAGGATCTTCAACATCTCAACCAGCAGCATCAACAGAAGCTGCGGTAGTCCTATCTCCAGGATGTCTCAGTTCAGCACTTCATTTGACTTTGCCATAAAAGGCACAAGTTGTTGAAGACGTCGCCCCAGTATATACTGTTGATTCAGAGCTCATCCCATTGGATGAACCGGCTATTAATTTTGACGATGAGGACTTGGATGGGGATTATGATGCGTACTTGGCACGTCCTACACCTACTCCAGGTAAATATAATTTATACAAAATTCGTACAAAATTATGATTTTTGTATATTAACTTATTTTATTTAATTTTTTGTGGGTGTCATCATTACATCCAAGCTTGTGGCTCCTCCTCCAGAAGATATTTATGAAGAAAATGCAGAGTCTGAGGAAGAGGCTTCTTCTTCAAAAGAAGAAGATGCTCAAGAAGAATGTCCTCCATCTATGGAGGTACAACAAGAGCCAGAAGTGTAGGCTCAGCCAGAATTATCCCCTCCTGCTGAGGGCAAGGATAAAGAACAAACTGCAGTAGAACCTACTGTAGATGATGAAGAGGCTACTGAGGAAGAATTAGACTTTAACGAAGAATCAGTTGTAGAAAGACTCACTACAACTGAAATACTTGAAGATCCTGCAGAGCCAGTAGCTGAAGAAGGTGATGAAGGTATAGTCAAATCATCAACTGAAGCTGGAAACGTTGTAATAGCATCCTCTGCTATTGTTACTGATCCAGTACAAGTTTCTGAAGAGACAATGCCTGAACCGGAGTCAGTTGCCATAACTATCATTCCACCCGCACCAATCACCGCCACCGAAACTCAAATAGTTTTGGCTCCATAAACGGCTGGAGTAACGAATATTGAAGATATTATCCCTAAAGCTCCTGGGAATCAGTTGGCCGTAGTAGCAGCTACAACAATGGCTTCATCTCAATCTGCTACTAAGGCAACAACATATGCTCCTAGTCTTCAGAGAAGATATCTGGTAGACATTGCCACCACACCGAGCTCAAACGCAGAAATGAATCTCTTAGTTGAGATTCATACTGATACTTTTTACAAGACTCTGGCGGCTCTGATCAAAATGGTCCTGAATAAGGGCCTCAATTATGAAAGCTTGAAGGCGTCTATTTCTCTTACGATCAAAAATGTTGCCATGTTCAATGATGCAGCAAGAGCAGCGGCATTAGAGGAGACCGTAGAGGAACTTGAACAGCCCATTAGAGAATATCTAAGGCTGTCAAGCAAAACTACTAAAAGTCTTATCCAAGAGGAGTATGATGCTTTATCAGCTGAATTCCTCGCTCGGGAGACGACTTTCAATGAAGCCCTCCATGAGTACAGCATCAAGGTGGCAAAAGAAAAAGCTTTTTTGGCTGGAGCGAAGCCCCAGCTGGATATCCAGAGAGAAGCCTATGAAACCTCGAATATGAGAATTCATCAACAAAATAATAAAATTTGAGAAGTTGAGGCTGAGTTGGCTCGCTTGAAGGCAGAGAGGGATCAGCTGATCATAGCTCGAGATCAGCAGCTTACACAGAGCTCGATTTTGGAAGAACAAGTCTTTGGAGCAGAGTCTACCATCAAAACACTTGACGAAGCCAAGGATAATATGATAGTCACTTTTGCTGGACTTTCTCAAATCTGCACTTTCGAAGCTCGACGCTCCGTAGCTACTAAGAATGTATTGAGCTCTCATGAAAAGCGTCTAGCATAGCTGCAGAAACTGCTAAAAGACTTATCTGCTCTGCCTTAGGCAAATAAGGAGCTTTTGTAATCTTCCATCTTTTTTTATTCTGTAATATTTACAAGAATGAATAAAATATTGTTTTTTGATCCTATCATTTGAATTTAAATAATAGGTATGAGATAGAAAACACTTATCAGAGATAATATGGACATGACAAGTTTTTTAAACTCAATAAATTATATCTATCCAGAGGTAATGTGGACATGATAGATAATTAATCCTTTTTTCTGTTTAGAGTATATGGCACTATCAGAGGTAATATGAACATGACAGATTGTAACAACTCAAAGAAAAATAAATTAATATCTATTCAGAGGCCAAATGGACATGATAGATAGGAAAAGAAGTAGATTTAATATTTATTCAGAGGTCATGAGAACATGATAAACAATAAAACTCTCTTTTTTAATCAACTGGTAAAACAGAATATCTAAATTCTCTTCAAGGAGACAAGTAATCAGCTTAACCAAACATTGGTAGCTGGGGAATAAAGAAGAAATTCAAACATAATATTTCTTCAAGAATTTGCCATTGATCGACATCATGAGCAAATCTCCATTAGGTTTAGACAACCTATAGGCACCATTGGAGAATACCGACTCGACTACATAGGGACCTTTCTATTTTGCTTGGAATTTCCCTTTGCTCTTATGAGTCATCACCATCGGTCTTCGGATGGCTAGAACTAGCTCACCGACTTTAAATACCCTCTCTTTCAATTTACGATTGAAAGTTCGAGATATACGGGCTCGATATAGCTTAATGTGCTGTTGCGCTTGAAGACGCTTCTCGTCTAATCCTTCAAGTTCTTGGAGTCGTAAGCGATCACTGTTCTCTATAGTTAGCTCATTAGCAATAGTTATTCTAAGAGATGGAATCTGGATTTCCAGTGGAAGAACAACCTCACATCCATAAACCAGTAAGAATGGTGTAAAACCAGTCGGAGTTCGGACTGTCGTTCGATAAGCCCATAAACATTCTCCAAGTTTTTCATTCCAATCACGTTTATTAAAAGAGACAAACTTTTTGAGAAGTTTAATGATTGTCTTGTTGAAAGCTTCGGCCAAACCATTAGCAGCTGAGCCGTAGAAGCCAGATTTTGGATCCGATTCTTATCACAGAATCGATAAAATGCCTGACTGGCAAATTGTGGTCCATTGTCATGAATTATCCATCGGGGAATCTCAAAACGATAAATGACATGATGTTTAATGAAGCTAACCACATTAGATATTTTTACTTCAGCAAGGGGAACTGCTTCCGCCCATTTAGAAAAATAATAGGTTATAGCCAGTATAAACCGATGTCCTTTGGCAGAAGAAGGGTTAATCGGACCAATAATATCCATGCCCCAAGCTTCAAAGGGCCAAGAAGCTGCTGTAGGATGTAAGAACTCAGATAATTGATGAATAAAATCAGCATAAATCTGACACGCTTTACACCGTCTGGCATAATCCACAGCATCTGCTATCATGGATGGCCAATAATACCCTATTCTTTGAATGCGGTCCTGTAATTTTGGACCTGGTTGATGAGCACTGCAGACACCATCATGAGCTTCACGAAGTGTTTGCTTAGCTTCACTTTCAGAGAGACAACATAGCAAAAGTTCGTCATATGAACGATGATATAACATATGTAAAGAAGAATCATAATAGAATCGAAATGATCGTCTCTTGATTGATGCAGCTTCTTTTGGATCTTCAGGTAAAATCCTATGAACCGCATAATCAATGAATGGACTTCTCCAATCCCTATGCTGGGAACTTGATTCTGTAGTATAACTCTGTTCAATATACAGATTATTCTTGACACAGAATAAGTCTCGATCCAACAAAGTAATGGTGTTTTGTCTTCTAATTGGAACAGCTAAGTCTGCAGCTAAACTAGCAAGAGCATCAGCTTTCAAATTTTGAGAACGTGGTACGAATTCGATGAAGAATCTTTTGAATGAAAGGACCAATTCGATTACCACTTGATGATAAGGAATGAGGTCAGGATTTCTGACTTCATATGTCCCTCTGACTTTATTAACAATCAGTTGAGAGTATCCATAAGCTTCCAGGAACTCAATGTCTATTTCGTTTGCTACTTGGAAACCAATTAGCAGAGCATTATACTCCGCCACATTGTTGGAGCATGGCTCATTAAGAGAATAAGTACGGTATAAGACTATTTTGTCAGGAGAGACCAAGACAATGCCTACTCCTGTTACAATATTGCCTTTAGGTCCAACCCGCGATGCTCCATCAAAATATAGTTGCCAAATGTCATCCTTTAAAGTCATATTGTAATCCACGACTTCATCTGGAATGTCCTCATATAGCTTCGATATTTCAGGTATAGGGTGAGCTGCTAAGAAATCAGTTAATGCTTGACCCTTTACTGATTTTTGAGGCACATAGACCATATTATAAGGAGTAAACAACATCGTCCAGGTGGCTAACCTGGAGTTAATAATGCTCGGTTTTCTCATCAATACTCGAATAGGATTTATTCTGGAGATAACATGAATAGTCTGTCCTGACACATAATGTCATATCTTTTGAACAGAAAAAACCAAGGCCAAACATTCCTTTTCCACAAGAGTATACCTGTGTTCAGCTCCGACCATCATTCGGCTAAGATAATAAATTGTCTGTTCATGACCTTTGTCACTTTTATGTGCAAGGAGAGCACCAAGTGAATGATCTAAGGCTTGAACATATAGCAAAAATGGTCTTCCTACCACTGGAGGTACCAGAACATGTAGATTTGTAAGGTATTGCTTGATGTCATTGAAGGCTTTCTGACATGCTTCATCCCAGACAAATGATACACCTTTCTTTAATAGACGGAAGAAAGGTTGACATCTCCCAGAAAAATTGGATATAAATCTTCTGATATAAGCAATGCGACCTTGGAAGCCGCGGAGTTCTTTTAAATTGCATGGAGGACGCATTTCAAGAATTGCTTTAATTTTATCAGGATCAACATGGATACCTTGCAAACTAATAACAAATCCCAAAAACTTGCCACTGGAAACCCCTAAGAAAGACTTAGTAGGGTTCATCTTCAGTTGATGTTGACGCATCAACTTAAATACTGTCTTTAAGTCTTGAATGTGATCATCTTTTTATCGATTTTTGACAGCAATGTCATCCACATAACATTCAACTATTTTTTATAGATGTTCTTGAAAGATTTTGCTCATAGCCCGTTGATACGTGGCACAGGCATTTTTCAGACCAAACGGCATAACCGTATACCAGTAGACTCCAAGGGTTATACGAAAAGCAGTATGTTTCTCATCTCCCGGATGCATCTTAATTTGATTGTATCCTGAAAATTCATCCATGAAAGACATGCGTTCAAAACCACATGTATTGTCTATCATGACGTCGGTAATCGGAAGTAGAAATTCGTCCTTTGGACAAGCTGCATTAAGATCTCGAAAATCTATGCAAACTCGGACTTTTTTGTTCTTTTTCATGACAGGTACAATGTTAGCAACCCAGTCTGGGTGTTGTTCTTCACGAACAAAGCCACATGTGATCAGCTTTTTGACTTCTGCTTTAATTGCACCATCATATCTGGTCGAAAATGTCGTTGATGTTGTTTTACAGACTTGGCATTAGGAAGAATATTGAGATTATGAGTAGCAACTTTAGGGTCTAGACCCGGCATATCATCATAACTCTATGCAAAGATATTAATATATTCTTTAATCAGTTGTATCAACTCTTCCTTTTCATCTTCGGAGAGGTTTTTACTGATGAATATCGGCTTGGACGTAGTTCCGTCTCCGACGTCAATCTGATCAATCTCATCCTCTGTAGGTGGCTGTCGCTGTTCAAAACGAAGCTCCCATTGAGTGTCCATTTGCTGTGCCCAAGGATCATTTTCAAATGGCTCAGATTCACTATCAGTTTGAACCATGTTGACTGAGAATACGCACTCAGATTCATCATAATAGTCTTCTCCAGAATATAAAGAGTGTAAAAAATTGGAAGAACGTTCTTCTTCTAAATTTTCTTTGTACATGTGGAGTGTATCCGATTCGATGAATTGGATTTCTTCAGAATCTGAGGATTGTGAAGAATTGGAAGAAAATTCTTCTTGTATATCCTCATTAAACATGTGAGACGGATCGTATCCTAACCCATGCCGAGTTTTCTGGTAAAATGGATCACCGCATAATGGTAACCGTCTACCTTTGCCTTGATTGAGACCTTGCATAGTCTTTAAATCATATCCCATATTTTGGATAATCTTAAGAGATTGTTGACTATATTTGTCAATTTGGATTCTTCCTTTATCTTTATCTCTGAGATCATCTGTCTGAGTAATAGGAATGTTTCTAGCCAGGCCAAACACAATTTGGTGCTTGTTTTTCTTATCAGACGAAATCACGAAATAAGATTCTTCGTAACGTCTATAAGTTACACAAGCTTGTGATAAAGCGGCTACAGGAAGAAGATAGGGAGAAGATGTTAGGAACCTTTGAGCATAAGGTCCAACATTGACATGAGGAGGAAAGGAATTTTCCTTATGGTCAATGTACAAGGTTTCCTCTGTATTTATGTCATCTTTATATTGATGACTTTGATCATCAAAAGATAAAATTATTCTTTCAATAAATTTGACAGCCATATACTCCAAAAGAAAATCTTTATTGATATTAGAAAGTACAGAATGATCACTATTTACATCATTTATAATTTGACTGCTACGCTTCGGATTGATCATTAATGGACCGTCATCCGTCTTCTGCGTAGACTTGACAAGGTTGATGATCAGTGGTGGTTTTGGATCATTTGTACGAGAAGTACATCCCTTAACTTTGATCATAAGGGGTTGAACTTGGCTCTTGGCAGGAATACTCACTGATTCCTCAGATGAAGCTCGAGTTCTTCCATTGACCTTGATTATCAGAGGTTGGTCATTGACAGGTTGGGGTTGGATTCAACCTTTGACTTTAATCTTCAAAGGTTGCTCTTCTGGAGGATCTTCATTGACAGACTGATCTTCATCAGGTGATCGATCTTCAGCTGTATCTGATATCTCCTTCACATGCTCTTGTTTGTAGAGTATTGAGTCAGAAAAATAGGCTTCAATACCCTTGAAAGGATTGATATCAGCAAACTCAGTCTTCACAACCCCTTGGAAATCCACGTACTTGAAGCATTGGTGGAGAGTTGAAGGCACAATGTTATGCTCATGTATCCACGATCTTCCAAGAAGGATGTTGTAAGATACATCTGAGTTGATAACATAAAATGTTGCCATAGTTCGAAGATCACCAATTTGAATCTTCAGACGAATCTTCCCCAGTGGTTTACTCTTGCCAGAGTTGAAACAAACTATTGCGGTACTAGTGTAAGTCAAATCACTAGTAGGAATCCTCAAAGATCTTAGCATACTCTGAAGAATAATGCTAAAAAAAGACCCAGGATCAATATAAATCCTGTCAATTACAGTGGACTCGATATACTCAGTGTAGCACAAAGGCCTGTCGTGCTTATTATGCTTCAACAGCATATTTTCTTGTATGAAAGTGATATTGGGAATTGCTTCCATCACACTATGACATTGTGGGCAAGACACTGGTATATTGTCAGGACTTTTGAGTTGAGCTAAGCATGAGTCTGCTTGTAGCAAAGCTTCACTCAAAGTTTCGTGGCTTCTTTAGAAAGGCAAAGCAACTCAAAGATAGAAAGTCTAGCCGGAGTATTAGCTAACTGGGCTAGAATATCAAATTTGTAGGGCTTCATCACTATCCCTTGATTTGAAGCAGATTTCAATGGGACGTCGAAATAAACTGCTTTCTGTTTCCCTTTCTCAACCACAGATGGTTTAGCAGGAACAGAAGATGATTGAGCTGGAAGTGTTTCAGTCACGCCCTCTGCTTCTTGTGAAGTCCCCTCATAATCTTTGTGGTATTCTTTACCAGATCTCGTACCAGCAAAGGTTTCTTCTTCAGACTCAGGAGAATGAAGTACCATATTGCAGGATTTAGTCTTCTTTTCCTTAGTCTTCATCTTGTGAGGATTTTTATGAGGGACCTCAAAACCCAATCCGAGAGTGGATTTCTGACTTTGAAGTTGTAAAGGAAATCGCATTCCTTTATCATAATTCAAGCCTTTCGTCTTTTGAAAGTCATAGCCCATCTTTTTTATAAGATAGACTGATTGCTGACTATACAAATTAGTGGGTAGCGGACTTTCAATAGATGGTTTAACAGAGGAAGAAGAGACAGAAACCTCTGTAACTACAGGAGAAAGAGGCATAGAGACTTCTGTAGAAGGAGGAATAGAAACCACTGTAGCCACAGGAGAAGGAGGAATACTCAGAATAGAAGGAAAAATCCTTGTAGGAGCTTTCTCATAAGCAGCAAAGACCTGTTGTGCCCTGTATAAAGGAATACTATTCATTGCTAACCATTGCCGATGAGTAAGCTTGAGTTTGGTAGGAGGAGCCAAACTTGGAGGGCATATATTTAAATCCTTCAGTCTATCCTCCAAAGGAATGCCACCCCATAAATGATCCAAATCATCATGGTCTGGGGTTAAAACATGAGAAATCATGTTACAGGTTTTGACTTTTTTACCTTTCTTGGATTTCGAAGTTTTACCTTCATTCTCCATTTCAGGCACTAAATTAGGGTGTACCCACATGATTTCACCATTTTTTAGTGTAAGAGGCAAAAGTCCTTCATTTTGTCTCTGGCAAGCAGGATATTCACAATCTTCATCGTCGCCTTTGAAATTGGGACAATTCCATCTGGGACTTGTTGTGGAGGAAAACCTCCAAATTAAAGAGAAATCATATTGGTTGTGACTGTATGCTCATCATTGGTTAAAGCGATGGCATTGGCATCTATCAGCTCCTAGATTTTCTTTTTCAAGACATAGCAAGACTTGGTAGGATGATTTATGTATCTGTGATAGATACAATACTTGGGATTGTCGGTTAGATTCACCTCATTAGGTCTCTTCGGCTCTGGAATCTGGAGTTTGCCACTCTTTACCAGACATTGGAATATCCCTGGGATATCACTGCCATCAAAAGAATATTCTTCTTTTGGCTTGGAAGACTCCAGATTATTCGGCGTCGTTTTGGGTTTTGAAAGATTAACCACTAAGGTTTCCTTCCCTTTTCCATTACGATTGCCAAAATTATTACCTGAAGAGTTTTTCTTCCCTTTGTCTTCTGAAGCGAAGATCATCCCGTATTCACGAGCCAACCTACCATTGGTCTCGGCTGAAACTGCTGCTATGATGAACGAGGCCCAATCTGTGAATTGAGAGCCCGTAAAGACAGCAATGGATGGTCGTAGATTCATCTTGCATGTATCGATCAATGCTGAATCTGGCATACCCGGAGGCATTTTCAAAGTAGCCTGTCGGAAACGTTCAATGAATGTTCGGGTATCTACCTTCTCCTTTTGTTTGATTTCTATTAAGGAGGACATATTCATGTCCATTCCTCCCTCATAGAAACGGGAGAGAAATATTACTTTAAATTCGTCAAAAGATAAAATGCAATTGTCGGGTAGACTACGATACCAGTCGTAAGCTGAACTCGTCAAACACCCGATGAAAACTCGGGTAAAAAGAGCATCCTTCTTCTGCAAATGTACAGTCATAATATCAAAGTAATTGATGTATTGACTAGGAGATGCCTTTCCATCAAATAACACTATGGATTGTGGCTTGAACTTTGGAGGAAAGGGCACATTGTTCCAATGAGGAGGATAAGGTTGCTTAATCCCTAACCTCTGGAGCTGATCCTTGTGCTTCAGAACTTCAAACTGTACTTTTAGCTCACGTACTGCTTGAATAGCTTCACTGGTTTAAGGAAGCACATTCGATTGAATAGTTGTTGGATGTACCGTGACCCCTACTGGATGTGGTATATCTTCTGAAATGATAGGATCTGGAGATGCAGAATTTTGATTGACAGCAGGCTCTTGATTATTCAAAGGTATATCAACCCCTGCCTATCTTGAGTTTGTGCTACCACCTGCACCAGTGTTTATTACTTACGCTGCCGGCTGAGCAGTTTGCTGAGTCATTATTATTTGATGCATGCTTTGCATCATGGTAAGCATGTCTTTTAGTGATTTCTCACGGCAGAGAGACGTTGTTCTGTATTAGCAGATGATGTCTCCGGTTCATCTCCAATAGTATAGGATTCAACCTCCCTTGAACATACAGAGGGATTGGTTTAGAGGTATGAAGACACTATCAGTATCTGACTCAAAAGACTGGTACCCCCAGCTTCTGAATCAGAAGTCTGCAACTGTCTTTGACTTCTTGATCGAGTATTCTGATATACTCCTTCGAAATTATCAAGAAGTCTGTTGAACTGTTGTTGACCAGGATCTGAGATGAATTGCGTCTTGGACGTCGTCCTATGTTGGTATGAGATGTCATGTTGACTGACGCATATGACAACTCATGCTCTTGATCATCAACATGTTGCTGAAGTTCATTAAAGCTTAATCGGTCAAAAATTGACCGTTTCGAAGCCGAACAGCAACATTTGATTACAATCTGGTGACACTCACAATGATAATTTTCTTGGGGGAGTGTCACATAAGATTGTCGATTTTTACGCTTTTGTACTAGCAACTCGCGTAAATCAGAAGAAGTAGAGGGAATAGTCTTCTTTATTATATTTGGGGTAGATAAACGTTTAGTTCCTTGTGTTTAAAGAGATAACTGGCTGTATTAGCAGAACCAAACTGTATATTTTTACGCGCTTGGAGTTGTGTGTAAATCCTGAGATTTTTTAGCACAAAGGACTCCATCAGCATTACGCGTAATTTGAAGGTTTGATATCTTGCGTAAAGCAGTGTAAGAAGGTTGTTGGTTGAAAACAGAAATTTTACCAACTATGTTTTTACGTCGTATGCGTGTAGGTAAATTCACTTTAGATGCAAAGGCATCATTGTGAACTTTATCTACACTGTCACAGACAGGAGATTTACCTTTACGCGTAGAGCGCAAAACATGAGTATCTGCCATGTCACAGACGGAGATTTTCCTTTACGCGTAGAGCGTAAAACTTGTGTGTCTACCACGTCACAGACGGGAGACTTATTTTTACGTACAGAGCATAAAGCTTTGGAGTCTACCACGTCACAGATGGGAGACATATTCTTACGCACAGCAGAGCGTAAAGTTTGATTTTTACGCGCTGGGCGTAAAACTTGGGAGTCTGCCACGTCACAGACGGGAGACATATTCTTACGCACAGAGCGTAAAGTTTGATTTTTATGCGCAAAGCGTAAAACTTGAAAGTCTGCCACGTCACAGACGGGAGAGTGATTTTTATGCTCAGGACGTATCACTGAAGTAGAGACTGCCTCGTCACAGACGGGAGCCTCCACAACATGAGTATGAAGGATTCCTTTGCCTTCAGAGACAGCAGGGAGATCCGAGGATGGTTTGGACTTAGGAATCCAAACTTTTGCGCCTTCCGATTTCTGAACATTGAAGCAGCGAGTACTACCCCCAGTTGGAGCATTTCTTCGTAGGCAGTCTGGTCGAAGTGCACAACCAGAGTCTTCTTTGTCGATCCGACCGGCATCATCATATTGAGCAATTGTCTTCTCGTTAGAGGAGACGGTCGTCCCCAACAGAGTCGCCATTTTGTTTCACTTAACAAAATGCCTAAATTTTGGCTTTTAAAAGAAAACGAGAAAAAGAACAAAAAGTATAAATTGTTCGGGAAGTATTGCTATGGAAGTCTGATCTGAGAGCGATCACTTTGTTCCTTGGACCATACGATGAGATGAAGAAAACTGCTTGAAGAAGACGAACAATCGGAAGAACTAAGTCACCGAAAGGTATCGAGCAACGGCACTGATGGCACAGTCGAATGCTTTCATTCTTTGCTTCACCCTATTCTTGAGAAAAAAAGTTAAAGAAATGCTTCTGGGAATATACTCTGAAAGTATGAGTTTTCTTAGAATCTCCTCTTCTGTCTCTTTATTAATATCCCTTGATGTTGTCTAGTTGAAAATAAGTCTATTTATAGACTTGACCCTTTGTGCGTAAAAAACAACAAAATCGGTTTCTACGCAAGTAACTGTCACCCACAATGTAACTCATCCTCTACGCACGTTGACGTGTCCTATATAGAGTTTTGATCTCTACGTATGGTGACACATGTCCCACTACTTCAACAAAATGGGGAGAGCACGTACACCCGTTCCTCGATAAGTGTGGCATAAATCCACGTAAGCAAATCACGTTCTCATGTAGTAGGAAAGCTCGGGCGTAAAAATGACCCAAAACATACTCCCTGCGTAAAGTAGCCGCCTAGGCGTAAAAATAGCCCAAAATAAACTTCCAGCGTAAAGTGGCTAAAAATAGCCTTGAGCGTAAAATTAGCTCAAATAAACTTTACGCACACAATAGCCTTGAGCGTGAAAGCTCGAAATAGTTATCGTGCGTAAAAGAAGCAGTTATTGAGCGTAAAGTAGCCCATCTGCACACTAACGACAAGTGTTGGGTTTGGTGAAAAGATCTCCTCGGCTTCTGTGTACTGCTGTCAAAAAATCATTCTGTCAGATTAAATCACTCGCATTAAATGCGGCCTGATAGTCTGTCATCCACGCATAAAAGTGGAGGATAACTCTTGCGTAAAAACTTCTCGCGTAGAGAATAGCTTGTGTAGAGAGTAGCTCGCGTAGAGTCTAGCTCGCGTAGAGTCTGAGTTTGACTCAGTTTGAATTGTGTAAAGTTCTCAACTTCTCTGACTTGGTCTTTGAAGTACTTTTTACGCTCCTACAGAGTTCACGGAGGTCACTAACAGGACGAGAAAAAGTTACATGAATGTAGTCATTGACGATATTCGGGACATGGTTCTTGTTCTTGAGGTATCTCGTACCTTGAGTGTACAAGTACGTGCTAAGCTGGTTAGCATAAGTCTCAGGATTTTTTACCTCAGAATACTTCCTTTGGCGCAAGTTAGCAACTTGTGCATGTTGCGCTTGATACATCTTGTGATTTCCCGAGGTTGACCCTAATTGGCACCTGTTGATATAGGTGCGCAAGTATGATAGGGGAGCTACTTGTGCATCTACTTGAGATACTAGCAATTTTCCTTGTCGGGATCTTAAAATACATAGGGTTGGTAGATCCTGCCCTGACCTATTTGGAGTAGGTATAATACCCTTTTGCATGGAAAGTTTATTCTGAATAGAATCCATCTTCCCGATAGAGATTTGGTTGTCTCTGTTAAGGAGAATAGAATTCCTATCTGAATTAGCACTTTTCACCCAGTTAATGACTCGAGCTGAATGAGGAAAAGCTAAAGAGTGTTTTCCTTGATTTAGTGATTTCTCACTAAACTTCTGGTTTGGTGGCAAAGAGGGAGCCACTAAACAGTGTTTCTCTTTATGTTGCGCTAGTGCAGAAATATATACAGGTTGCGCCGGAGCAGGAACATTCGCAGGTTACGCCAGGAAGGAGAAGGCCAAAGGGGCTTTCCTTTGTTTTGTCCAGCAGTGTGTCGAGACAAAGTCTTCTTCAATTTCAAAATCGGAAAAGTAGAGGGATTAGCCAAAAGACTATTTTTCTTAGATTGTGCCAAGGCAGTGATAGGCGCAAGTTGCGCAGAAGCAAGAACAGGTGCAGGTTGTGCCAGGAAAGTAAAGGCCAAAGGGCATTTCCTTTGCTTTGGACAGCAGTGTGTCGAGACAAAGTTTCCTTCGATTTCAAAATCGAAGAAGTGAGGGATTAGCCAAAAGTTGTCTTTCTTAAATTGCGCCAAGGCAGTGATGGACGCAAGTTGCACAGATGCAAGAGATTATGCCGTCGAGGACTTAGGAGTCCAAACAGAGCGCGTCTTGCTCTTAACAGTGACAGCAGTACGCTTGGCACCCCAGCATTGATCATGGCCTCGTAGGCTGTCTGGTCGACTTGAACGACCAGGGTCTTCTACGTCTTGCCGATTGATGCGGTATCACATTAAGTTGTCACTTTCTCGTCGGAGGAGAAAGTTGTCACCAGCAGAGTCGCCATTTTATTTGTAAGAACAAAAAGTCTTTATTACAAACTTAGAAAAGAGTACAGAAGTACAATTGATTTCTGGAGAAGTACAACTATAGGAATCTGATCAGAAGACAATCACTTTATCCCTTAGACGATGTGATATCGAAGACATGAGCCTCTGGAGGATGCAACAGCACTTTAGCAGGAGATTATGATCATTCTTGATGCTTTGAGAATGATTTGAAACTATATTTATAGAGCTCATAAAATAATCGTTTAGCAGTTATTCTGGGTTGCCGCGCTTCAGGTTACGCGCCTCATATTCACTTGCACGAACGTTACACTAACTGTTGTAGATGTGTGGCATTGTTTGATTACGATGTGCGTAGTTGTGGGCAGTATAGTGGGCACGTTCTGCGAAGTTAGTGACTTGTGCGCTACGTCACTCTGTTCTGAACACTGTTTGATTACCCTGCACGAGCTTCGTCAGGTTACGCATGGGCACAATATAGCGACTTGCACGAGCAGTTGCACCAACTGCTATGGACACGTAGCATCGTTTGATTGAGATGTGCGTGGTCGTGGGCAGTGTAGTGAGCACGCTCTACGAAGTCGGTGGCTTGCGCGCCACGTTACTCTGTTCTAAACACTGTTTGATTACCCTGTGCAAGCTTCATCAGGTTGCGTGTGGGCGCAATATAGCGACTTGTGCGAGCGGTTGCACCAACTACTATGGACGCATGGCATCGTTTGATTGAGATGCGCGTGGTTGTCGGCAGTGTAGTGAGCACGCTCTACGAAGTTGGTGGCTTGCGCTCTTTGTCACCCTACTTTAAAAATAAGAGTTGATCAAGTGGCGCCAACTAGCCAGGCTGCACATGGGCACAACTCAACAACTGGTGCCTTTGACTAGGTCTTCTATGCTGTGCTGATTAATTCTCGCTCTACAATGACTTGCGCAAACCAGCTGTCAGCATTAATTATATGCTGACAAAATCTTCTCGAGCGCCGCATTACGCGGGATTCGAATGGATTTTTCTTAATCTCTGTGCTGTCAATTGTCAGATAATAATGATGTCGTTACAGCTTCTCGAGGAAGTGTGCCACATGGCGCTCGCACACTGACCCAGCGCAATAAGATGTTGGCGCAACCTGATGCTGCACAACTTGATGGTTTGGTGCAATGTAATTATTTGGTGCCATCTAATGATTGAACACTTTAATAGGTGGCGCAGCTTAATTTTTAGCATCTACACAACACCAAACTTCAAGGTCCACCACTCAAAATCTTATATCTAAAATTTAGAAAATAATTTCATCTTTGCACCCTTTAGAAAAGACCCACCTCTACACCTCACCACTTAAAACCTAATGGATGACTCAAGTGTGGTCGAACACACTTAGTGGGCAGCCATAACCCCCTTACTTTCCATATTCCTTCACCTCATAACCCCTACCTCTTCACTTTCTCACACAACCATAACCCCCATCAGCTATGACAATTCAACTCAACTCTGCACTTCTCCCTTAGTAAATGGTCACCCCATGACCTGTAACACTCCAGTCCCAAAATACGTAGGATCAGGTATACAATATATGCATGCAGTACTTTACCAATGGGCCAAGCTACACAACAAGCCCATTAGCAAAATACTTAAGCTGTAAATCATAATAACATCCCAAAATACATCACAGTCCGCAGGTGCATTTATATATCTAATCACATCCACAGAGTCCACCAAGAGATCAAGAATAAATAAGAAAAATGTCTCAAATATCCCGCAATAAAAGTAATAAAGTTTGTATGGATAAAACATATCAAAACCACAGAAAAAGAAACAAAGTACCAATCAACTACAAGTCTGATGAAAAAAAAGGAAACAATGTAGCAAGACTAAATATGAAGGTGACATGGTCACGAGAAATCCTCTGGCACTATCTCGTCCTCCTATGCTGGTATGTCTCCGGTCTCAGCTCCCAAACCGTAAACCTCCGAGTAGTCTTCAGCTTCGTCTAAGCTTGGAAAATAGCCAGGTCCTCGGGGACTAGCAAGGTGCATAATATACATGCCAAGGTATAGATACAAAATTATGAACTAAGGCAATCTACTGCATCCGTCTATGTGCTATGTAAGTGAGATACTTTTCTAGAATACTAGACCCCTTCCACTAAGGCTCACTAACACCTCAGCAGGATATTTTCTCCAGTACCGTCATGGAACCAAGGACAATCAATTCTCGACAGTGATAATCCCTTACTCCTACAGAGATAAAGGTCACTAAAAAACGGACCACATGATAATAGGTCTGATATTGTAGTCAAGTTCTCTTAATCCCCATGTCTAAAATCTAGCAATGTCAAGTCTGTACATTCATTTCGAAAGTAATAGCAATACTGATAAAGAAATCTAGAATGCTAACACGAGGTCAATACCACGAATTGTCATGTAAACATCGTATCATGAATGTGTCGGTGTCCTATGGTCAAATGTGTCAATAGACACATCAGTATATACGTAATGTCTAATGTCAATACTCGATATCATTATCATGACATCGGTATCCGTCTATAAACGGACACTAAGTATCAACGTCCTACGTCATGTAATGCTAATCAAAATGAACAACAAGACAGAGAAAAAAATCTATAACGAAGGCAAGGCACGCTTGCCTGTAACTGCTGTCTGCGGGTAGGCCTGACCAACTCCGGTGTTCTTGTCGATCATTCCAAGCTCACCTATAATAATACATTATATTTAATATTCTATATCAACATACCATATATAAATTATAGGAGTATCTACATCTCCTAGTTGCTATAACGTTGCTACGATACTGCATCTATTATATAAGTACATATAGGTACCAAATCCTCTCGTAAATACTTTACAATTATAATAAATAATATATTTAAATTCTATAAATACCTATATTTCTACAAATATATTTTCAACAGGGGAACTCTTTCATAAGAAAGAGGTCCTATCTCAATGCCACATATGACTTCCTCAATTCGACCCATTAATTTAGTCCCAAAACAATGATTAAATAAAATTAATAAATTCTGTAAAAATTCCAAAAATTAGTTAAAATAGTATTTATAATATTAAACCATGCACAACATAAAGTTTAATATGAACTCATGGAGTTTGACACTTTTGGACACAAGGAAAGCAGAATTTTTCGGAGTTCGGTGACAAGACAAATGTCATAAAATTTTAAAAATAGCAAACGGATGCGAAACCTAACTAACATATATGCATCGGAAAGGTGTCAATGTTTAGATTCTGAATAAAAATATAAGAAGGTTAGAAACTGACCTTAGGTAAAAATGGCTCGCAATAGAATTTGTTGGTTCTGGACACCCTATCATAGAATTGACGCCACGGGCAAACCGCTTGGAACTGTGTGATCCAGCGATCAGATATTGGAGTATACACTTAAAGATAACTCTTAATTTTGGTTTGAGGAGAAATGAATGAGAAAAAGTGGGTAAAATCTCATCTACAAGACGACTAACCTACTGTGACATTTCAGACTTCGATTCGACGGAGTTTTGGCCCAAGTAGTGCGCCGTGCACCTCTCTAACGGCCGCAAGGTTGCTATATAGTTTCTAGGGTGGAAGAGGATATTAAGGGGTCACGTGAGTGGTGGTGATGGTACAAAAATCGAGGAAAATTGGGGTTTTGAGAGGGAAAAGGGGTTGGCTATGGGGGGTCGACCTTGGAGTGGTCGGTTTAGGGGGGTTTATGGAGTAGTAGGCAATTATGAGAGGGGAGATGGTTAGGTTTTGATAGGTACATATATTATTAGGGCATGGACTTTGGTTTGATCTAATTTGGATATGATTTGGCTCTCCAAAGTATACTATTAGTAATAGGTTTCCTAATTTGGATAGTAGTTTGAACAAATCAAAGATATAAGGGAATATTGCATATGGCTGCAATTTAATCTTTAAATTTCCCTTAAATATATGTATGCTTAGTTTTGGTAATCCTAATTAGGCTCTAACTAGTAGGGTTGACTAGGTTAGGGTCCGAGTAACATTACTAGTCAAATTGGACCCGAAAATCATTTAATAAGTTTCATATGCCATTTGCAAATAAGTAGCATATGGAAACTCGATTGGATGGTACACCCTAGGCATGTGCATTATAGACTCAAAATGGGTCAAAACCATATATTGGGTCATATTGTTTCGATCCATGTCAAGTCCCAAAATCAAATTGGAAGTTGGCCTAGAATTACGATAATGGATCAAATTGGCCTAAGTTGATCCGAAATTGTACAAAATCAAAAGAACGTTGGAGAACAAATTTGAGTGGGACATGTTATATCAAATTGAAGTGGATGAGTTTAGAATTCAAATATGGAATTGGATTTGAGAAACTATATTTGTTGTGCTTCAAAAATCAAAACTACGGTAAACAACTAATATAGTCATTATTGACTTTAATATTTAAAATATCCATAAAATAATTAAAATAACTAAAAATAAATTCCAAAAAATCAGGGGGCTTACATGACCTTCCCTTCAATTATTACCTAAAACCACCAGAACAGAACTTCTTCCTAAACCTCTTCCAAACAACTTCTCTTTACAAACCATTTCTCAAAACCTTCTCTATCTTCCTCCACACCTCAATTTATGCACCCCTACCTAGGCTGAATCTGAATTCAGCTAGTCTCTACCAATCCGGCCATATCTTCCTCCATTGTAAGTATTTTTCTCTCAAATTTAGTACACTTCTTCTTCTACATGTCCTTAACATTTTTCTCTTCACAAACTTTTCTACAAAACTCACTCTAACTCCCTCAAAACAGCCCCTTCATCGAGGTATCAGGCTGAAACCAATTTTGAAGCACTGTTGTTCTTGCAACCTTGCGAGGCCCCACGACAGCAATTAAAACCTTGGTGATTTCCAACACCTTCCTTTATCACCCAATTATTCTCAATATTCATCTCATTAAGTCCGGTGTATACATTCGCTTGCATCTTCGTAATTTGCGTCGTCATAATCTATTGAATCTCAATAAGATGATTATGCTAGTTTGTGCTCAGCTTGTCGTATCATGACTTGATATGTAAAACTATAACTCTATGTTATTAATCTCTGAATAATTACTTTTTATGTTAAATTTCAGAATATTAAATTAAATTTCAATTGCATAATAAGGGATAGGAACTATGAACAATTTACGAGTATGTCACTAGTTGCCTACGATTTACTTTCACTTTGCCAACCATATTTATTATGATAAATTTATATTAGATTATGATATTTCAGAATTAATATAAATTTTATTTTATAAATACTTTATTGATAATTTACTTATGAATCAAAGTAACGAAGGCAGTAACCTAGACTAATTTAGATACCTTGAACCTAGTTGTTTTAAACCCAAACATCGTAATAATTTTTTTATGAAATAAATCATGTACCCTTTGATATGAACTCATGATTATCCATATTTTTTGATTAAATTCAGAATTAAAATATTATTTTTTACTATAATTGGTTCCAAATAAATAGGTAAGTTGGCCATATTATGTCATTAATTAGACATACTAACTAGATAATTATTTCTTGTATATATTATGATTAACTAATGCTTATAAATAGTTTTTTATATTTCAGAATATAAATTACTATATTTTATATATTAAATTATTTTTACATAAGTTGATCTTGCATGCACAAACTAGTTGTCAAGTTGCTAAAACACCTAGACGACACGCAACAGAACTTTGTACATACAACGACAACTGTTTTAGTATTTTTACTGAATAAATATAAATTCCAAAATTTAATTCATATTAATTTCAGTTTTATTTGTTGTAGACATACGAGTTTGAGAGGCTACATGCATGTTCTAATTATAGTTTAGCGTTGTTGTGAATTTTGGGACATCGTGTCATAACTACGTATGTTTAGGATTACGCGTATCGGAATTATATAAATGCCTAAATGTACATATGATAATACGATGTATGAGAACCACATGACGTAATAGACAGTAGTATGGTACGTGGTTATTGGCATGTTGTCCAAGGCCATGCAATTGTTGGATCGTTAGCATGAACGTCACCATACTGGTCGACATTGTGTAAATGATATATTCTTTTTTATATTAAGTGAGTTAGATTGTGTATTGTGTATATTGATTAGAATATGTTATAGTATGACAACTTGGATTTGATATACCTCCAACTGAAGACACCAGTCAGACGACACACAGCAGGCAGCAGGCAAGTGTACCTTGCTTTGGTTATGAATTATTTCTTTTATTTTTTGTTTATTTGTCAGCACTATCATGCCGTAGGATTGTTGATACTTTGTCTTCGTCCTGAAGATAGGTGCCGATGTCATAATATTAATACCGAGTATTGACACTAGGCAGTACGTGTATTATGACATGTCCATTGACACGAATAACGACATGACACCGACACATTCATGTTGCGAGGTTACGTGATTATTCATGGTGATGACTTTGCATTAGTTGATAGAGATATTATTGTTATTATTTCTAGATAGTTTATGATTGACTGGACTTACTAGATTATGGACATGGGGTGGAAAGAATGTGACTGCAGTATCAGACTCATTTATAGTTAGCATGTTTGTTCAAGTATGTCATTATCTCTGTATCAGAGCTTTGACATTTTTTTTTCTAGTTTGCCCTTGGTTCCACGACACGGTGCTTGGGACAATAGCCTGTTGAGGAGCTTGTGAGCCTTAGTGGCAAAGTCTGATATTCTAGTACATGCTTTCACTTACATACACGTAGACCAGATATAGTAGATACCTTAGTTCATATTTTATTTTATGTACATTGGCATATTGTATGTACCTTACTATGTCCCTGAGGACCTGGTGATCTCTCCAGGTATTCGACTGAGCAAAGTTGGTTGCTGATCATGATGGTCGCTATTTACTATTTCAGGTATCTCTTGTAGTTACATATTTATCTCTATTTATTTACATTCTGCTTGTTAGTCTAGTATTTGTAGACTCGAAGTTATTTTTTTGAGTCTATTCGGACAAATGTAGCATGGGGTGCACACTATATTATATTGTTCATTCTTGTATTCTATCTTACTGTAGATTGAGACTTAGATATTATCGATTAGTATAGATAGTTGGTCATTACTGTACAGCTTATACATATTGAACTGGGCTGGAGTCTACTTAACACGTAGCTAGCATGTATATGCATTCCTAGTGTAATGCCCTAGTACCAAAATATGTAGAACTAGGAGAGCGTATACATGCTAGCTACGTATCAAGAGAAATCCAGCCTAGCTCGAATACGTATAAGCTGTATTGGTTTTCTAAATCAATTTATCAAATCAACTAATATATATATCTCAATCCACATAATAATGATAAAAATGACGAATCAAGTGCACTAGGGTTGATCAGACCGTAATACACAAAATTTAGATTAGATAAATGTATTAGAGTGGATCCCTAATAATACATCTATCGTGAATAAGCTAAAAGAAAGGTGAAGCTTGTAAAGACTAGGCTATAATAACAGCATGATTCAAATATAGGACAAAATAAGAATAAATAAGAGAATAATAACAGCATCGACTAATATACCTAAAGTCTTGGTGTAGCAACCATTATCCGTCAGTGTAGCATATCTTCATCTAATACCTGGAGAGATCACTAGGTCCCCAGGGGGCTAGTAAGACAAATATATGTGTGCCTACTGTATAGTAAATAACATGCAAGGAAAGACTAAAATAATAAGTACATGAAAGAATAATACATAGAAGAGCTCTATAGATGGTGACATGTCATGAGATATAATATTAATCCTGACTATACGTACATGTGATAATAATTGCAGCCCGTAAGGTACTAACAATAGAGTGTATAGCCACGGCTAATAAAACACTCTCTCGTAAGATACTAGGAAGTCAAGTCTATCATCTCTAGTCATGTCCAAGTCAAGTAGGGCCAAGGTATATCAAGTAAACATGGTACATGACAACACAACATGATCTATATAGAAAACAGTGATATATAGAATAAATGAAATAAGAAATGTGCACGTATAACAAGAAATAATAAAGACATAAACATGAGAGGCGGGTAATCAAATAAGATAGAAAAGAAATAGCAACATAGAAATGCATATATTTTTTTTAACTGTAAAGTTCGACAATGTGTACTTGTCTGGTGTAGCGCGTAGAACCAACAATATCTAATCAATCAATGAGCCACAAAAATTCCAACTCCTACAAACGATCCCGGATGATGAAACAGATATCACCAACGTGTTTGGTATAATAAAAATGTTTAAGTTTGACTACTCATCAGTCCAATTCTGGACATAGGAGCAAAATCATAATTTTGGACCAAAACAGTATCCGCCATTGGACCCGCTTTGCAACAAAAACATGCCAAAACCTATGGTCTCTAAAGTTGATAAATTATATAATGAATCCAGTTTTTATACGAACTCAACGGTATGTCCATATTCGAATTTTGAAGAGTCGTGCACAAAATCGCCCGTTGAGGGTCGTGGGCCCGCCAAAATAGCGTTCCGGTCGACCTTCTCAGAATCAGACGAAACTTGACTCACATGACCGAAAAACAATACAAGGCTAGAGGCACAAGCTTTCTCACGATGTGACGAACGTGCACAAAGTAATTAGGGTTTTTATAAAGGGGCCGATATGGTAATTTTTGACGAATATGCATCGAATTCGTCGCGCATATGCAACCAATTCAAGTTCCGTCAAAGTCCACACGTCCGCAACATCTGTATGCACCTTTAGATGCAAGTGGTTTGTGATCAAGTCGCCCAGTTTTAGGGACGAATTCCGTATCGAAAAAATCTTGGGTTTTAGAAAACTTTTCTTTAATTTTTAAACTAATTTTTAACCAAACTTTATTATAAAAATAGTTTATAACTTATATAAAATAATAATTTAATTTATAGAAGTACTTATAAATATATTTATATTGCTAATAATATTATTTTAATGGTGGAAACTCAAGCATAATAGTCTCATGTCAATACTACAACACTAATATCACAATTGGCCTAGTAGTTGAGTCCGGAAACAACAAATAATTAAAAATATTAAATTTTGTAAAATTCTATAAATTAGTTAAAATAAGGGTTTCAACATTAAACCTTGCACAACAAATAGTTTGTTAGAGTTTTATGAAGTATTGAAACTTTTGGACACAAAGAACATAGGATTTTTGGAGTTACGGTGTTACAGCAAATGTCAGAAATTTTTAAAAATAGCAAACGAACTCAAATCTAACAATAGATATGTGTTGGAAAGCTCTCAATGTCTAGTTTCTAAATACAAATACTAGAATGATCAAATCTAAACTTAGGTAGGCAAAAAATTGCTCGCAACATATCTCGTCGGTTCTGGATACCTTACCGTAGAATCGACGCCACGGACAAACCGCTTGGAACTCTGTGATCCAACAATCAGAGATTGAAATAGACACACAGAGGTATCTATAGTTTTGGTTTGAGGAGAATCAAATTAGAAAAAGTAGATGAAACCTAGTTTACAAGTCGACTAACCTGCTATGATGAATTCAGCACAAGTTCGATCAACTTCGGGTGCCTTCTGCGCTTGTATCGACCAAATTAGGGGTTGAGGCTCCTCAAAAAGATGTTGGGGTGTTTTTTTTTGGGGGGGCATTCTAGGGTCGAGATGAAGGTGGTAGGAGGGTTGGAGGAGGTCGGGGTGATGAGTTTCTGTTGAGTGGAAAGAAAGTGCAAAATAGAAAATAAATAGGAAGGGCTCGATTTCTAGAGCATAAATATATCAAGTATATTCGGTCATCATAGAGTGAAGGGGTCTACGTTAGAAAGAGAAGGTGTGGATTGATTTGGATTTGGTTTGAGGGAATTTGGTTGAGATTTGATGATTTAAATCAAAGGTGTGTCTCAAATATTGATTGGGTCCAAATAAGAAAAGTAGTTATAGAGTTGATTTAAAATAGATTTAAATCAATATGCTGCAATTAATTCATAAAAATAAATCTACAATAGGTCTAATAGGTTAGGGCATCCTATAATAGGCTCTACGAACCCTACTTGGACTAGTTTTGGGTCGATGGAACTTTGTGATCGATTTGAGCCCAATATGTCTATAGTTTCGACTTGTGTGCCACTTAAGATTAAAATAGCACATAGGAACCCAATTGTGTGGCACATCATTGAGACATGTGCGTAGTAGGCTCGAAATGGGTCAAAACTATATATTAGGTCAAATGATTTTGGATCGGAGTTGGGCCTTAATTGCTATTTGGAAAGCTAGCAAATTTTACGATAGAGACTAAAATGAGTATTTTATCCTTAAAGTTGTACATGAAAAATATAGCACAAGGGAACATGTTTGGATGGGACATGATATATCAATTGAATGTTGACTGTATAGAATATGATGATGGGAGTAGATTTGAGAAATTAATAATTATTGTACTTCAAAAATCAAAGCTACGAAAAACTACATATATAGTCATAATTTAAATAAATATAATCTAATAAATAAAAATATAAAATAAACAAAAAATAATTTTCAAAAATTAGGGTGCTTACACCTAGTCCTACGTATTTTAGGACTGGAGCGTGTAGGCTGGGCATGCATCGCGCACCGTAACCTTACATCCGGGCGTGGGTCGTAACAAAAACTAATTACTCAAGCATGGTCTAACACATTCTTAAAATGTATTTCGCCTTATTGTTATAATATCATTCATAGTATCAATCTTTGTCTTTATTAACACAATTCTATGACATATATGTAAGATAAACATGTAACAGTTCTATAGCAGGAGTACTTAAGTAAGCATGCACAGTTATATAGAAATAAGCAGTTAGGTTCGTGCATCTATATCTATTATTTCATTCGTAATGATGTTATCGATTGAATTGGAGAACAAGAGGGTCAGGGGAGAAGGGTCAACCATTGTAACCCCACTTTCTTATTTTTTTGAAGTTATGAAGTTTTGTTTAAAAAATATATAAGTTTGATTAAGTAAATCTGTTTTAATAAATTTTATGATCCTTTGGAGGGAAATATTTGAATGGTTGGCATGGGTGTAAATTCCTAGTTAGTTGTAACTAACTCGAGTGGTCCCCATATTCCTAACAACCTCTCTAACTAACCTTAACTAATTAATTGTTCTAACAACTTTAGTTGAAATCTGTAATATATCAAAGATGGAGTACTTATTTGCAAATATTTCATTTTTCTTAATTTTCTTTTAAAGGCTAGGAAAGGAGAGAGAAAGGGGTTCTTTCACGCGGCTGAGCCTTCTCCACCTTTTCCCCAAATTTTGAGCGACGAACCCTAACCCTAACTCCGGCGACCAGCTATGGCGATGACCACCGGATCAGCAAGCGGCGACGACTAGGCACCACGTTCTTCTCGGCGGCATGCTTCTTCTTCCGCGGCGAGCACCAGTGGCTACGCGCTCAGTTCTCCGGCGTCGAGACCTCCGCGCACTGCGACCATGGCGGGGTCATCTTCTCCCCAACGAGCAAAGCCAGCGCCTAAGCGACTTCCTACAGTGGTGGCTTTGAACAGAGCAGCGTCTCCGGCGACCGATCCTTTCATTTCGACCATTCTTCCTCCGCGACGTGGTCAGCGACCACACGGCAGTGACGATGGAGCACCACCACGATGAAGATTTGAGTGTCAATCCCAAGGTTCGTTCAACTCTGTGATAATTTTTTCGAGTTCTTGATGGACATTACGGATTTCTTTTCTTTTTTTTTTGAAGTGGAATTCGAGCACGAAGGTGCGAATCTATGAATGGCCTGATTCAATCGAGATCGTAATAGTTAGTTGAGATCGAAATCCCTGGGTAAGTGTGTTGGGATGCAATTGATTTCTTGATGTGTTCCTTCCATCAAAATTCTGAAGAACAAATATAGATTAATCTTGACACCTAATTACTTTGTTTTGTCTCGAACCTGTTCGATTGAATGTTTTAATAGGTTCCTGAGCTGTATTTGGACACAGGGAGTTGTGTCCGACATTGTAGAATATCACCTTCATTCCTGATCCGATCCGATCCATTTTGACCAGGTATCGTTCTACCCCCTATTGTTGACAATGCATTATTTGTATCTGAAATTTATGGAAGATTTTGGGTCAAGGACTGGTCGGGATAGGGAGATCAAGTTGTGCGTGTTATGTTGGGTCATGTCCTGTGTGCGAGTCAGTGTTGTTTGTGTCCAAACAGGATACTTGTCCAGGAGTTGGACATATCTGGGATAGGAGTTTAGCATTGGCAGGATTTCCTATTTGATTTGTAAACAATTGTTTTGAATATTTCTATTTTGATTTTGTTACCAACGGTTGTATAATTTTTCCTGTTGAGAATTTATGATTCAATGTGGTTGTATAATTTTTTGGGTTTAAAATTGATGGGGTTTCTGGCTGGGACAGGGAGGGCGAGTTTTGTCGCATTTTTTTGGGGTTTAAATTCAATTTTGTGGAGAACTGAGGAATGTATATTGCAATGATTTTGCTATTCAGGAAGATGGACTGGGGATGGTATCGAGACGGGTCTTCCTGGGTGTGTATATTTAACCTTACAAAGCTAAATTCGGGTGGGTTGTAGTTGTGTCTTTGTGAGTATATTGTTAGTTTGGGTGCTGGGATTATTTGTAGCTATTTTTACTGAGCTAAGTATGGTGGTGGCGAAGTAGTAGTTGAATTGGAGGTACATGTAGCAGGACTAGAACATGTATTCTTGCAGGGCTTTAGTCATATTCTTGCCAAGCTTGGATGGTGTGTAATAATGTTAGGCTTTAGTTTATACTCTATGTTGCTGAGCATTCAATATTGGGTTGTCATGCTTGTTGAGTTTGAGGAATCAGCTGGGTTTGGGAAGCCTTTAACTTTGGGCTATTATGGTTGGTCCTGTTTTGATAAATAATATTAATGGTTAAAGGTAGTTTATTGCTAAGAATTGTTCTAACTTAGTATAATTTCTTAATCAAATGACCTAAATTAAAGTTAATTTGTTAGTAGCATATTTTGTTCCAAATTACTATTTATAATTCTCTTGCTAATTTCATAAGTTAACTAAAATAGCTACATTTACATAATTAAATATATTTTGATTCCAAACTCTTTTCTAGTAATTACAATTAGCTAGTCTATTTTACATAGTGACATCCATATTAATAATCACTGCCCTATACAAGTATTTGATAGTATTACCTAAATACATATTTAGCTAGCTAGGAGATATGTATAGTTAGCAAAAGTATTGGTAGTAGTCAATAATAGTTATTTGGCTAGGTTATAGTTAGTTAGCAAAGTCAATGTTTAGAACTTAACCAAATAATACTTATTTCCAGGTGGGCATAGAGGTTACTACATTCCTAATTCCGACCTTCCAAAGCAAGGCAAGTACATTCTATGGTCTTGTGCATTTACATTCATATCCTATGCTTTTCCTGTGACACGTCATGACATGATATCTTGTACTCTTGTACTTCATGTTCTTGTACTTACTTGTGTCGGGAAGGGGAAATACAGTAGCTATGTGACCAAACCCCGGTTACAATATTCATGTAGACAGCTTAGGCCTCGTATCGTGCATGCGGGTCCTAAGCCGTACCGATATTCATGTACTCCTGTACATATTATTGTACTCGTCCCAGCCGGTCACATAGGCTAGTTGTATTTTAAATATGTGCACATGTCATGTCTTGTACTTCAGGTTCATAGTTTACATTCTTGTACTTTATTTCATGTACTTACATTCATGTACTTTCATATTCTTTCTTGTACTTTATATTTCATGTTATCCTGCACTCATTTTCATATTATGATGTTCTTGTTCATTACCTAGAACTGTACTTTGCTCCGCTCCTGACTGGATATATTGCAGGTGTACTTGTAGGATATCATTATACCATATGGACCAGAGCCCGGGACATTAGCTGAGCAGGATGGAGACATGACTTAGCTAGAGGTTTCAGGTTTAGACTGTTTGGCTTTACTCCTATATATTGTTTTTTTAGAGTTCATAGCGTATTTTATTCTTGTTGACTCTGGTACCTTTACGTTATATAGTCTTGTAGATTATGGTGATCTTTTTGGGATCGTTTAAAGATGCTGTGATTTGTACTTATTCATTTTGACTTGTTAGTTTCCCTAGCTTTGTACAGCTTACTTCGTTGTGTTCATCGACGAAGGCTGGGCGTGTCCGACTTGTGTCCGATTATTCGGGAGCGGGTCGTGACAACCACTCATCTTGATTTATTTGAGGCGAGAGATACACAATCACCTAAAATTGTATAAGCAATGAATTAGCACTCTACCCTTCTATCTGAGTTCGATATGCAATGCGAAGTTCGAAGAACGCAAGCAATAAAATCCATCAAAAACATTCACGAAAATGAATTAAAAACCAAAGCCAAAGAAGCAAGTGTAGCATGAAAAATAGAGCAACGAGAGGCTTCTTCCGACTTAACCACAGAGTTCATCCTTGAGGCGCAACCTGTTGAATATGGGACTTGATTCCGAAGAAACCGATCCATAACGAGGAAATGATCTTAATTCAATCGGTCCTGATCAATCGATAGTGACAATATTTCTTAACCACGCTCCCTACGAACGAAGAACGGGGCATGATGTTGGGATGGGGCACTACAATTTCCATATTTCATTCCCAACAAACGCTCCCAACTACAATAAATGTTTACTATTTCAAAAATAATCTACTTCAAAATATTTTATAGTATTTCAAATAGGTCTGTCATGCAATCATACATTTAAAATTGAGAAAAATACAGACAAAAGACATGTACACGACTTCTAGTATATATAAAGTAAAACAATATCATAACTACATGGGCTACCTAATATATTGAAGTAATATAACACTAGAACAACATATTAACTTTAGAAGAAATGAAAATTACTTTACAAATTCGAGATCTTGTATAAAAAATTAGGAACCCAAGAACTATGACTCTGATCCAAGGATAATAAATGTAGATTTGTACATTACAATAACCTATTAGCTTAGAATAGTTAATAACGTGTAAAGAAAATCCAAATTATGTAGATAATATGTAGAAAAATAGGAAATATCTGAAAGATTAATGGTAGATCTACACATAAAGACAACATATAATTCTTTAGTATGTACAAAAATGAAAATAACTTAGTAAAATCCAACAACATATTAGGTTAATCCACAAGTAACGTATTTTGGAAGAAAAAGGTTGGATATACACAAGAACAACATACAAGGTTAGAAGAAATGAAAAGTACTTTACAAATTTGAGATTATGTAATTTTTTTAACAAAATAGGAAATAACTCATATCCAGGGATAATAGAGGTATATCTACACATTACAACTGTAATGACCCGCTCCGCCCTAGCGGAACGCGATTCAAACGGCAAGTGCAACGACTCAAACGAGCCGTCGACCCGAAGAGTTGGCATCGACCTGAAGAAGAATCGATGCAAGGCTTACATTTGCCCGTCAAGATGAATCCAGACTTAGAATTTCAAAGGCGTGCTCGGAGTATCGCTCGGCCGATGCGAACATCGAAGGTGGGTGGCTCCGATGAACCCGTCTTTGCTTAGCCTAGCACATAACAATACGACACTATTGCTAGAATTGCTAGGCGTCAACACTGCGCATGCTAATAAATGAACGACTCAACGCACCTAGCTAAGGGAATAATCCCATCTTATATGCTTTTTTAGAACATGGAAACGAACTCGGCAAATATAGAAACTCTCGCACCGCGCTCTACGCTCATGCTAAGGCACAAGCTTACGTTCAAGTCGCTTACGCGTTCAACAAAAAACAATGAATGGTTTACAACAATGAAATGGAAGACTATCGACATAGTCGTTACGAGTAGAGTATAGCAACATTGAAAGACTTCGGGACCGATAGGTCGCCAAGGCGACTCCCGCACTGGGAGTTGTGTAATGTGTGAATTAATGAATCAACGAATGAATGAATCAATGAACGAATGAATAAGTGAAAGAAAAGAAAGAATGGTTAGCGACAGGTGTGACGGGTACGTGCAACAGGGCTCGCTACCCGTGCTGCACGGACGCCAACCTGGTCGATAACGCATTAAGGCTAAGGGTTAGCCTATGGCTCAAAGACAGCCGTTAAGTTAAAAAGACAAGTTAATACAAATGGTCGTGGACAAACGGCACGGGCGAAGGGGGGAATACCGTGGCCGTGAAGAAGAAGGGATTCGCGGCATGATCAAAGGGGGGATCTGCCGGCCTAGGTGGAATCAAAGGGGCTTACGGACAACCTGGGTGCGGGCTTGGCCACCACAGGAAACGTAAGTGCGGGATATTTCAAAGAGACTATCAAGGTGTTCCAGCTGCACGCTATGATAGGTGAGAAATTAGCAAGGGGGGAAGATGTCCAAAATGGCTTGTGATGCCAGCGACCGGTACATATAGATTAAGTGGGCTATGCTGGTGGCAATCCACGTACAAGTCCTTGCATTGAAACAAGTAGTCTAAGTTAACTAAATAAAGTGCCTTATGAATATGCTTGAAATGTAACACACCAAATGATAATGAGAAATTCATGCAAGTGAGTTAGATAACGTGCCTATGACGTGCAGAACCCGAGGCAGGGACACGCGCTTGACATTGAAAGTTCATATTGAATTGTTGACTAACTTGGTTTACTTTGGACAGGGAAGGCCGGACGGTAAGTATGGGTAAGTCGTGCATGTATTTCCATACGACACTTGAATTTGGCAACACGGGGTAGGTTATGAAATATGCCATGAAACTGATCCTAAGGCGAGATTAGAAAGACAATGAATGATAGACGGTGCACAAAAGTAAATAGAACGTGTTTGGTAATGATAGCATTGTGGACGAGCTAGCCTCCCCACCAGTGCATAACAATGTACTGATAACCCACAGTCTGCTTGCAGGATGCAGGAGACGTCATCGTGTACGGAGCTTCCTCGAACGTGCTAAGGCGCGGAGCTATCTCTGGAGCCTTGGAGCGTTGCAAAAGAGCTGATGCGCCATATACAGGACATAATGTATCGGAATATCGCCATGAATCATTCCATGTTGTAAGCCACTTGGCACGCCTTTTATGTTTCAGAGAGAGAGAGAGAGCTTGAGAGACTTGTAAACTCGGCCTAGCGCCGCATGTAAACTTCTTGAATATCAATAAAGAGTTGAATTTGCTTAAATTTGTATTATTTACTTTCCGCTGCAATGGGGACACTCTGTGCGACTCTGTGGCCTAGCTTAAATCGGCCGTTTCTGGACTTGGCCTTGCACGGGCGCTACCTAGGCCCGTGCGGCATCACGCCTTAGCGAGGACGATCGCTCCTACGGGAGCGGGGCGTGACAGATTGATTGGTATCAGAGCACGACTTTATATACGTCCTTGGACTTCACGTCGATTTCTCAGTTTTGAAAGCTCGTCGTTGGAAAAAGAAGTGTACGCTCTCTCTTATTGTGCCTTGGGATGTTCCATACAATAAGTCTAATATTTTCAAAAGCTCGTACAAGTACTCGGTTGAACGTGATCGATAGGCGAAGGCCTTTGTGCCAAACCACGACGGACTTATGTCCAGAGAAAAATAAAATGCTAGAAGTTAGCAAACACAAAGCGTGCTTGAATAACCTTACGCTGGCAATAGTGAACGAGTACACGAGACCAAAGTATAGTTTGAACGGGATGGTTATGCACACAACCTTTTGGCTATGTCTTGCCGAGTATCGCGCACCTAGACTTTATGGTGCAAACGAGTTGCGAGCGAGATCGACTATCGCTCGGACGAGAATAAGGGAGACTTAGAACGTATGTTGATAGAGACGCTACTTGACCGGCGCTAAAGCAAACACGGGGAAATGGTTCTTAGGTTTTGAGGAATGAGCGAACGCGCAATTGGACATGTCGATCGGGAGTCGAATAACCTTTCGAGGATTTGTAGAATGACTTGACTCCGAGTGGTGTATGTGATAGCTTCGAAGAAGAATAAGAATGAGTGTCGACGATTAGTCGAGTGGCTCGAACCCTGAGTGGTGTATAGACGTTGTAGAAATTTTCGAGCGAGAAAAGGATTTACGGATAGAACGAGTATGTCGGCAAGCGATGATATCGTGCAAAGCCTTAGAACAAGCAACACTTAGTTGGTTTCGACTTTGATAGTCTCAAACGAGATATCGTTCGGACGAATTAAGAATGCGTAGTACGAATTACGAAACAATCGAATAGAGAGTCGGAACGATGAAACGAATTGAGGTCTTGGTCGAGGAAACATAGAAGATCGTGCTGGCGATTTTGAATTTAGTCGAAGATATTGAAACTTGAGGTTGAGGTAAAATACCCATGGACAAGATCGAAGATAGCATGATCGAAAGATAGCGTGCATAGGAAACGTTGATTTGGAGATACGAGAATGACTAAGGAATTGGAATTGATATTGCTCGATGACGAGTTAACACGATACGATGCAAATTGAGAAATTAGGATGCATGACTCGGAATTCATTGCAAAAGGAAGATCGTCAGGTTATGTACATCATCGATGGTATTGAGGCGTATCAAAGATCGATGTACAATAACTCGAGGGTACTCTGATTCGACGAAGGATGATCGTGTTAGAAGTTATTGTATTGAAGGATGCTATGTTGGAAATTAATGTTTGGAATGAGGAAGGAAAGTGACTTGATTGTTCGGTGATAACCACAACGACAACGATTTGTCTTGTGCGAGCGCAAGTCCAGTCTCGCACATGCGTCACGTCGGATTTGGGACGATCATTCCGCGTGAGCGTTGGCATGGTGATTCATGTCCAGCGGGAATGATCGAACTCGAAATACCTTGACATGGCAATTTTGATCGCTTCGACTTGTGGTTTGAAGCGAAGGGAATTTGAGGATTGATCGGACATATAATAGATGGCGAAGTAAAGTCGAGGATTGAGTAGGCCCAATCCGATATCGAAAATGAGTAAGTCTAGACGCAATACAAGAGTTACGTCCCGATGAGGACGATTATTCTGCGAAAATGTTGACATGGTGATTCATGTCCGCCGTGGATAATCAGACTTGCGTGAGATCGGGGCGCAACATATTGCAAGGCTAGACGATCTTGAGATCGACTACACGAATTAGATAGGATGGATAGGTGAATTGTGTCAAACATACTTGAAGAGATAGACTACGAAAATTTCTAGTGTGGACATATAATAACGTATCGAGGATTCGGTTGAGGATAACCTATCGTAGGATGATTCCTAAAACGAGCTCGGACTTGGAGTAGAGAATGTCTCGGTGCGAATAGGGTGAACGCTGCTTGATGTTTAGAAATTTGAGCGAAACGAACTTGGGTAGAAACCCGTACGAACGAACAAAATGGTTTGACCGTAGGATTTGGGGCGAGCGTCGTGCAACGACCTTGCACGATAAGCCACAAACTTGACGTGTAACTATGACCTTGTGAGCTGACCTAGCGGATAGGCGGACGACCCTATGCCTAGTGATTGAACTTGTGCGATGGCATTTACAGTATCGTCTGGACGGACGATAGACTTGGGGCAACAAGACTTAGAGTAGGACTGTCACGCCCCAGAACCAGAATACTGGAGAGCGGGGGCAGACATAGCCAGCTACGTATAATGAAATGGGATCCACTCCACTATACGGTCACGGCTGTCTAGATATATGAGGGTTTATCTACAAGCCATCAGTCTCTTAAGGTCAATAACAAGCCTAGTGTCTCAATCACAAGCAAATAAAAATATTACAAGATGTAAGATCACCAAATATACAATAGTAAGGCGTCCCAAACATTACATATTCAGCTGATCATGAAGCTAGTCGTTACAAAATGTGAGGACTAGCAGGAGTTTCAGTCATACATGATCAACCCTAGGTTGCCAATCATGTTACAGCCCGTAGGCAGACAGTAAGTAAAAATGTACACGAGCTAACACTTGCTCGGCGGCTAAATGCCTCAAAATAATAATTTACAATAGAGTGGGAGAGCCAAAATAAACCCACTCGTTGCCAGGATTCCTTTTAGTGGTCACCATCTGGCTGGAAAGTCGGTAGATCCCCTGGGGTTAATCTGGAATCTGGCCATACAAAACCAGCTGGGTCAGACCCCAGAAAGAGCAAGTGCCACAAAGGAGGCTTCACTTAGAAACTAAAACCAGCAATTAGCACAAGAACATAATTACATAATAAGAGACCGTAATTTAAGAAAAGCATGACAGGTGAATATAAAAGACAATCTTGTACAAGATCAATAAAAGACTGGTCATATGGAAGAACATGACAGGATGATACGATGAGATAACCATGGGACTATTCAGATGACCAGGTTACAACCCGTAAACCAAACAAGGACCGGGGTTGTAACCCTTCGTCTGAACAGAACTTGGTTCTCCCACCATTTATCGGCAAGATAAATATAAGAAATCTGGTCATGTAACAATCTTGTACAAGATCAAGACGAGACTAGACTGATCAAACTCCATCCAACATTCACGGCAAGCAATAAGTACGGCTTGATATTTTAACTAACTAGGGTTATCACAGGCCTAGTTACTAGCAAGATGCAGCGAGATTCTTCCAAGTCCAGTTACCCGCCTGCTGCTACTGAGTGACCCCAGCAAAGAAAAGGAAAAAAATAGCATGATACAGCAGACACACTGTAGTAAGATACATGTGTCCTAAGGTACCACACTCGACGGCGGGCTGGAAGTGCGCTCATCTCGACGGATAGCAACAAATCCCATGTACATATTATATATGGCCGGGATCAAAGGGGCAACAGGTAACTGGGAAAGTCTCTCCATGAACTACTAGATTATTCTAGTAATTAGCCTTAGTCCATTTTCGTATGAATCTGACCGTAGAAAACCAGGGATTCATGTCCTAGACATGATGCAAGACGAGACGGGTTCATTTGTACAAGCACAGTCGTCCATGGTGTCCAAGTTACTCAATCTTGTCATGTCGTGTTAGCCGTCGCAACAACATTTCGAAAATATCATGTCAGGTTTATCATGTCAAGAGTGCGCCACGGCGGGCCACTATCAAGAATTATCATGCCAAGTTATCATGTCAAATTTGTCAGGTCAAGTTATCATGTCGGGAGTGCACCACGGCGGGTCACTATCAAGTCATGCCATTTATCAAGGAGGGAAGAAACTTGCACAATTAAAATAATATATATATATATTTATATTCTTGAAGCCAAGGAGAAACTCTACAACTTTCATGTTGGGAGTGGGAAGAAATTCGGACCACAATTCACGCAAATAAGACATTTAAACAATCAAGTGGGACCCATGCGGTCCAAAAGTGGGAGAACAAATATGCGGTCAAAGAGAGTGGGAGGCCACCCATGCGGCAGCCAAAGCTTATGCGGCCAGAAAACAACTGAATGGGGCCATGCGGCCAGGGGTAAATGCCTACAAGAATTATTCATGCAACCAGAAAAGACAAAGAGAGTAGAACCCGCAATAAATGCAAGCTTCCACTCAAGCAAAAGAAAGGGGCACGTGGCCACTCAAGTATAGTGACCATGTGGGACCCAACATAATCAATACATTAAACCCTCGTGGCCAGCACACAATGGCAATTTGCCATGCGGCCTAGAAATAACCAAGGCCATGCGGCTACAAATTTTCAAGTGGTCATGCGGCCAAGAATTGCACAGGCCATACCAGCAAATGCTAATAAGCATTAAATACTACTAAGGAATCCATGCGGCTCACTACTATTTAATTCATGCGGCCACAACCATTGTTCCCATGCAAGCTAAATGCTAAAATAATGCATGCAACAATTACATGCATGCAATTCCATGCATAAAGCCTGCTATACGTTCATATGACAATCGGCATTAAATATGACTTGCTCTAACCATATGCGGCTAGATTAGAAAATGTATTAAAGAATTGAAATCTAACCATATGCGGCTAGGTTAGGAAAAAAAAGGCATTAAAGAATTGTTAATCAAAAGCATTAGTCCAATGCTTTAAGGATTGCATTTAATAATGCTTTTGACAATTCCACTCCAGAACATGTATTAATGAATCAAAAGCATTAAAGAATTGAATGCATAAGCAAAGCCTTCATTAAATGTGTTAACAAAAAAATGCATTCCAAAGCATTCTGAAGCAAAGCAATTAATGCTTTTAACAATATATGCTTTAACAATTATTTAATGCTTTAACCAAAAAGTCCATTCCATGCATTCCAAGCCTTAAAAAGTGCATTCAATGCATTTCCGAAGCAAGCATTACATTTAATGCTTTAACAAAAGTGTATGCGGCTGGGCAAAGAATTATATTTCTTTAACAAAAGTGTATGCGGCTTGGATTTGACAAAGCATTACATTTAATAATGCTTTACATGCGACTGGTGTTCAACAATACGTTAAATGCAATTTCTCATGCGGCTGGTTACAACAATACATTAACTGAAATCCTCATGCGGCTGGGTTATAAATGCTATCACGTTAGGAAGCAATTAATGCTGCCACGCCCATGCGGCTAAGCAAGATTCTTGTGGCCAAAATGCAAGCAAGCAACAATTTGTTGCCAACTGAGAAGAAGTTCATGGAAAATACCATGGCTTCTCCACACCACCCAATTTCCTACAGGGGTCCAAATTTGGACTTCCATAGGTCAAAATGGGGTAGAACGAAATTCTCTACAACATGGAACCATCAACTAGCAAAATATATGCAAGTGATGGATCAAAAGTCCAGGAAACCAAAATACCACAAAGCTAGATCTACAAAATTTAGCCACTGAAATGAAAAATTCTAAGTACTAAAGTGGGTTAGAAACACATGAGAAAGACAATGGAACAATAAAAATGGGGTTCCTCCATGAAGCAAGATGCACTTGTCTAAGCTCTCCTCTCTCTCCTGGTGGATGGAGAAGTAAAGATGGAGAAGAAGAAATGAGTAATGAGTAATAATGGAAGAGAGAGAGTAGGATAGATATTTATGGTGGGAGTGGTGGTAGGTGGGAGTGGTTCTCCACATAAAACCAAACCAAGCCAAACCCACCAAACCGAACCAAACCAAGCCAATACAATCCCATGATGAACCATGCTAATACAATATGCAAAATAAAACCCACCGAAATACGTACACGTATTCTAAATACGTAATATGAGATATGGGCATTACAACTCTACCCACCTTAAAAGAATTCCGTCCTTGGAATTTAATCAAGTGGCTAGAGATGCAAGGACAAACTATACTAATCACAGGCAAGCTATACTAAGCAATCAATCATGCAATCAAGTATGTAAGCAAGGAAATTGATGGCACGAGAAAGAAGAAAGATATCCTGCTAGAAACCTCTCTGCCGGTTCTGGATCTGAGCTTGGACCTGGGCATACTGCTGGGGTCTCTGTAGCTGGAAGGCTAGGGCCTAAGGCGGCAATGGCCTCGGAGGCTGGTACTGCTGCTGAAATACTTGGGCCTAAGGCAACAATGACCTCGGCAATGGATACTGCTGCTGCTGCTGGACTGGGGCTGGTCCCCTTACCGAGGGACTAGTCTGGGCCGATGATGAACTGGCCCTATTCGGATAGGATCCTATCTTGTGGTCCGGTACTCCACAAGCCAAGCACAATCCCTGTGCTCTGCGATACTCCGAAACAACGTGTCCTGGCTTCCCATAATGAGTGCAGCCCATTGTGGAAGACTGCTTCTGCTTCTGTTGCTGAGGGGACGTGACCGACGTCACTGAGGCCGCCTGCCTCGGAGTTCCAATTGTCAAAGCCCTAACTACGGGACTGGTGCTGTCGACTGGGTCATCTGGCCGTGAGATCACTTTCGACCTCCGTTCCTGTCCACGATCCTGTGGGAGGTATACTCGTGCTCCTAGCTGCCCTCAATACTGCATCAAAAGTCTGATGCTCAAACTGTTCTACTGCCAACAAAATCTCGAGGTAGAGCCCTTGCTGGAACCGCTAGGCTCTGTCAAACTCGGTCGCCACCAAAGTGGGAGCAAACCGACTGAGCCTGGAGAACTCGGCCGATATCCATCGACTGCCTCCTTGCTTCAGATTGGTGAACTTGGTCTGAAGATCATACCGAGCCACCGCATCGAAGTACTTAGTCTGGAATCTCTCTCTGAATAGTGCCCATGGAATAGGGGCCACTAATCCCATGGCCTGCGCCACCCACCAGTTGCGGGCAAGATCCAATAACTGTAGACGCACCACGGCCACCTTCTCGTCTTCTGGGGTTCTGGCTGCCTCTAGAATGACTTCAGTATCCTGGAGCCACGCGTCAGCAGCGATAGCATCTTCACTGCCATCGAAGAACGGAGGGTTCAGGCGTTTGAAACTGTTCACTGCACTGTTCCTTGGATGACTATCTCTGTTCAGAGCATCTGCCACTGCCTGGTGCAATGCATCACCTCGACGATCTTGGGAAGCTAACATGGTCCTGATGAGACCCACCAAAGTGCCATCATCAGGCTCTGCAGGCTGGACTGGCTGAACTGGCGACTCTCCTCCAGTAGGTACGACTCGGGAGGCTACTCCTGAGTGCTGGGTCTGATCTTTGGTTGGCTGGTCCACGGGAGGTGATCCGCCTTGCTGATCGGCAGGTCCAGGAACAATGCCGCTGAAGAAGATAACATAGGGAACAATAAGGAAGGACCAGGATAGATCAACGATTACAAGCATGTGATCAGGACAAGAATTTCAGGAATCAAGAGGATACAAGCAGAGATCAAGGGCGAGTACTGATTGAGATCTATTCGGTAAACTCTCATATATCTTGATTTTCAAGACCTGCATGGGCCCCACTTAAACCATGTCACGCCCCAGAACCAGAATACTGGAGAGCGGGGGCAGACATAGCCAGCTACGTATGATGAAATGGGATCCACTCCACTATACGGTCACGACTGTCTAGATATATGAGGGTTTATCTACAAGCCATTAGTCTCTTAAGGTCAATAACAAGCCTAGTGTCTCAATCACAAGCAAATAAGTAAATATTACAATATGTAAGATCACCAAATATACAATAGTAAGGCGTCCCAAACATTACATATTCAGCTGATCATGAAGCTAGTCGTTATAAAATGTGAGGACTAGCAGGAGTTTCAGTCATACATGATCAACCCTAGGTTGCCAATCATGTTACAGCCCGTAGGCAGACAGTAAGTAAAAATGTACACGAGCTAACACTGCTCGGCGGCTAAATGCCTCAAAATAATAATTTACAATAGAGTGGGAGAGCCAAAATAAACCCACTCGTTGCCAGGATTCCTTTTAGTGGTCACCATCTGGCTGGAAAGTCGGTAGATCCCCTGGGGTTGCTCCGGAATATGGCCATACAAAACCAGCTGGGTCAGACCCCAGAAAGAGCAAGTGCCACAAAGGAGGCTTCACTTAGGAACTAAAACCAGCAATTAGCACAAAATATTACATAATAAGAGACCGTAATTTAAGAAAAGCATGACAGGTGAATATAAAAGACAATCTTGTACAAGATCAATAAAAGACTGGTCATATGGAAGAACATGACAGGATGATATACGATGAGATAACCATGGGACTATTCAGATGACCAGGTTACAACCCGTAAACCAAACAAGGACCGGGGTTGTAACCCTTCGTCTGAACAGAACTTGGTTTCTCCTACCATTTATCGGCAAGATAAATATAAGAAATCTGGTCATGTAACAATCTTGTACAAGATCAAGGCGAGACTAGACTGATCAAACTCCATCCAACATTCACGGCCAAGCAATAAGTACGGCTTGATACTTTAACTAACTAGGGTTATCACAGGCCTAGTTACTAGCAAGATGCAGCGAGATTCTTCCAAGTCCAGTTACCCGCTGCTGCTACCTGAGTGACCCCAGCAAAGAAAAGGAAAAAGATAGCATGATATAGCAGACAACTGTAGTAAGATACATGTGTCCTAAGGTACCACACTCGACGGCGGGCTGGAAGTGCGCTCATCTCGACGGATAGCAACAAATCCCATGTATATATATGGCCGGGATCAAAGGGGCAACAGGTAACTGGGAAAGTCTCTCCATGAACTACTGGATTATTCTAGTAATTACCTTAGTCTATTTTCCGTATGAACCTGACCGTGGGAAACCAGGGATTCATGTCCTAGACATGATGCAAGACGAGACGAGTTCATTTGTACAAACACAGTCGTCCACGGTGTCCAAGTTACTCAATCTTGTCATGTCGTGTTAGCCGTCGCAACAGCATTTCGAGAAATATCATGTCAGGTTTATCATGTCAAGAGTGCGCCACGGCGGGCCACTATCAAGAATTATCATGCCAAGTTATCATGTCAATTTGTCAAGTCAAGTTATCATGTCGGGAGTGCACCACGGCGGGTCACTATCAAGTCATGCCATTTATCAAGGAGGGAAGAAACTTGCACAATTAAATATAATAATATAATATATATATTATATTTGAAGCCAAGGAGAAACTCTACAACTTTCATGTTGGGAGTGGAAAGAAATTCGGACCACAATTCACGCAAATAAGACATTTAAACAATCAAGTGGGACCCATGCGATCCAAAAGTGGGAGAACAAACTGCGGTCAAAGAGAGTGGAGGCCACCCATGCGGCCAGCCAAAGCTTATGCGGCCAGAAAACAACTGAATGGGGCCATGCGGCCAGGGGTAAATGCCTACAAGAATTATTCATGCAACAGAAAAGAAAAGAGAGTGGAACCCACAATAAATGCAAGCTTCCACTCAAGCAAAAGAAAGGGGCACGTGGCCACTCAAGTATAGTGGCCATGTAGGACCCAACAATAATCAATACATTAAACCCTCGTGGCCAGCACAAAATGGCAATTTGCCATGCGGCCCAGAAATAACCAAGGCCATACGGCTACAAATTTTCAAGTGGTCATGCGGCCAAGAATTGCACAGGCCATACCAGCAAATGCTAATAAGCATTAAATCTACTAAGGAATCCATGCGGCTCACTACTATTTAATTCATGCGGCCACAACCATTGTTCCCATGCAAGCTAAATGCTAAAATAATGCATGCAACAATTACATGCATGCAATTCCATGCATAAAGCTGCTATACGTTCATATGACAATCGGCATTAAATATGACTTGCTCTAACCATATGCGGCTAGATTAGAAAATGCATTAAAGAATTGAAATCTAACCATATACGGCTAGGTTAGGAAAAAAAGGCATTAAAGAATTGTTAATCAAAAGCATTAGTCCAATGCTTTAAGGATTGCATTTAATAATGCTTTTGACAATTCCACTCCAGAACATGTATTAATGAATCAAAAGCATTAAAGAATTGAATGCATAAGCAAAGCCTTCATTAAATGTGAACAAAAAAATGCATTCCAAAGCATTCTGAAGCAAAGCAATTAATGCTTTTAACAATATATGCTTAACAATTATTTAATGCTTTAACCAAAAAGTCCATTCCATGCATTCCAAGCCTTAAAAAGTGCATTCAATGCATTTCCGAAGCAAGCATTACATTTAATGCTTTAACAAAAGTGTATGCGGCTGGGCAAAGAATTATATCTTTAACAAAAGTGTATGCGGCTTGGATTTGACAAAGCATTGTATTTAATAATGCTTTACATGCGACTGGTGTTAAATACGTTAAATACAATTTCTCATGCGGCTGGTTACAACAATACATTAACTGAAATCCTCATGCGGCTGGGTTATAAATGCTATCACGTCAGGAAGCAATTAATGCTGCCACGCCCATGCGGCTAAGCAAGATTCCTGTGGCCAAATGCAAGCAAGCAACAATTTGTTGCCAACTGAGAAGTTCATGGAAAATACCATGGCTTCTCCACACACCCAATTTCCCACAGGGGTCCAAATTTGGACTTCCATAGGTCAAAAATTGGGTAAACGAATTCTCTACAACATGGAACCATCAACTAGCAAAATATATGCAAGTGTGATGGATCAAAAGTCCTGGAAACCAAAAATACCACAAAGCTAGATCTACAAAATTTAGCCACTGAAATGAAAATTCTAAGTACTAAAGTGGGTTAGAAACACATGAGAAAGACAATGGAACAATAAAAATAGGGTTCCTCCATGAAGCAAGATGCACTTGCCTAAGCTCTCCTCTCTCTCCTGGTGGGTGGAGAAGTAAAGATGGAGAAGAAGAAATGAGTAATGAGTAATAATGGAAGAGAGAGAGGGGATAGATATTTATGGTGGGAGTGGTGGTAGGTGGGGAGTGGTTCTCCACATAAAACCAAACCAAGCCAAACCCACCAAACCGAACCAAACCAAGCCAATACAATCCTATGATGAACTATGCTAATGCAATATGCAAAATAAAACCCACCGAAATACGTACACGTATTCCAAATACGTAATACGAGATATGGGCATTACAGGACGGAGAACTGGGAGTGTGCGTGAACGACGGCGAGATTTCGCCCTAAACGAAGAAAAAGATAGGAATGGATGATGCGCAAGTAAAGTTAGGATAACGAATTGAATCATTGATTGGAAGACGTACTCGATGATAGTACGATACTTAGTCTCAAATCGGACGAAAATTTCTTAGACTTGGTCGACCCGCTAAGAAGAAATCATACTGATTTCGTGGACAAGAACGCTTGAGTAGCCAATCGGATCATCTTGATGACCGAGAAATGATAGTGAGACACACATGAGTTCGGTTTTAAATTGAAGTTAGCAAAACCATCGGCAAATCGAAACTATCATGAGTAGCTTGTCCGATTTCGCTAGTCGCTAAGCTTGGTTGAAATGTACGTATTCGGGGGATGCCTTGAATGCGTGCACGATCCAAACTCAGCGATATCATGAACTCGAATGCAGCTGCAAGTGGGTGTTGAGATGCGCATGAACGAATGAGTGAGTTTGCCTCAGCTTACGTCTCTCGTATTAGATAAATTACAACGCACCTCGTACGACCATTTCAGTCCCATGACACGTCGAAACAGCAACCAAATCGAGAAAACACTTGAATTGAATAAGTGCCATCAACTCTAAAATGAATGAAAAGTTATTCAATAAAATTGACCAAACGTATGCGACACGGAACTTGGAAAGGTACCGAGCATGGTTCGATGCCATCAAACGTAAAGCCATTCGATAAGGATTGTCTAAGAAACGTGACGACAAGAGTCAAGGAACGGTAGGATGACCTGCACTCAGGAAGTCTCGAGGACGAGACTTGTTTGAGTGGTGTATTATGTAATGACCTGCTCCGCCCTAGCGGAACGCCGATTCAAACGGCAAGTGCAACGACTCAAACGAGCCGTTGACCCGAAGAGTTGGCATTGACCTGAAGAAGAATCGATGCAAGGTTTACATTGGCCCGAAGATGAATCCAGACTTAGACTTTCAAAGGCACGCTCGGAGTATCGCTCGGCCGATGCGAACATCGCTAAGGTGGGTGGCTCCGATGAACCCGTCCTTGCTTAACCTAGACACATAACAATACGGACACTATTGCTAGAATTGCTAGGCGTCAACATCGCACATGCTAAAATGAACGACTCAACGCACCTAGCTAAGGGAATAATCCCATCTTGTATGCTTGTTTAGAACATGGAAAAGAACTCGGCAAATATAAAAACTCTCGCACGCGCTATACGCTCGTGCTAAGGCACAAGCTTACGTTCAAGTCGCTTACGCGTTCAACAATGAAACAATGAATGGTTTACAACAATGAAACGGAAGACTATCGACATAGTCGTTCCGAGTAGAGTATAGCAACATTGAAAGACTTCGGGACCGATGGGTTGCCAAGGCGACTCCCGCACTGGGAGTTGCGTAATGTGTGAATTAATGAATCAATGAATGAATGAATCAATGAACGAATGAATAAGTAAAAGAAAAGAAAGAATGGTTAGCGACAGGGTGACAGGCACGTGCAACGGGGCTCACTACCCGCGCTGCACGGACGCCAACCTGGTCGATAACGCATTAAGGCTAAGGGTTAGCCTACGGCTCAGAGATAGCCGTTAAGTTAAAAAGACAAGTTAATACGAAATGGTCGTGGACAAACGGCACGGGGCGAGGGGGGGAATACCGTGGCCGTGAAGAAGAAGGGATTCCGCGACATGATCAAATGGGGATCTGTCGGTCAAAGGGGCTTACGGACAACCTGGGTGCGGGCTTGGCCACCACAGGAAACGTAAGTGGGGGTATTTCAAAGAGACTATCAAGGTGTTCCACGCACGCTATGATAGGTGAGAAATTACCAAGGGGAAAGATGTCCAAAATGGCTTGTGATGCCAGCGACCGTGGTATATAGATTAAGTGGGCTATGCTGGTGGCAATCCACGTGCAAGTCCTTGCATTTAAAACAAGTAGTCTAAGTTAACAAATGAAGTGCCTTATGAATATGCTTGAAATGTAACACACCAA